>CM065589.1:21135003-21161388 GCA_033119425.1 Bufotes viridis
TGACAACCCTGACTCCATAGATCTGTATGGAGAGAGCAGTGACAACCCTGACTCCATGGAGGTATATGGAGACAGCAGTGACATCCCTGACTCCATGGAGGTGTATGGAGAGAGCAGTGACATCCCTGACTACATAGATGTCTATGGAGATAGCGGTGACATCCCTGACTCCATAGATGTGTATGGAGAGAGCAGTGACATCCCTGACTCCATAGATGTGTATGGAGACAGCAGTGACATCCCTGACTCCATAGATGTGTATGGAGATAGCGGTGACATCCCTGACTCCGTAGATGTTTATGGAGAGAGTGGTGACATCCCTGACTCCATAGATGTGTATGGAGAGAGCGGTGACATTTCTGACTCCGTAGATGTGTATGGAGAGAGCGGTGACATCCCTGACTCCATAGATGTGTATGGAGAGAGCGGTGACATCCCTGACTGCATGGAGGTGTATGGAGAGAGCAGTGACATCCCTGATTCCATAGATGTGTATGGAGACAGCGGTGACATCCCTGACTCCATGGAGGTGTATGGAGAGAGCGGTGACATCCCTGACTTCATAGATGTGTATGGAAAGAGCGGTGACATCCCTGACTCCATAGTTGTGTATGGAAGAACGGTGACATCCCTGACTCCATAGATGTCTATGGAGAGAGCGGTGACATCCCTGACTCCATGGAGGTGTATGGGGAGAGCAGTGACATCACTGATTCCATAGATGTGTATGGAAAGAGCGGTGACATCACTGACTCCATAGATGTGTATGGAGAGAGCAGTGACATCCCTGACTCCATAGATGTGTATGGAGAGAGCAGTGACATCCCTGACTCCATAGATGTGTATGGAGAGAGTGGTGACATCCCTGACTCCATAGATGTGTATGGAGATAGCGGTGACATCCCTGACTCCGTAGATGTTTATGGAGAGAGCGGTGACATCCCTGACTCCATAGATGTGTATGGAGAGAGCGGTGACATCCCTGACTCCATAGATGTGTATGGAGAGAGCGATGACATCCCTGACTCCATAGATGTGTATGGAGAGAGCGGTGAAATCCTGATTCCATAGATGTGTATGGAGAGAGCGGTGACATCCCTGACTCCATGGAGGTGTATGAAGAGAGCAGTGACATCCCTGATTCCATAGATGTGTATGGAGACAGCGGTGACATCCCTGACTCCATGGAGGTGTATGGAGAGAGCGGTGACATCCCTGACTTCATAGATGTGTATGGAGAGAGCGGTGACATCCCTGACTCCATAGTTGTGTATGGAGAGAACGGTGACATCCCTGACTCCATAGATGTCTATGGAGAGAGCGGTGACATCCCTGACTCCATAGATGTGTATGGAGAGAGCAGTGACATCCCTGACTCCATAGATGTGTATGGAGAGAGCGGTGACATCCCTGACTCCATAGATGTGTATGGAGAGAGCAGTGACATCCCTGACTCCATAGATGTGTATGGAGAGAGCATTGACATCCCTGACTCCATAGATGTGTATGGAGAGAGCAGTGACATCCCTGACTCCATAGATGTGTATGGAGAGAGTGGTGACATCCCTGACTCCATAGATGTGTATGGAGATAGCGGTGACATCCCTGACTCCGTAGATGTTTATGGAGAGAGTGGTGACATCCCTGACTCCATAGATGTGTATGGAGAGAGCGGTGACATCCCTGACTCCATAGATTTGTATGGAGAGAGCGGTGACATCCCTGACTCCATAGATGTGTATGGAGAGAGCGGTGACATTCCTGACTCCATAGATGTGTATGGAGAGAGCGGTGACATCTCTGACTCCATGGAGGTGTATGGAGAGAGCGGTGACATCCCTGACTCCATGGAGGTGTATGGAGAGAGCAGTGACATCTCTGACTCCATGGAGGTGTATGGAGAGAGCGGTGACATCCCTGACTTCATAGATGTGTATGGAGAGAGCGGTGACATCCCTTACTCCATAGAGGTGTATGTAGAGAGCGGTGACATCCCTGACTCCATAGATGTGTATGTAGAGAGCGGTGACAACCCTGACTCCATAGATGTGTATGGAGAGAGCGGTGACATTCCTGATTCCATAGAGGTGTATGTAGAGAGCGGTGACATCCCTGACTCCATAGATGTGTATGTAGAGAGCGGTGACATCCCTGACTCCATAGATGTGTATGTAGAGAGTGGTGACATCCCTGACTCCATAGATGTGTATGTAGAGAGCGGTGACATCCCTGACTCCATAGATGTGTATGGAGAAGCGGTGACATCCTGACTCCATGGAGGTGTATGGAGAGAGCGGTGACATCACTGACTCCATAGATGTGTCGGAGACAGCGGTGACATCCCTGACTCCATAGATGTGTATGGAGACAGCGGTGACATCTCTGACTCCATAGATGTGTATTGAGATAGCGGTGACATCCCTGACTCCGTAGATGTGTATGGAGAGAGTGGTGAGATCCCTGACTCCGTAGATGTTTATGGAGAGAGTGGTGACATCCCTGACTCCATAGATGTGTATGGAGAGAGCGGTGACATTTCTGACTCCGTAGATGTGTATGGAGAGAGCGGTGACATCCGTGACTCCATAGATGTGTATGGAGAGAGCTGTGACATCCCTGACTCCATAGATGTGTATGGAGAGAGCGGTGACATCCCTGACTCCATGAAGGTGTATGGAGAGAGCGGTGACATCCCTGACTCCATAGATGTGTATGGAGAGAGCGGTGACATCCCTGACTCCATGGAGGTGTATGGAGAGAGCAGTGACATCCCTGATTCCATAGATGTGTATGGAGACAGCGGTGACATCCCTGACTCCATGGAGGTGTATGGAGAGAGCGGTGACATCACTGACTTCATAGATGTGTATGGAAAGAGCGGTGACATCCCTGACTCCATAGTTGTGTATGGAGAGAACGGTGACATCCCTGACTCCATAGATGTGTATGGAGAGAGCGGTGACATCCCTGACTCCATAGATGTGTATGGAGAGAGCGGTGACATCCCTGACTCCATAGATGTGTATGAAGACAGCGGTTACATCCCTGACTTCATAGATGTGTATGGAGAGAGCGGTGACATCCCTGACTCCATAGATGTGTATGGAGAGAGCGGTGACATCCCTGACTCCATAGATGTGTATGGAGAGAGCGGTGACTTCCCTGACTCCATAGATCTGTATGTAAAGAGCAGTGACAACCCTGACTCCATAGATCTGTATGGAGAGAGCAGTGACAACCCTGACTCCATGGAGGTATATGGAGACAGCGGTGACATCACTGATGTCATAGATGTGTATGGAGAGAGAGGTGACATCCCTGACTCCATGGAGGTGTATGGAGAAAATGGTGACATCCCTGACTCCATAGATGTGTATGGAGAGAGCGGTGACATCCCTGACTCCATGGAGGTGTATGGAGAGAGCAGTGACATCCCTGACTCCATAGATGTGTATGGAGAGAGCAGTGACATCCCTGACTCCATACATCTGTATGGGGACAGCGGTGACATCCCTGACTCCATAGATGTGTATGGAGACAGCGGCGACATCCCTGACTCCATAGATGTGTATGGAGAGAGCGGTGATATCCCTGACTCCATAGATGTGTATGGAGAGAGCGGTGACATCCCTGACTCCATAGATGTGTATGGAGACAGCGGTGACATCCCTGACTCCATAGATGTGTATGGAGACAGCGGTGACATCTATGACTCCATAGATGTGTATGGAAGAGCGGTGACATCACTGACTCCATAGATGTGTATGGAGAGTGCGGTGACATCCCTGACTCCATATATGTGTATGGAGAGAGCGGTGACATCCCTGATTCCATAGATGTGTATGGAGAGAGCGGTAACATCCCTGACTCCATAGATGTGTATGGAGAGAGCTGTGACATCCCTGACTCCATAGATGTGTATGGAGACAGCGGTGACATCCCTGACTCCATAGATGTGTATGGAGAGAGCGGTGACATCCCTGACTCCATAGATGTGTATGGAGACAGCGGTGACATTCCTGACTCCAAAGATGTGTATGGAGAGAGCGGTGACATCCCTGACTCCATAGATCTTTATGTAAAGAGCAGTGACAACGCTGACTCCATAGATCTGTGTGGAGAGAGCAGTGACAACCCTGACTCCATAGATCTGTATGGAGAGAGCAATGACAACCCTGACTTTATGGAGGTATATGGAGACAGCGGTGACATCCCTGACTCCATAGATGTGTATAGAGAGAGAGGTGACATCCCTGACTCCATGGAGGTGTATGGAGAGAGCAGTGACATCCCTGACTCCATAGATATGTATGGAGAGAGCATTGACATCCCTGACTCCATAGATGTTTATGGAGAGAGCGGTGTCATCCCTGACTCCATAGATGTGTATGGAGAGAGCGGTGTCATCCCTGACTCCATAGATGTGTATGGAGAGAGCGGTGTCATCCCTGACTCCATAGATGTGTATGGAGACAGCGGTGACATCTCTGACTCCATAGATGTGTATGGAGAGAGCAGTGACATCCCTGATTCCATACATCTGTATGGGGACAGCGGTGACATCCCTGACTCCATAGATGTGTATGGAGACAGCGGCGACATCCCTGACTCCATAGATGTGTATGGAGAGAGCGGTGACATCCCTGACTCCATAGATGTGTATGGAGAGAGTGGTGACATCCCTGACTACATAGATGTGTATGGAGACAGCGGTGACATCCCTGACTCCATAGATGTGTATGGAGACAGCAGTGACATCTATGACTCCATAGATGTGTATGTAGAGAGCGGTGACATCACTGACTCCATAGATGTGTATGGAGAGTGCGGTGACATCCCTGACTCCATATATGTGTATGGAGAGAGCGGTGACATCCCTGATTCCATAGATGTGTATGGAGAGAGCGGTAATATCCCTGACTCCATAGATGTGTATGGAGAGAGCTGTGACATCCCTGACTCCATAGATGTGTATGGAGACAGCGGTGACATCCCTGACTCCATAGATGTGTATGGAGAGAGCGGTGACATCCCTGACTCCATAGATGTGTATGGAGACAGCGGTGACATCCCTGACTCCATAGATGTGTATGGAGAGAGCGGTGACATCCCTGACTCCATAGATGTGTATGGAAAGAGCAGTGACATCCTGACTCCATAGATGTGTATGGAGAGAGCGGTGACATCCCTGACTCCATAGATGTGTATGGAGAGAGCGGTGACATCCCTGACTCCATAGATGTGTATGGAGAGAAGCGGTGACATCCTGACTCCATAGATGTGTATGGAGACAGCGGTGACATCCCTGACTCCATGGAGGTGTATGGAGACAGCGGTGACATCCCTGACTCCATGGAGGTGTATGGAGAGAGCAGTGACATCCCTGACTCCATAGATGTGTATGGAGACAGCGGTGACATCCCTGACTCCATAGATGTGTATGGAGACAGCGGTGACATCCATGACTCCATAGATGTGTATGGAGAGAGCGGTGACATCCCTGACTCCATAGATGTGTATGGAGAGAGCGGTGACATCCCTGACTCCATGGAGTGTATGGAGAGAGCGGTGACATCCCTGACTCCATAGATGTGTATGGAGAGAGCGGTGACATCCCTGACTCCATAGATGTGTATAGAGAGAGAGGTGACATCCCTGACTCCATGGAGGTGTATGGAGAGAGCAGTGACATCCCTGACTCCATAGATGTGTATGGAGAGAGCGGTGACATCCCTGACTCCATAGATGTGTATGGAGACAGCGGTGACATCCCTGACTCCATAGATGTGTATGGAGACAGCGGTGACATCTATGACTCCATAGATGTGTATGGAGAGAGCGGTGACATCACTGACTCCATAGATGTGTATGGAGAGAGCGGTGACATCCCTGACTCCATGGAGGTGTCTGGAGAGAGCAGTGACATCCCTGCCTCCATAGATGTGTATGGAGAGAGCAGTGACATCCCTGACTCCATTGATGTGTATGGAGAGAGCAGTGACATCCCTGACTCCATACATCTGTATGGGGACAGCGGTGACATCCCTGACTCCATAGATGTGTATGGAGACAGCGGCGACATCCCTGACTCCATAGATGTGTATGGAGAGAGCGGTGACATCCCTGACTCCATAGATGTGTATGGAGAGTGCAGTGACATCCCTGACTCCATAGATGTGTATGGAGACAGCGGTGACATCCTTGACTCCATAGATGTGTATGGAGACAGCGGTGACATCTATGACTCCATAGATGTGTATGGAGAGAGCGGTGACATCACTGACTCCATAGATGTGTATGGAGAGTGCGGTGACATCCCTGACTCCATATATGTGTATGGAGAGAGCGGTGACATCCCTGATTCCATAGATGTGTATGGAGAGAGCGGTAACATCCCTGACTCCATAGATGTGTATGGAGAGAGCTGCTGACATCCCTGACTCCATAGATGTGTATGGAGACAGCGGTGACATCCCTGACTCCATAGATGTGTATGGAGAGAGCGGTGACATCCCTGACTCAATAGATGTGTATGGAGACAGCGGTGACATTCCTGACTCCATAGATGTGTATGGAGAGAGCGGTGACATCCCTGACTCCATAGATCTTTATGTAAAGAGCAGTGACAACCCTGACTCCATAGATCTGTATGGAGAGAGCAGTGACAACCCTGACTCCATAGATCTGTATGGAGAGAGCAATGACAACCCTGACTTTATGGAGGTATATGGAGACAGCGGTGACATCCCTGACTCCATAGATGTGTATAGAGAGAGAGGTGACATCCCTGACTCCATGGAGGTGTATGGAGAGAGCAGTGACATCCCTGACTCCATAGATATGTATGGAGAGAGCATTGACATCCCTGACTCCATAGATGTGTATGGAGAGAGTGGTGTCATCCCTGACTCCATAGATGTGTATGGAGAGAGCGGTGTCATCCCTGACTCCATAGATGTGTATGGAGACAGCGGTGACATCCCTGACTCCATAGATGTGTATGGAGACAGCGGTGACATCTCTGACTCCATAGATGTGTATGGAGAGAGCAGTGACATCCCTGACTCCATACATCTGTATGGGGACAGCGGTGACATCCCTGACTCCATAGATGTGTATGGAGACAGCGGCGACATCCCTGACTCCATAGATGTGTATGCAGAGAACGGTGACATTCCTGACTCCATTGATGTGTATGGAGAGAGCGGTGACATCCCTGACTCCATAGATGTGTATGGAGAGAGCGGTGACATCCCAGACTCCATAGATGTGTATGGAGACAGCGGTGACATCCCTGACTCCATAGATGTGTATGGAGACAGCGGTGACATCTATGACTCCATAGATGTGTATGGAGACAGCGGTGACATCCCTGACTCCATAGATGTGTATGGAGACAGCGGTGACATCTCTGACTCCATAGATGTGTATTGAGATAGCGGTGACATCCCTGACTCCGTAGATGTGTATGGAGAGAGTGGTGAGATCCCTGACACCGTAGATGTTTATGGAGAGAGTGGTGACATCCCTGACTCCATAGATGTGTATGGAGAGAGCGGTGACATTTCTGACTCCGTAGATGTGTATGGAGAGAGCGGTGACATCCGTGACTCCATAGATGTGTATGGAGAGAGCTGTGACATCCCTGACTCCATAGATGTGTATGGAGAGAGCGGTGACATCCCTGACTCCATGAAGGTGTATGGAGAGAGCGGTGACATCCCTGACTCCATAGATGTGTATGGAGAGAGCGGTGACATCCCTGACTCCATAGATGTGTATGGAGACAGCGGTGACATCCTTGACTCCATAGATGTGTATGGAGACAGCGGTGACATCTCTGACTCCATAGATGTGTATGGAGAGAGCGGTGACATCCCTGACTCCATAGATGTGTATGGAGATGCGGTGACATCCCTGACTCCATAGTATGTGTATGGAGAGAGCGGTGACATCCCTGACTCCATAGATGTGTATGGAGAGAGCGGTGACATCCCTGACTCCATAGATGTGTATGGAGAGAGCTGTGACATCCCTGACTCCATAGATGTGTATGGAGACAGCGGTGACATCCCTGACTCCATAGATGTGTATGGAGAGAGCGGTGACATCCCTGACTCCATAGATGTGTATGGAGACAGCGGTGACATCCCTGACTCCATAGATGTGTATGGAGAGAGCGGTGACATCCCTGACTCCATAGATGTGTATGGAGACAGCGGTGACATCCCTGACTCCATAGATGTGTATGGAGACAGCGGTGACATCCATGACTCCATAGATGTGTATGGAGAGAGCGGTGACATCACTGACTCCATAGATGTGTATGGAGAGTGCGGTGACATCCCTGACTCCATATATGTGTATGGAGAGAGCGGTGACATCCCTGATTCCATAGATGTGTATGGAGAGAGCGGTAACATCCCTGACTCCATAGATGTGTATGGAGAGAGCTGTGACATCCCTGACTCCATAGATGTGTATGGAGACAGCGGTGACATCCCTGACTCCATAGATGTGTATGGAGAGAGCGGTGACATCCCTGACTCCATAGATGTGTATGGAGACAGCGGTGACATTCCTGACTCCATAGATGTGTATGGAGAGAGCGGTGACATCCCTGACTCCATAGATCTTTATGTAGAGAGCAGTGACAACCCTGACTCCATAGATCTGTATGGAGAGAGCAGTGACAACCCTGACTCCATCAGATCTGTATGGAGAGAGCAATGACAACCCTGACTTTATGGAGGTATATGGAGACAGCGGTGACATCCCTGACTCCATAGATGTGTATAGAGAGAGAGGTGACATCCCTGACTCCATGGAGGTGTATGGAGAGAGCAGTGACATCCCTGACTCCATAGATATGTATGGAGAGAGCATTGACATCCCTGACTCCATAGATCTGTATGGAGAGAGCAGTGACAACCTCTGACTCTATAGATCTGTATGGAGAGAGCAATGACAACCCTGACTCTTATAGAGTGTATATGGAGACAGCGGTGACATCTCCTGACTCCATAGATGTGTATAGAGAGAGAGGTGACATCCCTGACTCCATGGAGGTGTATGGAGAGAGCAGTGACATCCCTGACTCCATAGATATGTATGGAGAGAGCATTGACATCCCTGACTCCATAGATGTGTATGGAGAGAGCGGTGACATCCCTGACTCCATAGATGTGTATGGAGAGAGCGGTGTCATCCCTGACTCCATAGATGTGTATGGAGACAGCGGTGACATCCCTGACTCCATAGATGTGTATGGAGACAGCGGTGACATCTCTGACTCCATAGATGTGTATGGAGAGAGCAGTGACATCCCTGACTCCATACATCTGTATGGGGACAGCGGTGACATCCCTGACTCCATAGATGTGTATGGAGACAGCGGCGACATCCCTGACTCCATAGATGTGTATGCAGAGAACGGTGACATTCCTGACTCCATTGATGTGTATGGAGAGAGCGGTGACATCCCTGACTCCATAGATCTTTATGTAAAGAGCAGTGACAACCCTGACTCCATAGATCTGTATGGAGAGAGCAGTGACAACCCTGACTCCATAGATCTGTATGGAGAGAGCAATGACAACCCTGACTTTATGGAGGTATATGGAGACAGCGGTGACATCCCTGACTCCATAGATGTGTATAGAGAGAGAGGTGACATCCCTGACTCCATGGAGGTGTATGGAGAGAGCAGTGACATCCCTGACTCCATAGATATGTATGGAGAGAGCATTGACATCCCTGACTCCATAGATGTGTATGGAGAGAGTGGTGATCATCCCTGACTCCATAGATGTGTATGGAGAGAGCGGTGTCATCCCTGACTCCATTAGATGTGTATGGGAGACAGCGGTGACATCCCTGACTCCATAGATGTGTATGGAGACAGCGGTGACATCTCTGACTCCATAGATGTGTATGGAGAGAGCAGTGACATCCCTGACTCCATACATCTGTATGGGGACAGCGGTGACATCCCTGACTCCATAGATGTGTATGGAGACAGCGCGACATCCCTGACTCCATAGATGTGTATGCAGAGAACGGTGACATTCCTGGACTCCATTGATGTGTATGGAGAGAGCGGTGACATCCCTGACTCCATAGATGTGTATGGAGAGAGCGGTGACATCCCAGACTCCATAGATGTGTATGGAGACAGCGGTAGACATCCCTGACTCCATAGATGTGTATGGAGACAGCGGTGACATCTATGACTCCATAGATGTGTATGGAGACTGAAAGGGTCTATCACAGCTGTATTACAGTGGAGGGTCTATTTTTATAAGCTTTAGTTTCAATATATAGACAGAAGGTTGTAGTGAACTTTGGACTGCAATGTAGCAGTAAAACTGGTTATATTGCAGTCCAATATCTATAAGCTGTACAGGCACATGCGGGTTCTATTATGTGAAAACAACCTATTTTGTTCACATATGATGAGATGACAGAAAATACAGGAAAAGACGTATGTGATCTGTGATTGGTTAACTAAAACATCATGCCATTCATTACTGCTATATATACCTCATGCTGTGAAATAAATATTTAGAGAGGATTTGAATCAACACGAAAAAGCGTGTCTTGATTGGGCTCTCTCTCCTGACGTCAGAGAATCTAAAATGATGCCGAACACCAGAATCTGCTAATAGGGGTCTCAATCAGAAAGGATAGTCCTAACAATTTGGGGGCTCGTGATCCGGATCGAGTAGCCATCCTTGACGCTCTGGTAAGAGGTGACATTAATTTTGTCCCCTTCCTTGCCGGGTCCGAGGCACTGGCTACACTCGCAATATACGTAAGTACAGAATTTTGTATCTGGGATACATAGACTCAGGGAGTCTGATAAGTGCACTAAGTGTCAGGGACACGTTTGTTACAACTCTGGGAGTTGTACACAGTAAGTGAGGTACTCTGGGAAGTACCCCGTAAAACTGTACTTCAGAAGGGCCCAGGCAATCCCCTATAAAAAAAAAAAAACTGTTTAGGAGCAGAAGGTTTTCGGCTTCATTTTTTGATTCTTAATAGGATAGTTTTAGACGCTTGCATGATAAATTGTTTTGATAATTATAAATGTCTGCATGCTAAATTGTTTGATAATTATAGAAGTTTTGCATGATAAGTTGTTTTGTCTACCGTAGTTATATAGGAGGAAGTGACAAGCTGGGTGGTAAGTGTACAGCTGTCATCCTACAAACTGTCTGTTTTGTTTTGTTTTTTGTTTTTGTTTTTTTGCTATTACTGTTTTGAATTTCTTTTTGTAAAGAAAATAAGTTTTGATTATGGGTAGTCAAAAATCTAAGACAGAATACCCTAGACCAGAACCAGGAGAAACATGTAAACAATATGTTGCCCGAAGTCAGTCCTACAAATTATTATCTTGTTAACCCATGGGTGGATAATTTGGCAGGATGGACAGAGGCAATGGAAGCGGTAGACCCCTTTCCCAGGGAAGGAGACAATAGCATATATCACATGGACATGGTCAAGGGTCTATGCTTAGGCGACACTGCCGCCTGGCCATATTTTTGAACCTGACCCTTCATGGGATATGGATTATATGCAGAAAGGAGGAGAACAATGGCTAGAGATAGCTCCTCACTGATATGATCCTAGCATGTGCAAGACAAAAGGTTTAAAAAGATCAAAAGACGATAGAAAACTACATGAGATACAGACTAAGAAGGAAAATGATACAAAACAACAGATGTATCCCCCACCTTCATATGTACATAAAATTAACTGTTTAGCGCTCAGGATTTAATTGCAGTCAGTCACATAATAGCAGGACATGCAGTTAGTAAACAACCCCCACCCCCAATTGTATCAAGGTATAATTTAAGGAACAAGGGTTAAGTGGAAAAGGATAGTGAGATAAGGGGACCTGAGACATCCATGCCTTTTTGACAGTTGGTAATCAACTGATGAAAAGGCTTTGGACATAGATGACCTTAATAAAATTATTAAACACTGCCCCAAGCCTACCGTGGGTCTCGTCTGGCACAGTGGCTTATTTAAAGAAAGCCTGTAAAGGAGAAATATGCGATAGACAGCAGGAAACTTTCATAGATCAAATGATAGAAGCCAAGACTTCCAAATCATGAATAACCGCTGTTATAACTGTGGACAGCAGGGACTTTGAGCTAGACAGTGCACAACACCCAGGAGACACGCAGAATCAGGGGAGCACACAGCCAACAACAGCCCATGACACAAAGGGGACAGAATACAGATAGACAGGGTACACAGACTCAGCCCAGGTTCCCCATTGATTGGAATCAGCAACAACCCTACTGACGGGGCCCGGAGGAGTCACCCCAGCTTTCACACAGGTCACCACCACTGGAAAGATACACCGATTATTTTGCTTAAAGATGCGGGAAGGAAGGTAGGATTCATGGTAGACAGCGGCGCCACCTCCAGTGTGTTAAACAAAGACATGTACAAGGGACCTTTAAGAAAGTCTGACCTCTATGGGAATTAATGGGGTATTAACTAAAACATATAAACACATGCCCTCCCAATAGAGACAGTGGACGGTGAATACATCACGGACCATATCTTCAGCATCATACCAGATTGCCCTGTAAGTCTATTGGGAAGGGACCTGTTTGTGAAATTGGATTTGGGGTGACAGTAAAAAATGACGGATTAAGTATTCACTCAGCCACCATGCCCATAGTGACCCCAGCTACATGTACTTTTGTTAGTTTATAGGACCACCCTGAGTTAGGGGACATAAACCCTTCACTATGGTCACAGGGCGACTATGACACGGGCCTGATTGATTGCACACCTTATCAAGCACATCTTAAACCAGGTGCTACACCGGTGTATCAAAAGCAGTACCCACTGTCCAAGGAAAAGATTGAGGGGCTACGGCCAATGATAGAAGAATTTCTGAAAAAGGAATTCTCGAGGAGGTGATTTCACCTTACTCCACCCCTATCAATCCTGTGACAAAGGCAGATGGTACTACCGCTTTGTCCAGGATTTGAGGGCAATCAACAATCTCATTGTACCCATAGCCCCGGTGGTTCCTGATGTCACAACTCTCCTTTCCTCCATCCCCTCGGAAGCCGTCTGTTTTAGCGTGATTGATTTGAAAAATGCTTTCTTCTCAATCCCAGTTAAAAAGAGTACCCGACTTATTTTGCTTTTTCCTTTGAGGGACGCCAACTGACCTGGGGTAGAATGCCACAGGGTATGCTGATTCACCAGTTGTGTACAGCATTGTCCTCCAAGCCACTTTGAAACCCCTGGCACTCCCCAAGGTTCCATCCTGATACAATATGTTGATGATCTACTGTTGTGCAGCATGTCAGTGGAGGCAAGTGTAAATGATGGTATATCCTTGTTGAAATGGTTGTCAGAATGTGGTCATAAAGTGTCGTTAAAGAAACTGCAGTGGTGCAAAAAGCAGGTTGAATACTTGGGCTTTGTCCTCACACAGGGGGAAAGAAGAATCAGTCCCGGGAGAATCCAGTCTATTGTGGGTCTGGTCACCCCACACACCAAGAAGGAAATGCTGTCCTTTCTTGGTATGATAAACTACTGTAGACAATGGATCCCCGACTGTTCTTATTATGACAATATTTTGAGGCAAGCCACTCTGGAAGAATCCCAGAGCTAATAAGATGGTCAAAAGAAATGTTGAATGCTTTCGATACTCTGAAATGTTCATTGATGTGTAGCCCAGGATTGGGCCTCCTGATTATAACCTACCATTCCACATGTTTGCACGACAAAACTGTAAAACCATGGCGGGGGTACTCACTCAAGAACATGGGGGAAAGTTAGCGCCCTTGTGCCTTTTTCTCAAAGGTAATGCCTGTCCCTGTACAAGGGATGCCGGCATGTCTGCGTACTCTTGCGGCCTGTGCGATGATGGTGGAATTGGCCACACCTTTACGCTGGGACACCACACTGTCTTACATACCACACATGACGTAGTGGGACTACTCAGAGGTATTCATACGCAGCACATGTCAGCACAAAGGTTGTCAGGATATGAAGTCCTTTTACTCAGTGATCCATCATTACAGATTAAATATGCCTCACATACAGCAGGACCAGCACCGATACTGAATGCATTACTAGGACTGAAAGGGACAGAAGACTCCTTGCCAGACGAACATGACTGTCTCAAGGTCCTAGAATACGAAACCTCCCCAGATTAGACTTGTCAGCCACCCCCATACCAGACGCACCAGAAGTGTTTGTAGACGGTTCATGTTCACGCCCACTGGACACCGTCTACTGTGCATCATATGCAGTAGTGATGCTGCCAGATATTATCCTTGAGTCACGACCCATTCATGTGCAATCAGCCCAAGCTGCAGAATTGATAGCGCTTATAAGGGCATGTCAAATACACAAAGGCAAACCTGTCACCATATACACAGACAGCAGATATGCATACGGGGTTGTGTGGGACCATGGGGTAATCTGGCTACGCAGGGGTTTCACCACAGCTGATGGTAAGAAAATATCACATTCCCAGCTTATAGTTGATCTGTTGGCCGCCCTCCAGCTTCCCTCACAAATAGCTGTTATACACTGCAAGGCACACACTCGAGGTAAAGACAGGATTTCCCAGGGCAATGCCCTGGCTGACAAGGTGGCAAAAGAAACGGCCCAAAAACATCCCAATCGGATCCATGATCCAGACCCTTGGGCAATGGCTTGCCTACAGCCTCCATCCCTAAGCTCCACACACATGCTGACAGAACTCCAGAGATATGTCACAGAAGAAGAAGAAAAGACTGGGTTTACTCCTGTTTTGCAGAAAAATCCACGAACTGGATTGATCTGCAAAGAGGGGAAGCCATGTATACCCCAGCACAGCGCTGCACTTTTCATAGCACATTTTCATGGAGTAGGACACAACAGCATCAAAACAACATGCACCCTATTGAGTCAAAATTTCTACATAACAAACATGCAACATTTGGTTGCAGACTACATAGGCAGATGCCTGATCTGCCTTCGAGCTAATCCTGGTAATCCACATAGGATAGTACACCAACATCTTGATTATCCCACAACTCCATTCACCCATTTACAGGTTGACTACACACATATCCCCAAGACAAAGGGTAAGCAAGAATACGCTCTGGTCATAGTGGACATGTTTTCCAGATGGCCAGAGGTATTCCCTACAAAGGCAGAAGATGCCAAGACCACAGCAAGGATTATCACTCAGCAGATAATTCCGAGATGGGGATGTCCCCTGGTCATTGAATCAGATCGGGGCCAGCATTTACATCCAAGTTAAATAGAGAAATAGCCAGATTGCTACAGGAAAGCCACAGCAGGTACTTTTGAGAAATGGAAACAAATCCTACCTATTATATTGGCAGAAATAAGAATGACTCCTAATAAGAGGTTAGGACTGTCACCCTTGAAATCCTCATGGGTAGGCCCTTTCCAACTCCTTGGGCAAGCCACCCCCTAGTGGTACAGGAAGGCGACATAGACCAGATTAGGGAAGAATATGTCACAAAACTGATTAAAGTTCTTAGTGAAACTGAAGAAAAAGTTGCTTGTAAGTCTCCCTCTCTTCCACAGGAACCAACGCACCCTTCAAAGCTGGAGACACGGTGGTGGTCAGGGTACTACGTAAAGGAAAAGATCCCAAGGAGCTGGCATTCGGACCCCCTACCACGGTGGTAGCAGTCACTAGAACGGCGATTCTCACAGAGGAGGCTCCGGTCTGGATTCATGCTAGCAGAGTGAAAAGGATCCCTGAGGCGTTTTCTCCAGTGTCCAACGAAGACAAAGAGCGGAGCTCAGAAGAAGCCTTGCCACAGGCTGAAGATGAAGACCCCACAATATTCTGGGAAATTTGTTTGTCTGCTGCTGATTATTAATCTTTCTGTTCTCTTGCCAATCGGACTTATTACCACTTGTATTTATCATCCAGAAGAGATGAGTTTATTATGTGGTGCACCAAATAATCACACAGTCTCTAAAGGAGCTCAGGAGCAAGATCCAGTTGTTCCTGGCCCCTTATATTCTGAACAGAATAGTATAATCAGGATAGTGAAGGCCCTAAATGTTAGCTCATCGTGCCTTACAGATTTACAGAGTCCACGAGACCTTATACAAACATGTGTTGTTACTGTATCCAATGTATACCCTCATTAGTTAATACATTTATGAGATGTAGGCGAGTCCCAGATACACCACAAGCTGCATACATTCAGGTAACTCAAGAAAACCCTGGGTCTCCAGAAGATTACCAAAAATATTTACAGAAATATTTTGAAAGAAAGAAACAAGAAAGGAACAACATAAATGAATAATAAAGGAAAAAAAACACATTATAATTAGGTGTTTTTAAGAGGGGATTGAAAGGGTCTATCACAGCTGTATTACAGTGGAGGGTCTATTTTTATAAGCTTTAGTTTCAATATATAGACAGAAGGTTGTAGTGAACTTTGGACTGCAATGTAGCAGTAAAACTGGTTATATTGCAGTCCAATATCTATAAGCTGTACAGGCACATGCGGGTTCTATTATGTGAAAACAAACTATTTTGTTGACATATAGGCACATGCGGGTTCTATTACGTGAGAACAACCTATTTTGTTCACATATGATGAGATGACAGAAAATACAGGAAAAGACGTATGTGATCTGTGATTGGTTAACTAAAACATCATGCCATTCATTACTGCTATATATACCTCATGCTGTGAAATAAATATTTAGAGAGGATTTGAATCAACACGAAAAAGCGTGTCTTGATTGGGTCTCTCTCTCCTGACGTCAGAGAATCTAAAATGATGCCGAACACCAGAATCTGCTAATAGGGGTCTCAATCAGAAAGGATAGTCCTAACAGAGACAGCGGTGACATCCCTGACTCCATAGATGTGTATGGAGACAGCGGTGACATCTCTGACTCCATAGATGTGTATTGAGATAGCGGTGACATCCCTGACTCCGTAGATGTGTATGGAGAGAGTGGTGAGATCCCTGACACCGTAGATGTTTATGGGAGAGAGGGTGGCATCCCTGGCTCCATAGATGTGTATGGAGAGAGCGGTTGACATTTCTGACTCCGTAGATGTGTGTATGGAGAGCGGTGACATCCGTGACTCCATAGATGTGTATGGAGAGAGCTGTGACATCCCTGACTCCAGTAGATGTGTATGGAGAGAGCGGTGACATCCCTGACTCCATGAAGGTGTATGGAGAAGAGCGGTGACATCCTGACTCCATAGATGTGTATGGAGAGAGCGGTGACATCCCTGACTCCATAGGAGTGTATGGAGAGAGCAGTGACATCCCTGATTCCATAGATGTGTATGGAGAGCAGCGGTGACATCCTGACTCCATGGAGGTGTATGGAAGAGCGGTGACATCCCTGACTCCATAGAGATGTATGGAGATAGCGGTGACATCCCTGAGTCCATGTAGATGTATGGAGAGAGCGGTGACATCCCTGACTCCATAGATGTGTATAGAGACAGCAGTGACATCCCTGACTCCATAGATGTGTATGGAGAGCGGTGACATCCCTGACTCCATGGAGATGTATGGAGAGAGCGTGTGACATCCCTGACTCCATAGATGTGTATGGAGAGAGCGGTGACATCCCTGACTCCATAGATGTGTATGGAGACAGCGGTGACATCCCTGACTCCATAGATGTGTATGGAGACAGCGGTGACATCCCTGACTCCATAGATGATGTATGGGAGAGCAGCGGTGACATCCCTGACTCCATAGATGTGTATGGAGAGAGCGGTGACATCCCTGACTCCATAGATGTGTATGGAGAGAGCGGTGACATCCCTGACTCCATAGATGATGTATGGAGAGAGCGGTGACATCCCTGACTCCATAGATGTGTATGGAGAGAGCGGTGACATCCCTGACTCCATGGATGATGTATGGAGAGAGCGGTGACATCCCTGACTCCATAGATGTGTATGGAGAGAGCGGTGACATCCCTGACTCCATAGATGTGTATGGAGACAGCGGTGACATCCCTGACTCCATAGATGTGTATGGAGAGAGCGGTGACATCCCTGACTCCATAGATGTGTATGGAGAGAGCGGTGACATCCCTGACTCCATAGATGTGTATGGAGAGAGCGGTGACATCCCTGACTCCATGGATGATGTATGGAGAGAGCGGTGACAACCCTGACTCCATGGAGTGTGTATGGAGAGAGCGGTGACATCCCTGACTCCATAGATGTGTATGGAGAGCGCGGTGACATCCCTGACTCCATGGAGATGTATGGAGAGAGCGGTGACATCCCTGACTCCATAGATGTGTATGGAGAGAGCGGTGACATCCCTGACTCCATAGATGTGTATGGAGAGAGCGGTGACATCCCTGACTCCATAGATGGTGTATGGAGAGAGCGGTGACATCCCTGACTCCATGGATGTGTATGGAGAGAGCGGTGACATCCCTGACTCCATAGATGTGTATGGAGACGAGCGGTGACATCCCTGACTCCATAGATGTGTATGGAGAGAGCGATGACATCCCTGACTCCATGGAGATGTATGAAGAGATCGGTGACATCCCTGACTCCATAGATGTGTATGGAGACATCAGTGACATCCCTGACTCCATAGATGTGTATGGAGAGAGCGGTGACATCCCTGACTCCATGGATGTGTATGGAGAGAGCGGTGACATCCCTGACTCCATAGATGTGTATGGAGACAGCGGTGACATCCCTGACTCCATAGATGTGTATGGAGACAGCGGTGACATCCCTGACTCCATAGAGTGTATGGAGAGAGCGGTGACATCCCTGACTCCATAGATGTGTATGGAGAGAGCGGTGACATCCCTGACTCCATAGATGATGTATGGAGAGAGCGGTGACATCCCTGACTCCATAGATGTGTATGGAGAGAGCGGTGACATCCCTGACTCCATAGATGTGTATGGAGAGAGCGGTGACATCCCTGACTCCATAGATGTGTATGGAGAGAGCGGTGACATCCCTGACTCCATAGATGTGTATGGAGAGAGCGGTGACATCCCTGACTCCATAGATGTGTATGGAGACAGCGGTGACATCCCTGACTCCATAGATGTGTATGGAGACAGCGGTGACATCCCTGACTCCATAGATGTGTATGGAGAGAGCGGTGACATCCCTGACTCCATAGATGTGTATGGAGAGAGCGGTGACATCCCTGACTCCATAGATGTGTATGGAGAGAGCGGTGACATCCCTGACTCCATAGATGTGTATGGAGAGAGCGGTGACATCCCTGACTCCATAGATGTGTATGGAGAGTGCGGTGACATCCCTGACTCCATAGATGTGTATGGAGACAGCGGTGACATCCCTGACTCCATAGATGTGTATGGAGAGAGCGGTGACATCCCTGACTCCATGGAGGTGTATGGAGAGAGCGGTGACATCCCTGACTCCATAGATGGTGTATGGAGAGAGCGGTGACATCCCTGACTCCATAGATGTGTATGGAGAGAGCGGTGACATCCCTGACTCCATAGATGTGTATGGAGAGAGCGGTGACATCCCTGACTCCATGGAGATGTATGGAGAGAGCGGTGACATCCCTGACTCCATAGATGTGTTTGGAGAGAGCGGTGACATCCCTGACTCCATAGATGTGTATCGAGACAGCAGTGACACCCCTGACTCCATGGAGATGTATGAAGAGAGAGCGGTGACATCTCTGACTCCATAGAGGTGTATGGAGAGAGGGGTGACATCCCTGACTCCATAGATGTGTATGAAGAGAGAGCGGTGACACCCCTGACTCCATGGAGATGTATGGAGAGAGCGGTGACACCCCTGACTCCATAGATGTGTATGGAGAGTGCGTTGACATCCCTGACTCCATAGATGTGAAGGGAGAGAGCGGTGACATCCCTGAGTCCATAGATGTGTATGGAGAGAGCGGTGACATCCCTGACTCCATGGAGATGTGTATGGAGAGAGCGGTGACATCCCTGACTCCATAGATGTGTATGGAGAGCAGCGGTGACATCCCTGACTCCATAGATGTGTATGGAAACAGCGGTGACATCCCTGAATCCATGGAGATGTATGGAGAGAGCGGTGACATCCCTGACTCCATAGATGTGTTTGGAGACAGCGGTGACACCCCTGACTCCATAGATGTGTTTGGAGACAGCGGTGACACCCCTGACTCCATAGATGTGTATGGAGAGTGCGGAGACATCCCCGACTCCATGGAGATGTATGGAGACAGCGGTGACATCCATGACTCTATAGATGTGTTTGGAGACAGCGGTGACATCCCTGACTCCATAGATGTGTTTAGAGAGAGTGTTGACACCGCTGAGTCCATAGATGTGTATGAAGAGTGCGGTGACATCCCTGACTCCATGGAGATGTATGGAGAGAGCGGTGACATCCATGACTCTATAGATGTGTTTGGAGAGAGCCGTGACATCCCTGACTCCATGGAGATGTATGGAGACAGCGGTGACATCTCTGACTCCATAGATGTGTATGGAGACAGCGGTGACATCCCTGACTCCTTAGATGTGTATGGAAACAGCGGTGACATCCCTTAATCCATGGAGATGTATGGAGACAGCGGTGACATCCCTGACTCCATAGATGTGTATGGAGAGAGCGGTGACATCCCTGAATCCATGGAGATGTATGGAGACAGCGGTGACATCCCTGACTCCATAGATGTGTATGGAGACAGCGGTGACATCCCTGACTCCATAGATGTGTATGGAGACAGCGGTGACATCCCTGACTCCATAGATGTGTATGGAGAGAGCGGTGACATCCCTGACTCTATAGATGTGTATGGAGACAGCGGTGACATCCCTGACTCCATGGAGGTGTTTGGAGACAGCGGTGACATCCCTGACTCCTTAGATGTGTATGGAAACAGCGGTGACATCCCTGACTCCATGGAGATGTATGGAGAGAAGCGGTGACATCCCTGACTCCATGGAGTATGTATGGAGACAGCGGTGACATCCCTGACTCCATAGATGTGTATGGAGAGCAGCGGTGACATCCCTGACTCCATAGATGTGTATGGAGACAGCGGTGACATCCCTGACTCCATAGATGTGTATGGAGAGAGCGGTGACATCCCTGACTCCATAGATGTGTATGGAGAGAGCGGTGACATCCCTGACTCCATAGATGTGTATGGAGAGAGCGGTGACATCCCTGACTCCATAGATGTGTATGGAGAGAGCGGTGACATCCCTGACTCCATGGAGGTGTATGGAGAGAGCGGTGACATCCCTGACTCCATAGATGTGTATGGAGAGAGCGGTGACATCCCTGACTCCATGGATGTGTATGGAGAGAGCGGTGACATCCCTGACTCCATAGATGTGTATGGAGAGAGCGGTGACATCCCTGACTCCATAGATGTGTATGGAGAGAGCGGTGACATCCCTGACTCCATAGATGTGTATGGAGAGAGCGGTGACATCCCTGACTCCATAGATGTGTATGGAGAGAGCGGTGACATCCCTGACTCCATAGATGTGTATGGAGAGAGCGGTGACATCCCTGACTCCATAGATGTGTATGGAGAGAGCGGTGACATCCCTGACTCCATAGATGTGTATGGAGAGAGCGGTGACATCCCTGACTCCATAGATGTGTATGGAGAGAGCGGTGACATCCCTGACTCCATAGATGTGTATGAAGAGCAGCGGTGACATCCCTGACTCCATAGATGTGTATGGAGAGAGCGGTGACATCCCTGACTCCATAGATGTGTATGGAGAGAGCGGTGACATCCCTGACTCCATAGATGTGTATGGAGAGCGGTGACTTCCTGACTCCATAGATCGTATGGAGAGAGCGGTGACAACCCTGACTCCATAGATCTGTATGGAGAGAGCAGTGACATCTCTGACTCCATAGATGTGTATGGAGATAAGCGGTGACATCACTGACTCCGTAGATGTGTATGGAGAGAGTGGTGACATCCCTGACTCCATGGAGGTGTATGGAGAAAACGGTGACATCCCTGACTCCATAGATGTGTATGGAGAGAGCGGTGACATTCCTGACTCCATAGAGGTGTATGGAGAGAGCGGTTACATCCCTGACTCCATAGATGTGTATTGAGACAGCGGTGACATTCCTGACTCCATGGAGGTGTATGGAGAGAGCGGTGACATCCCTGACTCCATAGATGTGTATGGAGAGAGCGGTGACATCCCTGACTCCATAGATGTGTATGGAGACAACGGTGACATCCCTGACTCCGTGGAGGTGTATGGAGACAGCGGTGACATCCCTGAACCCATAGATTTGTTTGGAGACAGCAGTGACATCCCTGACTCCGTGGTGGTGTATGGAGAGAGCAGTGACATCCCTGACTCCATATATGTGTATGGAAAGAGCGGTGACATCACTGACTCCTTAGATGTGTATGGAGAGAGCGGTGACATCCCTGACTCCATAGATGTGTATGGAGAGAGCGGTGACATCCCTGACTCCATAGATGTGTATGGAGAGAGCGGTGACATCCCTGACTCCATGGAGATGTATGGAGAGAGCAGTGACATCACTGACTCCATAGATGTGTATGGTAAGAGCGGTGACATCACTGACTCCATAGATGTGTATGGAGAGAGCGGCGACATCCCTGACTCCATAAATGTGTTTGGAGATAGCGGTGACATCCCTGACTCCATAGATTTGTATGGATAGAGCGGTGACATCCCTGACTCCATAGATGTGTATGGAGTCAGCGGTGACATTCCTGACTCCATAGATGTGTATGGAGAGAGCGGTGACATCCCTGACTCCATAGATCTTTATGTAAAGACAGTGACAACCCTGACTCCATAGATCTGTATGGAGAGAGCAGTGACATCCCTGACTCCCATAGATCTGTATGGAGAGAGCAGTGACAACCCTGACTTTATGGAGGTATATGGAGACAGCGGTGACATCCCTGACTCCATAGATGTGTATAGAGAGAGGTGACATCCCTGACTCCATGGAGGTGTATGGAGAGAGCAGTGACATCCCTGACTCCATAGATATGTATGGAGAGAGCATTGACATCCCTGACTCCATAGATGTGTATGGAGAGAGCGGTGTCATCCCTGACTCCATAGATGTGTATGGAGACAGCGGTGACATCCCTGACTCCATAGATGTGTATGGAGACAGCGGTGACATCTCTGACTCCATAAATGTGTATGGAGATAGCAGTGACATCCCTGACTCCGTAGATGTGTATGGAGAGAGTGGTGAGATCCCTGACTCCATAGATATGTATGAAGAGAGCGGTGACATTCCTGACTCCATAGATGTGTATGGAGAGAGCCGTGACATCACTGACTCCATAGAAGTGTATGGTGAGAGCGGTTACATCCCTGACTCCATAGATGTGTATGGAGAGAGCAGTGATATTCCTGACTCCATAGAGTTGTATGGAGAGAGCGGTGACATCCCTGACTCCACTGATGTGTATGGAGACAGCGGTGACATTCCTGACTCCATGGAGGTGTATGGAGAGAGCGGTGACATCCCTGACTCCATAGATGTGTATGGAGACAACGGTGATATCCCTGACTCCGTGGAGGTGTATGGAGACAGCGGTGACATCCCTGAACCCATAGATGTGTTTGGAGACAGCGGTGACATCCCTGACTCCGTGGTGGTGTATGGAGAGAGCAGTGACATCCCTGACTCCATATATGTGTATGGAAAGAGCGGTGACATCACTGACTCCTTAGATGTGTATGGAGAGAGCGGTGACATCCCTGACTCCATAGATGTGTATGGAGAGGCGGTGACATCCCTGACTCCATAGATGTGTATGGAGAGAGCGGTGACATCCCTGACTCCATGAAGGTGTATGGAGAGAGCAGTGACATCACTGACTCCGTAGATGTGTATGGAGACAGCGGCGACATCCCTGACTCCATAGATGTGTATGGAGATAGCGGTGACATCCCTGACACCATGGAGGTGTATGGAGATAGCGGTGACATCCCTGACTCCGTAGATGTGTATGGAGAGAGCGGTGACATCCCTGACTCCATAGATGTGTATGGAGAGAGCGGTGACATCCCTGACTCCATAGATGTGTATGGAGAGAGCGGTGACATCCTGACTCCATAGATGTGTATGGAGACAGCAGTGACATCCCTGACTCCATAGATGAGTATGGAGAGAGCGGTGACATCCCTGTCTTCTTAGATCTGTATGTAGAGAGCAGTGACAACCCTGACTCCATAGATGTGTATGGAGAGAGCGGTGACATCTCTGACTCCATAGATGTGTATGTAGAGAGCGGTGACATCCCTGAATCCATGGAGGTGTATGGAGAGAGCAGTGACATCCCTGACTCCATAGATGTGTATGGAGACAGCGGTGACATCCCTGACTCCATGGAGGTGTATGGAGAGAGCAGTGACATCACTGATTCCATAGATGTGTATGGAAAGAGCGGTGACATCATTGACTCCATAGATGTGTATGGAGAGAGCGGTGTTATCCCTGACTCCATAGATGTTTATGGAGAGAGCGGTGACATCCCTGACTCCATAGATATGTATGGAGAGAGCGGTGACATCCCTGACTCCATAGATGTGTATGGAGAGAGCGGTGACATCCCTGACTCCATAGATGTGTATGGAGAGATCGGTGACATCCCTGACTCCATAGATGTGTATGGAGACGGTGGTGACATCCCTGTCTCGATGCAGATGTACAGAGTCAGGTTTCATCTGTGGCTGGCCAAGTTTCATAGTGTCCTGCAAAGGATATATTTTGTTCTGGGGTGAAATTCAATTGCCAAAATAGCAATACCATACATCAGTGGTTTCAGCTGTGCCTGGCAAACTATAATAGTGTCCTCCAAAACATATATTTTGTTCTGGGGTGAAATTCTAATGCCAAAATAGCAATACCATAAATCAGTGGTTTCAGCTGTGGCTGGCAAACTATAATAGTGTCCGCCAAAACATATATTTTTGTTCTGGGGTGAAATTCAACTGCCAAAACAGCAATCCCCTAAATCTGGTGTCCCAGCACTGGCTGGCAAACTATATTAGTGTCGGCCAAAACATATATTTGTTCTGGGGTGAAATTCAATTGCCAAAATAGCAATACCATACATCAGTGGTTTCAGCTGTGCCTGGCAAACTATAATAGTGTCCTCCAAAACATATATTTTGTTCTGGGGTGAAATTCTAATGCCAAAATAGCAATACCATAAATCATTGGTTTCAGCTGTGGCTGGCCAAGTTTCATAGTGTCCTGCAAAATATTTATTTTGTTCTGGGGTGAAATTCAATTGCCAAAATAGCAATACCCTGAATCTGGTGTCCCAGCTGTTGCAGGCCAAGTGTTAATCTGTCCGTAAAAGGGTATATTTTGTTCTGGGGTGAAATTCAATTGCCAAAATAGCATTACCCTGAATCTGGTGTCCCAGCTGTTGCAGGCCCAGATTCATAGTGTCCGTAAAAACATATATTTTGTTCTGTGGTGAAATTCAATTGCCAAAATAGCAATACCATAAATCAGTGGTTTCAGCTGTTGCTGGCAAAGTATAATAGTGTCCGCCAAAACATATATTTTGTTCTGGGATGAAATTAAATTGCCAAAATAGCAATACCCTGAATCTGGTGTCCCAGCTGTTGCAGGCCAAGTGTTAATCTGTCCGTAAAAGGGTATATTTTGTTCTGGGGTGAAATTCAATTGCAAAATAGCATAAAAGGATAAATAGCGTAAAAGGATACCTTTCATCCAGGGCCTAAATACTAGCCCTAAAAGAGATATTCCCCTAAATCAGTGGTTACTGCTGTGCCTATATTAGTGTAATACGCCACATAAATAAATAGGCAGATAGTGTTAGGTGCCTGTAAAAAAAAGGCCTGAATTTGAAATCAATACTTTGGGCCAAATATTTTTTTTCTTCTTGTGGTGCTTGGTGAACGGTAACAATGAGGAAAACATCTAGTAAGGGACGCGGACGCGGTCGTGGTGTTAGTGTACCCTCTCGTGCTGGGAGAGGACGTGGCCATTCTGCCACAGCCACACGTCCTAGTGAACCAACTACCTCAGGTTCCAGTACCCGCCAGAATTTACATCGATATTTGGTGGGGCCCAATGCCGTTCTAAGGATGGTAAGGCCTGAGCAGGTACAGGCGCTAGTCAATTGGGTGGCCGACAGTGGATCCAACATGTTCACAACATTATCTCCCACCCAGTCTTCTGCAGAAAGCGCACAGGTGGCACCTGAAAACCAAGCCCATCAGTCTGTCACATCACCCCCATGCATATCAGGGAAACTGTCTGAGCCTCAAGTTATGCAGCAGTCTCTTCTGCTGTTTGAAGACTCTGCTGGCAGGGTTTCCCAAGGGAATCCACCTAGCCCTTCC
>CM065589.1:21161888-21208605 GCA_033119425.1 Bufotes viridis
CATAACAACCTCCTCTATTGATGTACATCATGACCTACCCTCTCGGGTAGGGTTAACCCTAACCAAAACTCTATCCGTAACCCTAAACCTAACCTCCTCTATTGACATACCTCATGACCTACCCACCCGGTTAGGGTTAGGGTTACGGTTTGTTTTAGGGTTAACTTAACCCTAAGCCAAAAAATAAGTACATACTTGACAAAATCAGCCAAAATATAAAAAATTGCATTCAGAAAAGATAAATAAGGAACTAACATTGTATTGCTTGTTAGAAACTTTTATGGTATGAAAACAAAATAAAATGAGAAAAATACTAAAAATCGGCTTTGCCACAGCCATAACAACCTCCTCTTTTGATCTACCTCATGACCTACCCTCTCAGGTAGGGTTATGGTTAACCCTAACCCTAACCAAAACCCTATCCCTAACCCTAACCTCCTCTATTGACATACCTCATGACCTACCCATCCGGATAGGGTTAGGGTTACGGTTTGTTTCAGGGTTAACTTAACCCTAAGCCAAAAAATATGTCCATACTTGAAAAAATCAGCCAAAATATTAAAAAATTTCTTTCAGAAAATGGAAACAAAGAACTACAATTGTTAATGCTTATTGCTTTTGTGGTATAAAAAGACACATTTGGATAGGGTTAGGGTTAAGGATAACCCTAACCCTAAACTTATCCCTAACCCTAACCTCCTCTATTGACAAACCAAAGGACCTACCCGCTTGAGTAGGGTTACGGTTAACACTAACCCTATCCCTAAACATAACCTCCTCTATTGACATACCTTAAGATCTACCCACTTTCTAAGGGTTAGGGTTTGTCTTAAGGTTAACTTAACCCTAACCCAAAAAATGAGTTCATACTTGAAACAATCGGCCAAAATATAAAAAATTGCATTCAGAAAATGGAAATAAAGAACTACAATTTTATTGCTTCTTAATTGCTTTTGTGGTATTAAACAAAATAAATGAGAAGAATATATATAATGGGCATCGCCATAACCAAAACAACCTCCTCCATTAATTACCTCATGACCTACCTGCTTGGTTAGGGTTAGGGTTTGTGTTAGGGTTAAGTTAACTCTAACCCAAAAAATTACCCCAAATTGAAATAATCAGTCAAAATATAAAGAATTGCTTTCAGAAAGTGCAATCAAAGAAATATGATCCTTATAGCTGCTTATTTGGTTTTGAGGTATTAAAACAAAATAAAATGAGAGAAATACACATAATGGGCATTTCCATAACTGCAACAACCTCCTCTATTGACTTATCTCCTGACCTACCCATTTGGGTAGGGTTAGTGTTAGGGTTAGGTTTAGGGTTATGGTTAGGTTAGGGTTAGGGTTAGGTTTAACCCTAACCCTAACCCTATCCCTAAGCCTAACCTCCTCTATTGACATACCTCATGACCTACCCACTTGGGTAGGGTTAGGGTTAACACTAACCCTATCCCTAACCATAACCTCCTGTATTGACATATCTTATGATCTATCTGCTTGCTTAGGGTTACTGTTTGTCTTAGGGTTAAGTTAACCCTAACCCAAAAAATGAGTCCATACTTGAAACAATCAGCCAAAATATAAAAAATTGCATTCAGAAAAGATAAATAAAAAACTACGATTGTATTGCTTCGTAATCACTTTTATGGTATAAAACAAATAAAATGAGAAAAATACACATACTGGGCATCGTCATAACCGTAACAACCTCCGAAATTGACTTACCTCATTAACTACCCATTTGGATAGGGTTCGGGTTAAGGATAACCCTAACCCTAACCTTATCCCTAACCCTAACCTCCTCTATTGACATAACAAAGGACCTACCCACTTGGAAAGGGTTAGGGTTTGTTTTAGGGTTAACTTAACCCTAACCTAAAAAATGAGTCCATAATTGAAATAATCGGCCAAAATATAAAAAATTGCTTTCAGAAAATGGAAACAAAGAAATACAATTTTTAATGCTTCTTAATTGCTTTTGTGGTATGAAACAAAATATAATGAGAAGAATATATATAATGGGCATCGCCATAACCAAAACAACCTCCTCTATTAATTACCTCATGAACTACCTGCTTGGTTAGGGTTAGGGTTTGTGTTAGGGTTAAGTTAACCCTAACCCAAAAAATTAGTCCATAATTGAAATAATCGGTCAAAATATAAAGAATTGCTTTCAGAAAATGGAAACAAAGAAATATAATCTTTATAGCTGCTTATTTGGTTTTGAGGTATGAAAACAAAATAAAATGAGAGAACTACACATAATGGGCATTGCCATAACTGCAACAACCTCCTCTATTGACTTACCTCCTGACCTACCCATTTGGGTAGGGTTAGTGTTAGGTTTAGGGTTAGGTTTAGGGTTAGGTTTAGGTTTGGGTTAGGGTTAGGGTTAGGTTTAACCCTAACCCTAACCCTATCCTTAAGCCTAACCTCCTCTATTGACATACCTCATGACCTACCCACTTGGGTAGGGTTAGGGTTAACACTAACCCTATCCCTAACCATAACCTACTCTATTGACATACCTTAAGATCTACCCGCTTGCTTAGGGTTAGGGTTTGTCTTAAGGTTAAGTTAACCCTAAGCCAAAAAATAAGTCCATACTTGAAACAATCAGCCAAAATATAAAAAATTGCATTCAGAAAATATAAATAAAAACTATGATTCTATTGCTTCGTAATCACTTTTATGGTATGAAAACAAAATAAAATGAGAAAAATACTCAAAATCGGCTTTGACACAGCCATAACAACCTCCTCTATTGATCTACCTCATGACCTACCCTCTCAGGTAGGGTTATGGTTAACCCTAACCCTAACTAAAACCCTATCCCTAACCCTAACCTCCTCTATTGACATACCTCATGACCTACCCATCCGGATAGGGTTAGGGTTACGGTTTGTTTTAGGGTTAACTCAACCCTAAGCCAAAAAATATGTCCATACTTGAAAAAATCAGCCAAAATATTAAAAAATTTCTTTCAGAAAATGGAAACAAAGAACTACAATTGTTAATGCTTATTAATTGCTTTTGTGGTATAAAAAGACACATTTGGATAGGGTTAGGGTTAAGGATAACCCTAACCCTAAACTTATCCCTAACCCTAACCTCCTCTATTGACAAACCAAAGGACCTACCCGCTTGGGTAGGGTTAGGGTTAACACTAACCCTATGCCTAAACATAACCTCCTCTATTGACATACCTTAAGATCTACCCACTTTCTAATGGTTAGGGTTTGTCTTAAGGTTAACTTAACCTTAACCCAAAAAATGAGTTCATACTTGAAACAATCGGCCAAAATATAAAAAATTGCATTCAGAAAATGGAAATAAAGAACTACAATTTTATTGCTTCTTAATTGCTTTTGTGGTATGAAACAAAATAAAATGAGAAGAATATATATAATGGGCATCGCCATAACCAAAACAACCTCTTCCATTAATTACCTCATGACCTACCTGCTTGGTTAGGGTTAGGGTTTGTGTTAGGGTTAAGTTAACTCTAACCCAAAAAATTACCCCAAATTGAAATAATCGGTCAAAATATAAAGAATTGCTTTCAGAAAATGCAAACAAAGAAATATGATCTTTATAGCTGCTTATTTGGTTTTGAGGTATTAAAACAAAATAAAATGAGAGAAATACACATAATGGGCATTGCCATAACTGCAACAACCTCCTCTATTGACTTATCTCCTGACCTACCCATTTGGGTAGGGTTAGTGTTAGGGTTAGGTTTAGGGTTAGGGTTAGGTTAGGGTTAGGGTTAGGGTTAGGTTTAACCCTAACCCTAACCCTATCCCTAAGCCTAACCTCCTCTATTGACATACCTCATGACCTACCCACTTGGGTAGGGTTAGGGTTAACACTAACCCTATCCCTAACCATAACCTCCTGTATTGACATATCTTAAGATCTATCCGCTTGCTTAGGGTTAGGGTTTGTCTTAGGGTTAAGTTAACCCTAACCCAAAAAATGAGTCCATACTTGAAACAATCAGCCAAAATATAAAAAATTGCATTCAGAAAATATAAATAAAAAACTACGATTGTATTGCTTCGTAATCACTTTTATGGTATAAAAATAAAATGAGAAAAATACACATACTGGGCATCGTCATAACCGTAACAACCTCCGAAATTGACTTACCTCATTAACGACCCATTTGGATAGGGTTCGGGTTAAGGATAACCCTAACCCTAACCTTATCCCTAACCCTAACCTCCTCTATTGACATAACAAAGGACCTACCCACTTGGAAAGGGTTAGGGTTTGTTTTAGGGTTAACTTAACCCTAACCTAAAAAATGAGTCCATAATTGAAATAATCGGCCAAAATATAAAAAATTGCTTTCAGAAAATGGAAACAAGAAATACAATTTTTAATGCTTCTTAATTGCTTTTGTGGTATGAAACAAAATATTAAAACAAAATAAAATGAGAGAAATACACATAATGGGCATTGCCATAACTGCAACAACCTCCTCTATTGACTTACCTCCTGACCTACCCATTTGGGTAGGGTTAGTGTTAGGTTTAGGGTTAGGTTTAGGGTTAGGTTTAGGTTTGGGTTAGGGTTAGGGTTAGGTTTAACCCTAACCCTAACCCTATCCTAAGCCTAACCTCCTCTATTGACATACCTCATGACCTACCCACTTGGGTAGGGTTAGGGTTAACACTAACCCTATCCCTAACCATAACCTACTCTATTGACATACCTTAAGATCTACCCGCTTGCTTAGGGTTAGGGTTTGTCTTAGGGTTAAGTTAACCCTAACCCAAAAAATGAGTCCATACTTGAAACAATCAGCCAAAATATAAAAAATTGCATTCAGAAAATATAAATAAAAAACTATGATTCTATTGCTTCGTAATCACTTTTATGGTATGAAAACAAAATAAAATGAGAAAAATACTCAAAATCGGCTTTGACACAGCCATAACAACCTCCTCTATTGATGTACATCATGACCTACCCTCTCGGGTAGGGTTAACCCTAACCAAAACTCTATCCGTAACCCTAAACCTAACCTCCTCTATTGACATACCTCATGACCTACCCACCCGGTTAGGGTTAGGGTTACGGTTTGTTTTAGGGTTAACTTAACCCTAAGCCAAAAAATAAGTACATACTTGACAAAATCAGCCAAAATATAAAAAAATTGCATTCAGAAAAGATAAATAAGGAACTAACATTGTATTGCTTGTTAGAAACTTTTATGGTATGAAAACAAAATAAAATGAGAAAAATACTAAAAATCGGCTTTGCCACAGCCATAACAACCTCCTCTTTTGATCTACCTCATGACCTACCCTCTCAGGTAGGGTTATGGTTAACCCTAACCCTAACCAAAACCCTATCCCTAACCCTAACCTCCTCTATTGACATACCTCATGACCTACCCATCCGGATAGGGTTAGGGTTACGGTTTGTTTCAGGGTTAACTTAACCCTAAGCCAAAAAATATGTCCATACTTGAAAAAATCAGCCAAAATATTAAAAAATTTCTTTCAGAAAATGGAAACAAAGAACTACAATTGTTAATGCTTATTAATTGCTTTTGTGGTATAAAAGACACATTTGGATAGGGTTAGGGTTAAGGATAACCCTAACCCTAAACTTATCCCTAACCCTAACCTCCTCTATTGACAAACCAAAGGACCTACCCGCTTAGGTAGGGTTAGGGTTAACACTAACCCTATCCCTAAACATAACCTCCTCTATTGACATACCTTAAGATCTACCCACTTTCTAAGGGTTAGGGTTTGTCTTAAGGTTAACTTAACCCTAACCCAAAAAATGAGTTCATACTTGAAACAATCGGCCAAAATATAAAAAATTGCATTCAGAAAATTTAAATAAAGAACTACAATTTTATTGCTTCTTAATTGCTTTTGTGGTATAAAACAAAATAAAATGAGAAGAATATATATAATGGGCATCGCCATAACCAAAACAACCTCCTCCATTAATTACCTCATGACCTACCTGCTTGGTTAGGGTTAGGGTTTGTGTTAGGGTTAAGTTAACTCTAACCCAAAAATTACCCCAAATTGAAATAATCGGTCAAGATATAAAGAATTGCTTTCAGAAAATGGAAACAAAGAAATATGATTTTTATAGCTGCTCTTTTGGTTTTGAGGTATTAAAACAAAATAAAATGAGAGTAATACACATAATGGGCATTGCCGTAACTGCAACAACCTTCTCTATTGACTTATCTCCTGACCTACCCATTTGGGTAGGGTTAGTGTTAGGGTTAGGTTTAGGGTTAGGGTTAGGTTACGGTTAGGGTTAGGGTTAGGTTTTACCCTAACCCTAACCCTATCCCTAAGCCTAACCTCCTCTATTGACATACCTCATGACCTACCCACTTGGGTAGGGTTAGGGTTAACACTAACCCTATCCCTAACCATGACCTCCTTTATTGACATATCTTAAGATCTATCCGCTTGCTTAGGGTTAGGGTTTGTCTTAGGGTTAAGTTAACCCTAACCCAAAAAATGATTCCATACTTGAAACAATCAGCCAAAATATAAAAAATTGCATTCAGAAAATATAAATAAAAAACTACGATTGTATTGCTTCGTAACCACTTTTATGGTATAAAAACAAAATAAAATGAGAAAAATACACATACTGGGCATCGTCATAACCGTAACAACCTCCGAAATTGACTTACCTTATTAACTACCCATTTGGATAGGGTTCGGGTTAAGGATAACCCTAACCCTAACCTTATCCCTAACCCTAACCTCCTTTATTGACATAACAAAGGACCTACCCACTTGGAAAGGGTTAGGGTTTGTTTTAGGGTTAACTTAACCCTAACCTAAAAAATGAGTCCATAATAAAAATAATCGGCCAAAATATAAAAATTGCTTTCAGAAAATGGAAACAAAGAAATACAATTTTTTATGCTTCTTAATTGCTTTTGTGGTATGAAACAAAATATAATGAGAAGAATATATATAATGGGCATCGCCATAACCAAAACAACCTCCTCTATTAATTACCTCATGAACTACCTGCTTGGTTAGGGTTAGGGTTTGTGTTAGGGTTAAGTTAACCCTAACCCAAAAAATTAGTCCATAATTGAAATAATCGGTCAAAATATAAAGAATTGCTTTCAGAAAATGGAAACAAAGAAATATAATCTTTATAGCTGCTTATTTGGTTTTGAGGTATGAAAACAAAATAAAATGAGAGAACTACACATAATGGGCATTGCCATAACTGCAACAACCTCCTCTATTGACTTACCTCCTGACCTACCCATTTGGGTAGGGTTAGTGTTAGGTTTAGGGTTAGGTTTAGGTTTGGGTTAGGGTTAGGGTTAGGTTTAACCCTAACCCTAACCCTATCCTAAGCCTAACCTCCTCTATTGACATACCTCATGACCTACCCACTTGGGTAGGGTTAGGGTTAACACTAACCCTATCCCTAACCATAACCTACTCTATTGACATACCTTAAGATCTACCCGCTTGCTTAGGGTTAGGGTTTGTCTTAGGGTTAAGTTAACCCTAACCCAAAAAATGAGTCCATACTTGAAACAATCAGCCAAAATATAAAAAATTGCATTCAGAAAATATAAATAAAAACTATGATTCTATTGCTTCGTAATCACTTTTATGGTATGAAAACAAAATAAAATGAGAAAAATACTCAAAATCGGCTTTGACACAGCCATAACAACCTCCTCTATTGATGTACATCATGACCTACCCTCTCGGGTAGGGTTAACCCTAACCAAAACTCTATCCGTAACCCTAAACCTAACCTCCTCTATTGACATACCTCATGACCTACCCACCCGGTTAGGGTTAGGGTTACGGTTTGTTTTAGGGTTAACTTAACCCTAAGCCAAAAATAAGTACATACTTGACAAAATCAGCCAAAATATAAAAAATTGCATTCAGAAAAGATAAATAAGGAACTAACATTGTATTGCTTGTTAGAAACTTTTATGGTATGAAAACAAAATAAAATGAGAAAAATACTAAAAATCGGCTTTGCCACAGCCATAACAACCTCCTCTTTTGATCTACCTCATGACCTACCCTCTCAGGTAGGGTTATGGTTAACCCTAACCCTAACCAAAACCCTATCCCTAACCCTAACCTCCTCTATTGACATACCTCATGACCTACCCATCCGGATAGGGTTAGGGTTACGGTTTGTTTCAGGGTTAACTTAACCCTAAGCCAAAAAATATGTCCATACTTGAAAAAATCAGCCAAAATATTAAAAAATTTCTTTCAGAAAATGGAAACAAAGAACTACAATTGTTAATGCTTATTAATTGCTTTTGTGGTATAAAAGACACATTTGGATAGGGTTAGGGTTAAGGATAACCCTAACCCTAAACTTATCCCTAACCCTAACCTCCTCTATTGACAAACCAAAGGACCTACCCGCTTGGGTAGGGTTAGGGTTAACACTAACCCTATCCCTAAACATAACCTCCTCTATTGACATACCTTAAGATCTACCCACTTTCTAAGGGTTAGGGTTTGTCTTAAGGTTAACTTAACCCTAACCCAAAAAATGAGTTCATACTTGAAACAATCGGCCAAAATATAAAAAATTGCATTCAGAAAATTTAAATAAAGAACTACAATTTTATTGCTTCTTAATTGCTTTTGTGGTATAAAACAAAATAAAATGAGAAGAATATATATAATGGGCATCGCCATAACCAAAACAACCTCCTCCATTAATTACCTCATGACCTACCTGCTTGGTTAGGGTTAGGGTTTGTGTTAGGGTTAAGTTAACTCTAACCCAAAAAATTACCCCAAATTGAAATAATCGGTCAAGATATAAAGAATTGCTTTCAGAAAATGGAAACAAAGAAATATGATTTTTATAGCTGCTCTTTTGGTTTTGAGGTATTAAAACAAAATAAAATGAGAGTAATACACATAATGGGCATTGCTGTAACTGCAACAACCTTCTCTATTGACTTATCTCCTGACCTACCCATTTGGGTAGGGTTAGTGTTAGGGTTAGGTTTAGGGTTGGGGTTAGGTTAGGGTTAGGGTTAGGTTTTACCCTAACCCTAACCCTATCCCTAAGCCTAACCTCCTCTATTGACATACCTCATGACCTACCCACTTGGGTAGGGTTAGGGTTAACACTAACCCTATCCCTAACCATAACCTCCTGTATTGACATATCTTAAGATCTATCCGCTTGCTTATGGTTAGGGTTTGTCTTAGGGTTAAGTTAACCCTAACCCAAAAAATGAGTCCATACTTGAAACAATCAGCCAAAATATAAAAAATTGCATTCAGAAAATATAAATAAAAAACTACGATTGTATTGCTTCGTAATCACTTTTATGGTATAAAACAAAATAAAATGAGAAAAATACACATACTGGGCATCGTCATAACCGTAACAACCTCCGAAATTAACTTACCTTATTAACTACCCATTTGGATAGGGTTCGGGTTAAGGATAACCCTAACCCTAACCTTATCCCTAACCCTAACCTCCTTTATTGACATAACAAAGGACCTACCCACTTGGAAAGGGTTAGGGTTTGTTTTAGGGTTAACTTAACCCTAACCTAAAAAATGAGTCCATAATTGAAATAATCGGCCAAAATATAAAAAATTGCTTTCAGAAAATGGAAACAAAGAAATACAATTTTTAATGCTTCTTAATTGCTTTTGTGGTATGAAACAAAATATAATGAGAAGAATATATATAATGGGCATCGCCATAACCAAAACAACCTCCTCTATTAATTACCTCATGAACTACCTGCTTGGTTAGGGTTAGGGTTTGTGTTAGGGTTAAGTTAACCCTAACCCAAAAAATTTGTCCATAATTGAAATAATCGGTCAAAATATAAAGAATTGCTTTCAGAAAATGGAAACAAAGAAATATAATCTTTATAGCTGCTTATTTGGTTTTGAGGTATGAAAACAAAATAAAATGAGAGAACTACACATAATGGGCATTGCCATAACTGCAACAACCTCCTCTATTGACTTACCTCCTGACCTACCCATTTGGGTAGGGTTAGTGTTAGGTTTAGGGTTAGGTTTAGGTTTAGGTTTAGTTAGGGTTAGGGTTAGGTTTAACCCTAACCCTAACCCTATCCTTAAGCCTAACCTCCTCTATTGACATACCTCATGACCTACCCACTTGGGTAGGGTTAGGGTTAACACTAACCCTATCCCTAACCATAACCTACTCTATTGACATACCTTAAGATCTACCCGCTTGCTTAGGGTTAGGGTTTGTCTTAGGGTTAAGTTAACCCTAACCCAAAAAATGAGTCCATACTTGAAACAATCAGCCAAAATATAAAAAATTGCATTCAGAAAATATAAATAAAAACTATGATTCTATTGCTTCGTAATCACTTTTATGGTATGAAAACAAAATAAAATGAGAAAAATACTCAAAATCGGCTTTGACACAGCCATAACAACCTCCTCTATTGATGTACATCATGACCTACCCTCTCGGGTAGGGTTAACCCTAACCAAAACTCTATCCGTAACCCTAAACCTAACCTCCTCTATTGACATACCTCATGACCTACCCACCCGGTTAGGGTTAGGGTTACGGTTTGTTTTAGGGTTAACTTAACCCTAAGCCAAAAATAAGTACATACTTGACAAAATCAGCCAAAATATAAAAAATTGCATTCAGAAAAGATAAATAAGGAACTAACATTGTATTGCTTGTTAGAAACTTTTATGGTATGAAAACAAAATAAAATGAGAAAAATACTAAAAATCGGCTTTGCCACAGCCATAACAACCTCCTCTTTTGATCTACCTCATGACCTACCCTCTCAGGTAGGGTTATGGTTAACCCTAACCCTAACCAAAACCCTATCCCTAACCCTAACCTCCTCTATTGACATACCTCATGACCTACCCATCCGGATAGGGTTAGGGTTACGGTTTGTTTCAGGGTTAACTTAACCCTAAGCCAAAAAATATGTCCATACTTGAAAAAATCAGCCAAAATATTAAAAAATTTCTTTCAGAAAATGGAAACAAAGAACTACAATTGTTAATGCTTATTAATTGCTTTTGTGGTATAAAAGACACATTTGGATAGGGTTAGGGTTAAGGATTAGCCTAACCCTAAACTTATCCCTAACCCTAACCTCCTCTATTGACAAACCAAAGGACCTACCCGCTTGGGTAGGGTTAGGGTTAACACTAACCCTATCCCTAAACATAACCTCCTCTATTGACATACCTTAAGATCTACCCACTTTCTAAGGGTTAAGGTTTGTCTTAAGGTTAAATTAACCCTAACCCAAAAAATGAGTTCATACTTGAAACAATCGGCCAAAATATAAAAAATTGCATTCAGAAAATGGAAATAAAGAACTACAATTTTATTGCTTCTTAATTGCTTTTGTGGTATAAAACAAAATAAAATGAGAAGAATATATATAATGGGCATCGCCATAACCAAAACAACCTCCTCCATTAATTACCTCATGACCTACCTGCTTGGTTAGGGTTAAGGTTTGTGTTAGGGTTAAGTTAACTCTAACCCAAAAAATTACCCCAAATTGAAATAATCGGTCAAAATATAAAGAATTGCTTTCAGAAAATGGAAACAAAGAAATATGATTTTTATAGCTGCTTATTTGGTTTTGAGGTATTAAAACAAAATAAAATGAGAGAAATACACATAATGGGCATTGCCATAACTGCAACAACCTCCTCTATTGACTTATCTCCTGACCTACCCATTTGGGTAGGGTTAGGGTTAGGGTTAGGGTTAGGTTTTACCCTAAGCCTAACCTCCTCTATTGACATACCTCATGACCTACCCACTTGGGTAGGGTTAGGGTTAACACTAACCCTATCCCTAACCATGACCTCCTTTATTGACATATCTTAAGATCTATCCGCTTGCTTAGGGTTAGGGTTTGTCTTAGGGTTAAGTTAACCCTAACCCAAAAAATGATTCCATACTTGAAACAATCAGCCAAAATATAAAAAATTGCATTCAGAAAATATAAATAAAAAACTACGATTGTATTGCTTCGTAATCACTTTTATGGTATAAAACAAATAAAATGAGAAAAATACACATACTGGGCATCGTCATAACCGTAACAACCTCCGAAATTGACTTACCTTATTAACTACCCATTTGGATAGGGTTCGGGTTAAGGATAACCCTAACCCTAACCTTATCCCTAACCCTAACCTCCTTTATTGACATAACAAAGGACCTACCCACTTGGAAAGGGTTAGGGTTTGTTTTAGGGTTAACTTAACCCTAACCTAAAAAATGAGTCCATAATTGAAATAATCGGCCAAAATATAAAAATTGCTTTCAGAAAATGGAAACAAAGAAATACAATTTTTAATGCTTCTTAATTGCTTTTGTGGTATGAAACAAAATATAATGAGAAGAATATATATAATGGGCATCGCCATAACCAAAACAACCTCCTCTATTAATTACCTCATGAACTACCTGCTTGGTTAGGGTTAGGGTTTGTGTTAGGGTTAAGTTAACCCTAACCCAAAAAATTAGTCCATAATTGAAATAATCGGTCAAAATATAAAGAATTGCTTTCAGAAAATGGAAACAAAGAAATATAATCTTTATAGCTGCTTATTTGGTTTTGAGGTATGAAAACAAAATAAAATGAGAGAACTACACATAATGGGCATTGCCATAACTGCAACAACCTCCTCTATTGACTTACCTCCTGACCTACCCATTTGGGTAGGGTTAGTGTTAGGTTTAGGGTTAGGTTTAGGGTTAGGTTTAGGTTTGGTTAGGGTTAGGGTTAGGTTTAACCCTAACCCTAACCCTATCCTTAAGCCTAACCTCCTCTATTGACATACCTCATGACCTACCCACTTGGGTAGGGTTAGGGTTAACACTAACCCTATCCCTAACCATAACCTACTCTATTGACATACCTTAAGATCTACCCGCTTGCTTAGGGTTAGGGTTTGTCTTAGGGTTAAGTTAACCCTAACCCAAAAAATGAGTCCATACTTGAAACAATCAGCCAAAATATAAAAAATTGCATTCAGAAAATATAAATAAAAAACTACGATTGTATTGCTTCGTAATCACTTTTATGGTATAAAAATAAAATGAGAAAAATACACATACTGGGCATCGTCATAACCGTAACAACCTCCGAAATTGACTTACCTCATTAACGACCCATTTGGATAGGGTTCGGGTTAAGGATAACCCTAACCCTAACCTTATCCCTAACCCTAACCTCCTCTATTGACATAACAAAGGACCTACCCACTTGGAAAGGGTTAGGGTTTGTTTTAGGGTTAACTTAACCCTAACCTAAAAAATGAGTCCATAATTGAAATAATCGGCCAAAATATAAAAATTGCTTTCAGAAAATGGAAACAAAGAAATACAATTTTTAATGCTTCTTAATTGCTTTTGTGGTATGAAACAAAATATAATGAGAAGAATATATATAATGGGCATCGCCATAACCAAAACAACCTCCTCTATTAATTACCTCATGAACTACCTGCTTGGTTAGGGTTAGGGTTTGTGTTAGGGTTAAGTTAACCCTAACCCAAAAAAATTAGTCCATAATTGAAATAATCGGTCAAAATATAAAGAATTGCTTTCAGAAAATGGAAACAAAGAAATATAATCTTTATAGCTGCTTATTTGGTTTTGAGGTATGAAAACAAAATAAAATGAGAGAACTACACATAATGGGCATTGCCATAACTGCAACAACCTCCTCTATTGACTTACCTCCTGACCTACCCATTTGGGTAGGGTTAGTGTTAGGTTTAGGGTTAGGTTTAGGGTTAGGTTTAGGTTTGGGTTAGGGTTAGGGTTAGGTTTAACCCTAACCCTAACCCTATCCTAAGCCTAACCTCCTCTATTGACATACCTCATGACCTACCCACTTGGGTAGGGTTAGGGTTAACACTAACCCTATCCCTAACCATAACCTACTCTATTGACATACCTTAAGATCTACCCGCTTGCTTAGGGTTAGGGTTTGTCTTAGGGTTAAGTTAACCCTAACCCAAAAAATGAGTCCATACTTGAAACAATCAGCCAAAATATAAAAAATTGCATTCAGAAAATATAAATAAAAAACTATGATTCTATTGCTTCGTAATCACTTTTATGGTATGAAAACAAAATAAAATGAGAAAAATACTCAAAATCGGCTTTGACACAGCCATAACAACCTCCTCTATTGATGTACATCATGACCTACCCTCTCGGGTAGGGTTAACCCTAACCAAAACTCTATCCGTAACCCTAAACCTAACCTCCTCTATTGACATACCTCATGACCTACCCACCCGGTTAGGGTTAGGGTTACGGTTTGTTTTAGGGTTAACTTAACCCTAAGCCAAAAAATAAGTACATACTTGACAAAATCAGCCAAAATATAAAAAATTGCATTCAGAAAAGATAAATAAGGAACTAACATTGTATTGCTTGTTAGAAACTTTTATGGTATGAAAACAAAATAAAATGAGAAAAATACTAAAAATCGGCTTTGCCACAGCCATAACAACCTCCTCTTTTGATCTACCTCATGACCTACCCTCTCAGGTAGGGTTATGGTTAACCCTAACCCTAACCAAAACCCTATCCCTAACCCTAACCTCCTCTATTGACATACCTCATGACCTACCCATCCGGATAGGGTTAGGGTTACGGTTTGTTTCAGGGTTAACTTAACCCTAAGCCAAAAAATATGTCCATACTTGAAAAAATCAGCCAAAATATTAAAAAATTTCTTTCAGAAAATGGAAACAAAGAACTACAATTGTTAATGCTTATTAATTGCTTTTGTGGTATAAAAGACACATTTGGATAGGGTTAGGGTTAAGGATAACCCTAACCCTAAACTTATCCCTAACCCTAACCTCCTCTATTGACAAACCAAAGGACCTACCCGCTTGGGTAGGGTTAGGGTTAACACTAACCCTATCCCTAAACATAACCTCCTCTATTGACATACCTTAAGATCTACACACTTTCTAAGGGTTAGGGTTTGTCTTAAGGTTAACTTAACCCTAACCCAAAAAATGAGTTCATACTTGAAACAATCGGCCAAAATATAAAAAATTGCATTCAGAAAATTTAAATAAAGAACTACAATTTTATTGCTTCTTAATTGCTTTTGTGGTATAAAACAAAATAAAATGAGAAGAATATATATAATGGGCATCGCCATAACCAAAACAACCTCCTCCATTAATTACCTCATGACCTACCTGCTTGGTTAGGGTTAGGGTTTGTGTTAGGGTTAAGTTAAATTTAACCCAAAAAATTACCCCAAATTGAAATAATCGGTCAAAATATAAAGAATTGCTTTCTGAAAATGGAAACAAAGAAATATGATTTTTATAGCTGCTCTTTTGGTTTTGAGGTATTAAAACAAAATAAAATGAGAGAAATACACATAATGGGCATTGCCGTAACTGCTACAACCTTCTCTATTGACTTATCTCCTGACCTACCCATTTGGGTAGGGTTAGTGTTAGGGTTAGGTTTAGGGTTAGGGTTAGGTTACGGTTAGGGTTAGGGTTAGGTTTTACCCTAACCCTAACCCTATCCCTAAGCCTAACCTCCTCTATTGACATACCTCATGACCTACCCACTTGGGTAGGGTTAGGGTTAACACTAACCCTATCCCTAACCATAACCTCCTGTATTGACATATCTTAAGATCTATCCGCTTGCTTAGGGTTAGGGTTTGTCTTAGGGTTAAGTTAACCCTAACCCAAAAAATGAGTCCATACTTGAAACAATCAGCCAAAATATAAAAAATTGCATTCAGAAAATATAAATAAAAAACTACGATTGTATTGCTTCGTAATCACTTTTATGGTATAAAACAAAATAAAATGAGAAAAATACACATACTGGGCATCGTCATAACCGTAACAACCTCCGAAATTGACTTACCTCATTAACTACCCATTTGGATAGGGTTCGGGTTAAGGATAACCCTAACCCTAACCTTATCCCTAACCCTAACCTCCTCTATTGACATAACAAAGGACCTACCCACTTGGAAAGGGTTAGGGTTTGTTTTAGGGTTAACTTAACCCTAACCTAAAAAATGAGTCCATAATTGAAATAATCGGCCAAAATATAAAAAATTGCTTTCAGAAAATGGAAACAAAGAAATACAATTTTTAATGCTTCTTAATTGCTTTTGTGGTATGAAACAAAATATAATGAGAAGAATATATATAATGGGCATCGCCATAACCAAAACAACCTCCTCTATTAATTACCTCATGAACTACCTGCTTGGTTAGGGTTAGGGTTTGTGTTAGGGTTAAGTTAACCCTAACCCAAAAAATTAGTCCATAATTGAAATAATCGGTCAAAATATAAAGAATTGCTTTCAGAAAATGGAAACAAAGAAATATAATCTTTATAGCTGCTTATTTGGTTTTGAGGTATGAAAACAAAATAAAATGAGAGAACTACACATAATGGGCATTGCCATAACTGCAACAACCTCCTCTATTGACTTACCTCCTGACCTACCCATTTGGGTAGGGTTAGTGTTAGGTTTAGGGTTAGGTTTAGGGTTAGGTTTAGGTTTGGGTTAGGGTTAGGGTTAGGTTTAACCCTAACCCTAACCCTATCCTTAAGCCTAACCTCCTCTATTGACATACCTCATGACCTACCCACTTGGGTAGGGTTAGGGTTAACACTAACCCTATCCCTAACCATAACCTACTCTATTGACATACTTTAAGATCTACCCGCTTGCTTAGGGTTAGGGTTTGTCTTAAGGTTAAGTTAACCCTAAGCCAAAAAATAAGTCCATACTTGAAACAATCAGCCAAAATATAAAAAATTGCATTCAGAAAATATAAATAAAAACTATGATTCTATTGCTTCGTAATCACTTTTATGGTATGAAAACAAAATAAAATGAGAAAAATACTCAAAATCGGCTTTGACACAGCCATAACAACCTCCTCTATTGATCTACCTCATGACCTACCCTCTTAGGTAGGGTTATGGTTAACCCTAACCCTAACTAAAACCCTATCCCTAACCCTAACCTCCTCTATTGACATACCTCATGACCTACCCATCCGGATAGGGTTAGGGTTACGGTTTGTTTTAGGGTTAACTCAACCCTAAGCCAAAAAATATGTCCATACTTGAAAAAATCAGCCAAAATATTAAAAAATTTCTTTCAGAAAATGGAAACAAAGAACTACAATTGTTAATGCTTATTAATTGCTTTTGTGGTATAAAAAGACACATTTGGATAGGGTTAGGGTTAAGGATAACCCTAACCCTAAACTTATCCCTAACCCTAACCTCCTCTATTGACAAACCAAAGGACCTACCCGCTTGGGTAGGGTTAGGGTTAACACTAACCCTATCCCTAAACATAACCTCCTCTATTGACATACCTTAAGATCTACCCACTTTCTAATGGTTAGGGTTTGTCTTAAGGTTAACTTAACCTTAACCCAAAAAATGAGTTCATACTTGAAACAATCGGCCAAAATATAAAAAATTGCATTCAGAAAATGGAAATAAAGAACTACAATTTTATTGCTTCTTAATTGCTTTTGTGGTATGAAACAAAATAAAATGAGAAGAATATATATAATGGGCATCGCCATAACCAAAACAACCTCTTCCATTAATTACCTCATGACCTACCTGCTTGGTTAGGGTTAGGGTTTGTCTTAGGGTTAAGTTAACTCTAACCCAAAAAATTACCCCAAATTGAAATAATCGGTCAAAATATAAAGAATTGCTTTCAGAAAATGCAAACAAAGAAATATGATCTTTATAGCTGCTTATTTGGTTTTGAGGTATTAAAACAAAATAAAATGAGAGAAATACACATAATGGGCATTGCCATAACTGCAACAACCTCCTCTATTGACTTATCTCCTGACCTACCCATTTGGGTAGGGTTAGTGTTAGGGTTAGGTTTAGGGTTAGGGTTAGGTTAGGGTTAGGGTTAGGGTTAGGTTTAACCCTAACCCTAACCCTATCCCTAAGCCTAACCTCCTCTATTGACATACCTCATGACCTACCCACTTGGGTAGGGTTAGGGTTAACACTAACCCTATCCCTAACCATAACCTCCTGTATTGACATATCTTAAGATCTATCCGCTTGCTTAGGGTTAGGGTTTGTCTTAGGGTTAAGTTAACCCTAACCCAAAAAATGAGTCCATACTTGAAACAATCAGCCAAAATATAAAAAATTGCATTCAGAAAATATAAATAAAAACTACGATTGTATTGCTTCGTAATCACTTTTATGGTATAAAAATAAAATGAGAAAAATACACATACTGGGCATCGTCATAACCGTAACAACCTCCGAAATTGACTTACCTCATTAACGACCCATTTGGATAGGGTTCGGGTTAAGGATAACCCTAACCCTAACCTTATCCCTAACCCTAACCTCCTCTATTGACATAACAAAGGACCTACCCACTTGGAAAGGGTTAGGGTTTGTTTTAGGGTTAACTTAACCCTAACCTAAAAAATGAGTCCATAATTGAAATAATCGGCCAAAATATAAAAAATTGCTTTCAGAAAATGGAAACAAGAAATACAATTTTTAATGCTTCTTAATTGCTTTTGTGGTATGAAACAAAATATTAAAACAAAATAAAATGAGAGAAATACACATAATGGGCATTGCCATAACTGCAACAACCTCCTCTATTGACTTACCTCCTGACCTACCCATTTGGGTAGGGTTAGTGTTAGGTTTAGGGTTAGGTTTAGGGTTAGGTTTAGGTTTGGGTTAGGGTTAGGGTTAGGTTTAACCCTAACCCTAACCCTATCCTTAAGCCTAACCTCCTCTATTGACATACCTCATGACCTACCCACTTGGGTAGGGTTAGGGTTAACACTAACCCTATCCCTAACCATAACCTACTCTATTGACATACCTTAAGATCTACCCGCTTGCTTAGGGTTAGGGTTTGTCTTAGGGTTAAGTTAACCCTAACCCAAAAAATGAGTCCATACTTGAAACAATCAGCCAAAATATAAAAAATTGCATTCAGAAAATATAAATAAAAACTATGATTCTATTGCTTCGTAATCACTTTTATGGTATGAAAACAAAATAAAATGAGAAAAATACTCAAAATCGGCTTTGACACAGCCATAACAACCTCCTCTATTGATGTACATCATGACCTACCCTCTCGGGTAGGGTTAACCCTAACCAAAACTCTATCCGTAACCCTAAACCTAACCTCCTCTATTGACATACCTCATGACCTACCCACCCGGTTAGGGTTAGGGTTACGGTTTGTTTTAGGGTTAACTTAACCCTAAGCCAAAAAATAAGTACATACTTGACAAAATCAGCCAAAATATAAAAAAATTGCATTCAGAAAAGATAAATAAGGAACTAACATTGTATTGCTTGTTAGAAACTTTTATGGTATGAAAACAAAATAAAATGAGAAAAATACTAAAAATCGGCTTTGCCACAGCCATAACAACCTCCTCTTTTGATCTACCTCATGACCTACCCTCTCAGGTAGGGTTATGGTTAACCCTAACCCTAACCAAAACCCTATCCCTAACCCTAACCTCCTCTATTGACATACCTCATGACCTACCCATCCGGATAGGGTTAGGGTTACGGTTTGTTTCAGGGTTAACTTAACCCTAAGCCAAAAAATATGTCCATACTTGAAAAAATCAGCCAAAATATTAAAAAATTTCTTTCAGAAAATGGAAACAAAGAACTACAATTGTTAATGCTTATTAATTGCTTTTGTGGTATAAAAGACACATTTGGATAGGGTTAGGGTTAAGGATAACCCTAACCCTAAACTTATCCCTAACCCTAACCTCCTCTATTGACAAACCAAAGGACCTACCCGCTTAGGTAGGGTTAGGGTTAACACTAACCCTATCCCTAAACATAACCTCCTCTATTGACATACCTTAAGATCTACCCACTTTCTAAGGGTTAGGGTTTGTCTTAAGGTTAACTTAACCCTAACCCAAAAAATGAGTTCATACTTGAAACAATCGGCCAAAATATAAAAAATTGCATTCAGAAAATTTAAATAAAGAACTACAATTTTATTGCTTCTTAATTGCTTTTGTGGTATAAAACAAAATAAAATGAGAAGAATATATATAATGGGCATCGCCATAACCAAAACAACCTCCTCCATTAATTACCTCATGACCTACCTGCTTGGTTAGGGTTAGGGTTTGTGTTAGGGTTAAGTTAACTCTAACCCAAAAATTACCCCAAATTGAAATAATCGGTCAAAATATAAAGAATTGCTTTCAGAAAATGGAAACAAAGAAATATGATTTTTATAGCTGCTCTTTTGGTTTTGAGGTATTAAAACAAAATAAAATGAGAGAAATACACATAATGGGAATTGCCGTAACTGCTACAACCTTCTCTATTGACTTATCTCCTGACCTACCCATTTGGGTAGGGTTAGTGTTAGGGTTAGGTTTAGGGTTAGGGTTAGGTTACGGTTAGGGTTAGGGTTAGGTTTTACCCTAACCCTAACCCTATCCCTAAGCCTAACCTCCTCTATTGACATACCTCATGACCTACCCACTTGGGTAGGGTTAGGGTTAACACTAACCCTATCCCTAACCATAACCTCCTGTATTGACATATCTTAAGATCTATCCGCTTGCTTAGGGTTAGGGTTTGTCTTAGGGTTAAGTTAACCCTAACCCAAAAAATGAGTCCATACTTGAAACAATCAGCCAAAATATAAAAAATTGCATTCAGAAAATATAAATAAAAAACTACGATTGTATTGCTTCGTAATCACTTTTATGGTATAAAACAAAATAAAATGAGAAAAATACACATACTGGGCATCGTCATAACCGTAACAACCTCCGAAATTGACTTACCTCATTAACTACCCATTTGGATAGGGTTCGGGTTAAGGATAACCCTAACCCTAACCTTATCCCTAACCCTAACCTCCTCTATTGACATAACAAAGGACCTACCCACTTGGAAAGGGTTAGGGTTTGTTTTAGGGTTAACTTAACCCTAACCTAAAAAATGAGTCCATAATTGAAATAATCGGCCAAAATATAAAAAATTGCTTTCAGAAAATGGAAACAAAGAAATACAATTTTTAATGCTTCTTAATTGCTTTTGTGGTATGAAACAAAATATAATGAGAAGAATATATATAATGGGCATCGCCATAACCAAAACAACCTCCTCTATTAATTACCTCATGAACTACCTGCTTGGTTAGGGTTAGGGTTTGTGTTAGGGTTAAGTTAACCCTAACCCAAAAAATTAGTCCATAATTGAAATAATCGGTCAAAATATAAAGAATTGCTTTCAGAAAATGGAAACAAAGAAATATAATCTTTATAGCTGCTTATTTGGTTTTGAGGTATGAAAACAAAATAAAATGAGAGAACTACACATAATGGGCATTGCCATAACTGCAACAACCTCCTCTATTGACTTACCTCCTGACCTACCCATTTGGGTAGGGTTAGTGTTAGGTTTAGGTTAGGTTTAGGGTTAGGTTTAGGTTTGGGTTAGGGTTAGGGTTAGGTTTAACCCTAACCCTAACCCTATCCTTAAGCCTAACCTCCTCTATTGACATACCTCATGACCTACCCACTTGGGTAGGGTTAGGGTTAACACTAACCCTATCCCTAACCATAACCTACTCTATTGACATACCTTAAGATCTACCCGCTTGCTTAGGGTTAGGGTTTGTCTTAAGGTTAAGTTAACCCTAAGCCAAAAAATAAGTCCATACTTGAAACAATCAGCCAAAATATAAAAAATTGCATTCAGAAAATATAAATAAAAACTATGATTCTATTGCTTCGTAATCACTTTTATGGTATGAAAACAAAATAAAATGAGAAAAATACTCAAAATCGGCTTTGACACAGCCATAACAACCTCCTCTATTGATCTACCTCATGACCTACCCTCTCAGGTAGGGTTATGGTTAACCCTAACCCTAACTAAAACCCTATCCCTAACCCTAACCTCCTCTATTGACATACCTCATGACCTACCCATCCGGATAGGGTTAGGGTTACGGTTTGTTTTAGGGTTAACTTAACCCTAAGCCAAAAAATATGTCCATACTTGAAAAAATCAGCCAAAATATTAAAAAATTTCTTTCAGAAAATGGAAACAAAGAACTACAATTGTTAATGCTTATTAATTGCTTTTGTGGTATAAAAAGACACATTTGGATAGGGTTAGGGTTAAGGATAACCCTAACCCTAAACTTATCCCTAACCCTAACCTCCTCTATTGACAAACCAAAGGACCTACCCGCTTGGGTAGGGTTAGGGTTAACACTAACCCTATGCCTAAACATAACCTCCTCTATTGACATACCTTAAGATCTACCCACTTTCTAATGGTTAGGGTTTGTCTTAAGGTTAACTTAACCTTAACCCAAAAAATGAGTTCATACTTGAAACAATCGGCCAAAATATAAAAAATTGCATTCAGAAAATGGAAATAAAGAACTACAATTTTATTGCTTCTTAATTGCTTTTGTGGTATGAAACAAAATAAAATGAGAAGAATATATATAATGGGCATCGCCATAACCAAAACAACCTCTTCCATTAATTACCTCATGACCTACCTGCTTGGTTAGGGTTAGGGTTTGTCTTAGGGTTAAGTTAACTCTAACCCAAAAAATTACCCCAAATTGAAATAATCGGTCAAAATATAAAGAATTGCTTTCAGAAAATGCAAACAAAGAAATATGATCTTTATAGCTGCTTATTTGGTTTTGAGGTATTAAAACAAAATAAAATGAGAGAAATACACATAATGGGCATTGCCATAACTGCAACAACCTCCTCTATTGACTTATCTCCTGACCTACCCATTTGGGTAGGGTTAGTGTTAGGTTTAGGTTTAGGGTTAGGTTAGGTTAGGGTTAGGGTTAGGGTTAGGTTTAACCCTAACCCTAACCCTATCCTAAGCCTAACCTCCTCTATTGACATACCTCATGACCTACCCACTTGGGTAGGGTTAGGGTTAACACTAACCCTATCCCTAACCATAACCTACTCTATTGACATACCTTAAGATCTACCCGCTTGCTTAGGGTTAGGGTTTGTCTTAAGGTTAAGTTAACCCTAAGCCAAAAAATAAGTCCATACTTGAAACAATCAGCCAAAATATAAAAAATTGCATTCAGAAAATATAAATAAAAACTATGATTCTATTGCTTCGTAATCACTTTTATGGTATGAAAACAAAATAAAATGAGAAAAATACTCAAAATCGGCTTTGACACAGCCATAACAACCTCCTCTATTGATCTACCTCATGACCTACCCTCTCAGGTAGGGTTATGGTTAACCCTAACCCTAACTAAAACCCTATCCCTAACCCTAACCTCCTCTATTGACATACCTCATGACCTACCCATCCGGATAGGGTTAGGGTTACGGTTTGTTTTAGGGTTAACTTAACCCTAAGCCAAAAAATATGTCCATACTTGAAAAAATCAGCCAAAATATTAAAAAATTTCTTTCAGAAAATGGAAACAAAGAACTACAATTGTTAATGCTTATTAATTGCTTTTGTGGTATAAAAAGACACATTTGGATAGGGTTAGGGTTAAGGATAACCCTAACCCTAAACTTATCCCTAACCCTAACCTCCTCTATTGACAAACCAAAGGACCTACCCGCTTGGGTAGGGTTAGGGTTAACACTAACCCTATCCCTAAACATAACCTCCTCTATTGACATACCTTAAGATCTACCCACTTTCTAATGGTTAGGGTTTGTCTTAAGGTTAACTTAACCTTAACCCAAAAAATGAGTTCATACTTGAAACAATCGGCCAAAATATAAAAAATTGCATTCAGAAAATGGAAATAAAGAACTACAATTTTATTGCTTCTTAATTGCTTTTGTGGTATGAAACAAAATAAAATGAGAAGAATATATATAATGGGCATCGCCATAACCAAAACAACCTCTTCCATTAATTACCTCATGACCTACCTGCTTGGTTAGGGTTAGGGTTTGTCTTAGGGTTAAGTTAACTCTAACCCAAAAAATGACACCAAATTGAAATAATCGGTCAAAATATAAAGAATTGCTTTCAGAAAATGCAAACAAAGAAATATGATCTTTATAGCTGCTTATTTGGTTTTGAGGTATTAAAACAAAATAAAATGAGAGAAATACACATAATGGGCATTGCCATAACTGCAACAACCTCCTCTATTGACTTATCTCCTGACCTACCCATTTGGGTAGGGTTAGTGTTAGGTTTAGGGTTAGGGTTTAGGTTTGGGTTAGGGTTAGGGTTAGGTTTAACCCTAACCCTAACCCTATCCTTAAGCCTAACCTCCTCTATTGACATACCTCATGACCTACCCACTTGGGTAGGGTTAGGGTTAACACTAACCCTATCCCTAACCATAACCTACTCTATTGACATACCTTAAGATCTACCCGCTTGCTTAGGGTTAGGGTTTGTCTTAAAGTTAAGTTAACCCTAAGCCAAAAAATAAGTCCATACTTGAAACAATCAGCCAAAATATAAAAAATTGCATTCAGAAAATATAAATAAAAACTATGATTCTATTGCTTCGTAATCACTTTTATGGTATGAAAACAAAATAAAATGAGAAAAATACTCAAAATCGGCTTTGACACAGCCATAACAACCTCCTCTATTGATCTACCTCATGACCTACCCTCTCAGGTAGGGTTATGGTTAACCCTAACCCTAACTAAAACCCTATCCCTAACCCTAACCTCCTCTATTGACATACCTCATGACCTACCCATCCGGATAGGGTTAGGGTTACGGTTTGTTTTAGGGTTAACTTAACCCTAAGCCAAAAAATATGTCCATACTTGAAAAAATCAGCCAAAATATTAAAAATTTCTTTCAGAAAATGGAAACAAAGAACTACAATTGTTAATGCTTATTAATTGCTTTTGTGGTATAAAAGACACATTTGGATAGGGTTAGGGTTAAGGATAACCCTAACCCTAAACTTATCCCTAACCCTAACCTCCTCTATTGACAAACCAAAGGACCTACCCGCTTGGGTAGGGTTAGGGTTAACACTAACCCTATCCCTAAACATAACCTCCTCTATTGACATACCTTAAGATCTACCCACTTTCTTATGGTTAGGGTTTGTCTTAAGGTTAACTTAACCTTAACCCAAAAAATGAGTTCATACTTGAAACAATCGGCCAAAATATAAAAAATTGCATTCAGAAAATGGAAATAAAGAACTACAATTTTATTGCTTCTTAATTGCTTTTGTGGTATGAAACAAAATAAAATGAGAAGAATATATATAATGGGCATCGCCATAACCAAAACAACCTCTTCCATTAATTACCTCATGACCTACCTGCTTGGTTAGGGTTAGGGTTTGTCTTAGGGTTAAGTTAACTCTAACCCAAAAAATGACCCCAAATTGAAATAATCGGTCAAAATATAAAGAATTGCTTTCAGAAAATGCAAACAAAGAAATATGATCTTTATAGCTGCTTATTTGGTTTTGAGGTATTAAAACAAAATAAAATGAGAGAAATACACATAATGGGCATTGCCATAACTGCAACAACCTCCTCTATTGACTTACCTCCTGACCTACCCATTTGGGTAGGGTTAGTGTTAGGTTTAGGGTTAGGTTTAGGTTTGGGTTAGGGTTAGGGTTAGGTTTAACACTAACCCTAACCCTATCCTTAAGCCTAACCTCCTCTATTGACATACCTCATGACCTACCCACTTGGGTAGGGTTAGGGTTAACACTAACCCTATCCCTAACCATAACCTACTCTATTGACATACCTTAAGATCTACCCGCTTGCTTAGGGTTAGGGTTTGTCTTAAAGTTAAGTTAACCCTAAGCCAAAAAATAAGTCCATACTTGAAACAATCAGCCAAAATATAAAAAATTGCATTCAGAAAATATAAATAAAAACTATGATTCTATTGCTTCGTAATCACTTTTATGGTATGAAAACAAAATAAAATGAGAAAAATACTCAAAATCGGCTTTGACACAGCCATAACAACCTCCTCTATTGATCTACCTCATGACCTACCCTCTCAGGTAGGGTTATGGTTAACCCTAACCCTAACTAAAACCCTATCCCTAACCCTAACCTCCTCTATTGACATACCTCATGACCTACCCATCCGGATAGGGTTAGGGTTACGGTTTGTTTTAGGGTTAACTCAACCCTAAGCCAAAAAATATGTCCATACTTGAAAAAATCAGCCAAAATATTAAAAAATTTCTTTCAGAAAATGGAAACAAAGAACTACAATTGTTAATGCTTATTAATTGCTTTTGTGGTATAAAAAGACACATTTGGATAGGGTTAGGGTTAAGGATAACCCTAACCCTAAACTTATCCCTAACCCTAACCTCCTCTATTGACAAACCAAAGGACCTACCCGCTTGGGTAGGGTTAGGGTTAACACTAACCCTATCCCTAAACATAACCTCCTCTATTGACATACCTTAAGATCTACCCACTTTCTAATGGTTAGGGTTTGTCTTAAGGTTAACTTAACCTTAACCCAAAAAATGAGTTCATACTTGAAACAATCGGCCAAAATATAAAAAATTGCATTCAGAAAATGGAAATAAAGAACTACAATTTTATTGCTTCTTAATTGCTTTTGTGGTATGAAACAAAATAAAATGAGAAGAATATATATAATGGGCATCGCCATAACCAAAACAACCTCTTCCATTAATTACCTCATGACCTACCTGCTTGGTTAGGGTTAGGGTTTGTCTTAGGGTTAAGTTAACTCTAACCCAAAAAATTACCCCAAATTGAAATAATCGGTCAAAATATAAAGAATTGCTTTCAGAAAATGCAAACAAAGAAATATGATCTTTATAGCTGCTTATTTGGTTTTGAGGTATTAAAACAAAATAAAATGAGAGAAATACACATAATGGGCATTGCCATAACTGCAACAACCTCCTCTATTGACTTATCTCCTGACCTACCCATTTGGGTAGGGTTAGTGTTAGGGTTAGGTTTAGGGTTAGGGTTAGGTTAGGGTTAGGGTTAGGGTTAGGTTTAACCCTAACCCTAACCCTATCCCTAAGCCTAACCTCCTCTATTGACATACCTCATGACCTACCCACTTGGGTAGGGTTAGGGTTAACACTAACCCTATCCCTAACCATAACCTCCTGTATTGACATATCTTAAGATCTATCCGCTTGCTTAGGGTTAGGGTTTGTCTTAGGGTTAAGTTAACCCTAACCCAAAAAATGAGTCCATACTTGAAACAATCAGCCAAAATATAAAAAATTGCATTCAGAAAATATAAATAAAAACTACGATTGTATTGCTTCGTAATCACTTTTATGGTATAAAAATAAAATGAGAAAAATACACATACTGGGCATCGTCATAACCGTAACAACCTCCGAAATTGACTTACCTCATTAACGACCCATTTGGATAGGGTTCGGGTTAAGGATAACCCTAACCCTAACCTTATCCCTAACCCTAACCTCCTCTATTGACATAACAAAGGACCTACCCACTTGGAAAGGGTTAGGGTTTGTTTTAGGGTTAACTTAACCCTAACCTAAAAAATGAGTCCATAATTGAAATAATCGGCCAAAATATAAAAAATTGCTTTCAGAAAATGGAAACAAGAAATACAATTTTTAATGCTTCTTAATTGCTTTTGTGGTATGAAACAAAATATTAAAACAAAATAAAATGAGAGAAATACACATAATGGGCATTGCCATAACTGCAACAACCTCCTCTATTGACTTACCTCCTGACCTACCCATTTGGGTAGGGTTAGTGTTAGGTTTAGGGTTAGGTTTAGGGTTAGGTTTAGGTTTGGGTTAGGGTTAGGGTTAGGTTTAACCCTAACCCTAACCCTATCCTTAAGCCTAACCTCCTCTATTGACATACCTCATGACCTACCCACTTGGGTAGGGTTAGGGTTAACACTAACCCTATCCCTAACCATAACCTACTCTATTGACATACCTTAAGATCTACCCGCTTGCTTAGGGTTAGGGTTTGTCTTAGGGTTAAGTTAACCCTAACCCAAAAAATGAGTCCATACTTGAAACAATCAGCCAAAATATAAAAAATTGCATTCAGAAAATATAAATAAAAACTATGATTCTATTGCTTCGTAATCACTTTTATGGTATGAAAACAAAATAAAATGAGAAAAATACTCAAAATCGGCTTTGACACAGCCATAACAACCTCCTCTATTGATGTACATCATGACCTACCCTCTCGGGTAGGGTTAACCCTAACCAAAACTCTATCCGTAACCCTAAACCTAACCTCCTCTATTGACATACCTCATGACCTACCCACCCGGTTAGGGTTAGGGTTACGGTTTGTTTTAGGGTTAACTTAACCCTAAGCCAAAAAATAAGTACATACTTGACAAAATCAGCCAAAATATAAAAAAATTGCATTCAGAAAAGATAAATAAGGAACTAACATTGTATTGCTTGTTAGAAACTTTTATGGTATGAAAACAAAATAAAATGAGAAAAATACTAAAAATCGGCTTTGCCACAGCCATAACAACCTCCTCTTTTGATCTACCTCATGACCTACCCTCTCAGGTAGGGTTATGGTTAACCCTAACCCTAACCAAAACCCTATCCCTAACCCTAACCTCCTCTATTGACATACCTCATGACCTACCCATCCGGATAGGGTTAGGGTTACGGTTTGTTTCAGGGTTAACTTAACCCTAAGCCAAAAAATATGTCCATACTTGAAAAAATCAGCCAAAATATTAAAAAATTTCTTTCAGAAAATGGAAACAAAGAACTACAATTGTTAATGCTTATTAATTGCTTTTGTGGTATAAAAGACACATTTGGATAGGGTTAGGGTTAAGGATAACCCTAACCCTAAACTTATCCCTAACCCTAACCTCCTCTATTGACAAACCAAAGGACCTACCCGCTTAGGTAGGGTTAGGGTTAACACTAACCCTATCCCTAAACATAACCTCCTCTATTGACATACCTTAAGATCTACCCACTTTCTAAGGGTTAGGGTTTGTCTTAAGGTTAACTTAACCCTAACCCAAAAATGAGTTCATACTTGAAACAATCGGCCAAAATATAAAAAATTGCATTCAGAAAATTTAAATAAAGAACTACAATTTTATTGCTTCTTAATTGCTTTTGTGGTATAAAACAAAATAAAATGAGAAGAATATATATAATGGGCATCGCCATAACCAAAACAACCTCCTCCATTAATTACCTCATGACCTACCTGCTTGGTTAGGGTTAGGGTTTGTGTTAGGGTTAAGTTAACTCTAACCCAAAAATTACCCCAAATTGAAATAATCGGTCAAGATATAAAGAATTGCTTTCAGAAAATGGAAACAAAGAAATATGATTTTTATAGCTGCTCTTTTGGTTTTGAGGTATTAAAACAAAATAAAATGAGAGTAATACACATAATGGGCATTGCCGTAACTGCAACAACCTTCTCTATTGACTTATCTCCTGACCTACCCATTTGGGTAGGGTTAGTGTTAGGGTTAGGTTTAGGGTTAGGGTTAGGTTACGGTTAGGGTTAGGGTTAGGTTTTACCCTAACCCTAACCCTATCCCTAAGCCTAACCTCCTCTATTGACATACCTCATGACCTACCCACTTGGGTAGGGTTAGGGTTAACACTAACCCTATCCCTAACCATAACCTCCTGTATTGACATATCTTAAGATCTATCCGCTTGCTTATGGTTAGGGTTTGTCTTAGGGTTAAGTTAACCCTAACCCAAAAAATGAGTCCATACTTGAAACAATCAGCCAAAATATAAAAAATTGCATTCAGAAAATATAAATAAAAAACTACGATTGTATTGCTTCGTAATCACTTTTATGGTATAAAAACAAAATAAAATGAGAAAAATACACATACTGGGCATCGTCATAACCGTAACAACCTCCGAAATTGACTTACCTCATTAACTACCCATTTGGATAGGGTTCGGGTTAAGGATAACCCTAACCCTAACCTTATCCCTAACCCTAACCTCCTCTATTGACATAACAAAGGACCTACCCACTTGGAAAGGGTTAGGGTTTGTTTTAGGGTTAACTTAACCCTAACCTAAAAAATGAGTCCATAATTGAAATAATCGGCCAAAATATAAAAATTGCTTTCAGAAAATGGAAACAAAGAAATACAATTTTTAATGCTTCTTAATTGCTTTTGTGGTATGAAACAAAATATAATGAGAAGAATATATATAATGGGCATCGCCATAACCAAAACAACCTCCTCTATTAATTACCTCATGAACTACCTGCTTGGTTAGGGTTAGGGTTTGTGTTAGGGTTAAGTTAACCCTAACCCAAAAAATTAGTCCATAATTGAAATAATCGGTCAAAATATAAAGAATTGCTTTCAGAAAATGGAAACAAAGAAATATAATCTTTATAGCTGCTTATTTGGTTTTGAGGTATGAAAACAAAATAAAATGAGAGAACTACACATAATGGGCATTGCCATAACTGCAACAACCTCCTCTATTGACTTACCTCCTGACCTACCCATTTGGGTAGGGTTAGTGTTAGGTTTAGGGTTAGGTTTAGGTTTGGGTTAGGGTTAGGGTTAGGTTTAACCCTAACCCTAACCCTATCCTAAGCCTAACCTCCTCTATTGACATACCTCATGACCTACCCACTTGGGTAGGGTTAGGGTGCTACTAACCTATCCCAAATTGGGTAGGTCATAGTGTCAGTTAGCAGGATAGAGGTGGGGATGAAATTCTTCCTAACCAAACAAACCTAACCCTAAACCTAACACTAACCCTACCCAAATGGGTAGGTCAGGAAGATAAGTCAATAGAGGAGGTTGTTTGCAGTTATGGCAATGCCCATTATGTGTAGTTCTCTCATTTTATTTTGTTTCATACCTCAAAACCAAATAATAGCTATAAGGATTATATTTCTTTGTTTCCATTTTCTGAAAGCAATTCTTTATATTTTGACCGATTATTTCAATTATGGACTAATTTTTTGGGTTAGGGTTAACCCAGCTACTAACACAAACCCCAACCCTAACCAAGCAGGTAGTTCATGAAGGTATTTACCATCTCTATTCTTATCTCTAAATAGTAAAGCATTAAAGGCTCTTTGTTTCCATTCTGGCAATTTTGCTGTGTGTCCCTGGACATTTGGAATTGAGATTAGTAACCTAAAACAAATAACCACGATGTTATAATCCCAGTTAGGGATGAGGATCGTTAGGGACATCTTAACCAGGCACCTGTCAAATAGTGGAGGTTATATGTATTTTCTCGTGTTTGTGATTTACATACCATAAAGCTGCAGCAATACAACAAATGATTTTGTTGCTATTTTCTGAACAAAACACATATTTGACCCACGGAGTTGAGACAGCCCTGAACAAACCCGGTAGATCTTTGGAACATCAAGGAGGTTAGCAACCTAACTACGAGGTGAGCAGGTCATGGTGTCAATAAGGAACGGAATGGGAGTTGGGGTTAGAATTGAAACTAACCTAACCTAACCGTAACCCAATAACACAAATGGTGGAGTCAGAAGATAAGTGAAAGGTTGACCTGAGGTCTGGCTGTATATATTACTCTCATTTTATTTTGTTTTTATTCCAAAACCAAAGAGCAGCTATAAAAATCATATTTCTTTGTTTCCAGCCTACAACAATTATAGCGATATATTTAAGGAAATGGGTTATAACAGACCTAACCCTAATTGTTTTGGTGTAATCTTATTCTCTTCTCATTTATTACATTTTACCTAAGCGTAAGCAATAAAAACCAATAGTTGCTATTTAAATTTTAATTTCTTTTAAACATTCAATATGATCGCAAGTTAACAGCAAACCTAACCCGCAGAAAGGTATCTAGGTATATGAAAGAGGGTTATGTTCGTTAACCTAACCCTACCCAGCGAACAGGTAATTTAAATAATATGGAGGTGGGGTTGAGGCAGGCCGCCCATCGCAGCACAGCCCTGTCAAGTATTCTTTGCATTAGCTGGTGAACAGTTCTTCATTTTTGAAGAAATACAATATTTACAGCTGTTCAGCGCGGCAGATTAACCCTGAGCAAACGTAACCTATCGAATGGGTGAGAGGAATGGAAGATGGGAACAGTTAGAGGTGGAATGGCACCCCTGAAAGTGGAGGAAGGTGATATGGCTGTGGCAAGCACTGTTTGTTTTCATTTTGTTTTCATACCGCGCCAGCAAGCTGTCTTTCTGGGTGATTTGTTGGCTTAGAGTAAGTTAGCCCACAAAACAAACCGTAGCAGTTAATGTGGGACCCAGTACCAGAGTTTTGGTTAAACCGAGAGAGTGCGTGCACATCAGCAGAAGGAACTTTGTGTCAAAACCGATTTTTGGTATTTTCTCATTTTACTGCATACGCAACAATAAATAATATTTGTTTGCTGTTGAATCTGGCTGATTAACTGGGTTAGAACAAAAGCTGGATAAGGTAATAATGGTTGGGGATAGGGTTGGTGTTAGCCTAACCCCAAAGTGGAATATGTCGGTAGGCTTAGGATCAGGGTTAGGAGTTAGGCCTAACCTAACCCAAACAACCTAACCTAAACCAACACCCGAAATGAACGGAGTCAGGAGAATATCAGCGTATTGTGCCGACCGATGGCATTTCTCTCATTTTTATTTTTGTTTAATATTTGTTTCATCACCTAGCATTAAAAATTGTATTTCTGTTCATTTTCTGAAAGCAGGCCACTGCTATTTTGACCAGGTGTACCCTAAGGCTAACCACTGGTAGGGTTAGGAATAGGTTGAGGTTAGGGTTATCACCGAACCTAAATGGGTATGACAATATATTTTTCTCACCAGCCCACATACCATAAAAGTGATGTGCTATTTATTTTGGCTGATTCATTTTTGGGTTAGAAGTAACCCAGCCACAAGACAGACCCTATTCAATGCAGGTATGGTTAGGACCAAGTTGTCCAACCTAACCGTATAGAAAGGAAGAGGGATAGGGTTGGGGTTAGGGTTAGGCTAACCTAACCTAACTATTAACTTAACTAACCCTAAACCTAACAACTAACCTACGTCAATAAGGAAGGTTGACACAGTATCACCGTATATTTCTCATTTATTTACGTTTTTAATACCTCAAATAGATCATATTTCTTTATAACAACATATTTGACCGATTACAGGGTTGGGGATAGCAACCACAAGACTAACCTAACCAAACGAGTAGATCATGTGAAGAGACATGTCTTGATATATTCTTCTTATTTTTATTTTAATTTTCATACCACAAAAGCAGTAAGAAAACAATAAGGCAATAGTTCTTCTTCCATTTCTGAAGATATTACGAACTCATTTGGAGTTAAGAGCAAGTAAGACAGGCCAACCACGTGAAAGTATTAGATCGGCATGAAAGGAGGGTATGTTAGAGGATAGGGTTAGTGTTGGCTAACCCTAGCGGTGTTGTCAGCTGGAAGGAGGTTAGGACAGGGATAGAGTTTGGGGTTGGGTTATCCTACAACCATCCAAATGTGTCTTTGCTACTACAAAAACTATTAACAGCATTAACAATTAACCAGTTCTTTGTTCCTGAAAAATTTTTAATATTTTGTATTTCAGTATGTATTTTGGCTTAAGTAACAAGCCCGTAACATATCCGGATGTGGTATAATCAATGATTGTGTAGGGTTGTTAGGAGTATAACCCTACACGGAAGTAGATAATATAACTGTGTCAAAACACGACACAATGACTCTCATTTATTTATTTTCATACACCATAAAGTGATGCAGCTCTGCTAGAAATCATGGTGTTTATATTTCTGAATGGTATTATTTCAATGAACATTTTGGCCAGGAACAGCAACTTTAAGATAACCTAGTGAAACATCTTGAGTACTGTCAACAAGTAGATTATGGTTGGGGACTGAAGGTTAGTGTTAACCTAACCTACCCAGTGGGTAGTCATGAAGATATGTCCAATAGAGGAGGTTAGGCTTAAGGATAGGGTTGGGTTATTAACTAACCCTAACCCAAACTAAACCTAACCCTAAACCTAACACTAACCCTACCTGCAAATGGGTAGGTCAGGAGAGTAAGTCAATAGAGGAGGTTGTTGCAGTTGCTATGGCAATGCCCATTATGTGTATTTCCTCTCCTATTTTATTTTTGGTTCCAATACCTCAAAACCAAATAAGCAGCTATAAAGATCATATTTCTTTGTTTGCATTTTCTGAAAGCAATTCTTTATATTTTGACCGATTATTTCAACTTGGGGTCATTTTTGGGTTAGGAGTTAACTTTAACCCTTAAGACAAACTCCCAACCCCTAAATCCAAGCAGGTGGCGTGAGGTAATTAATGGAAAGAGGTTGTTCTGTGCTATGGCGATGCCCATTATATATATTCTTCTCCTCATTTTATTTTGTTTCCATACCACAAAAGCACTTAGAAGCAATAAAATTGCAGTTCTTCATTTCCATTTTCTGAATGCAATTTTTATATTTTTGGCCGATTGTTCATTTTTGGGTTAAAGTTAAGATTAACAAGACAAACCTAACTAGGGTAGATCTTAAGGTATGTCAATAGAGGAGATTATGGCAAGGGATAGGGTTAGTGTTAACCCCTAACCCTACCCAAGCGAGTAGGTCCTTTGGTTTATTAGAGGAGGGTTAGGGATAAGTTTAGGGTTGGGTTATCCTTAGCCCCTTCCCTATCAAATATTGTCTTTTTATACCACAAAAGCAATTAATAAGCTAACAATTGTAGTTCTTTGTTTCATTTCTGAAAGAAATTTAATATTTGTGATTTATAACCCACAGCAGGGTTAAGTGCTCCTAAAACAAACCGTAACTAACCTATCCGGATGGGTAGGTCATGAAGTGTCAATAAGCAGGGTTAGGGATAGGGTTTTAGATAGGGTTAGGGTTAACCCTTAACCCTACCTGAGAGAGTAGGTCATGAGGTAGATCAATGGGAGGTTGTTATGGCTGTATCAAAGCCACGAGGTATTTTCTCATTTTATTTTGTTTTCATACCCATAAAGAAGTGATTACAGTAGAATCATAGTTTTTTATTTATATTTTCTGAATGCAATTTTTTATATTTTAACTGATTGTTTATGGTTATTTTTGGCTTAAGATTAACAACTTTAAGACCTAACCTAACAAGCAGATGTAAGTATGTCAATAAATGGAATTATGGTTAGGGGACAGAGTTAGTGTTAACTAACCAGTGGAAGTAGTCATGGTATGTCAATGAGAGGATGAAGGCAAGAGTGGGAGTTAGGGTTGGGGTGAAGCTAACCTAACTAACTAGGCAAAACACCCTAAACCCTAAATGGGTAGGTCAGAGAGGAGGATTGTTGGTGTATTTCTGCTATTTTGTTTTTAATACCTCAAAACCAAAATGGCAGCTATATTTGCATTTTTCTGAAGCAATTCTTTTATGACCTGACCCGTTATCCCAACTGGAACAACCACAACCTCAGCTGAAGCTCGTCATGGTGATATTGTTTTGGATATAACGATATGTCTCTCTTTATTTGTTCATACCACAAAAGCAATTAAACAATAGCCAGTTCTTTATTTCCATTTTCTGAATCTGAGCACATATTTTTAACAGTGTCGAAACATAATTTTTGAGTTAGATTAAGTTAACCTTAACAAACTAACCATTAGAAAGATGGGTAGATCTTAAATCGTAGAAGGTATGTTAAAGGGATAGGGTTAGTGTTAACCCCCCAACCCCTACCCAAGCGGAGTGAGTCCTTTAGTTTGTCAATATTAGAGGAGGTTAGGAATTAGAGATAAGTTTGGTTGGAGTTATCCTTAGCCTAACTATCAAATGTGTCTTTTTATACCACAAAAACAATTAATAAGCATTAACAATTGTAGTTCTTTGTCCATTTTCTGAAAGAAATTTTAACTGATTGGCGCCCTGGCTTAGAGATTAGCCCTAAAACAAACCCGTAACCCTAACCTATCCGGACCAGAGGGAGGTTAGGGTTAGGATGGCTTAGTTAGGGTTAACCATAGCAAGCGTGTCGGCACGATTTATTTCTCATTACAATTACAAACAATAGAATCATGATTTTTATTTATATTTTCTGAATGCAATTTTTTATATTTTGGCTGATTGTTTCAAGTATGGACTCATTTTTTGGGTTAGGGTTAACTTAACCCTAAGACAAACCCTAACCCTAAGCAAGCGGATAGATCTTAAGATATGTCAATACAGGAGGTTATGGTTAGGGATAGGGTTAGTGTTAACCCTAACCCTACCCAAGTGGGTAGGTCATGAGGTATGTCAATAGAGGAGGTTAGGCTTAGGGATAGGGTTAGGGTTAGGGTTAAACCTAACCCTAACCCTAACCCTAACCTAACCCTAACCCTAAACCTAACCCTAACACTAACCCTACCCAAATGGGTAGGTCAGGAGATAAGTCAATAGAGGAGGTTGTTGCAGTTATGGCAATGCCCATTATGTGTATTTCTCTCATTTTATTTTGTTTTAATACCTCAAAACCAAATAAGCAGCTATAAAGATCATATTTCTTTGTTTGCATTTTCTGAAAGCAATTCTTTATATTTTGACCGATTATTTCAATTTGGGGTAATTTTTTGGGTTAGAGTTAACTTAACCCTAACACAAACCCTAACCCTAACCAAGCAGGTAGGTCATGAGGTAATTAATGGAAGAGGTTGTTTTGGTTATGGCGATGCCCATTATATATATTCTTCTCATTTTATTTTGTTTCATACCACAAAAGCAATTAAGAAGCAATAAAATTGTAGTTCTTTATTTCCATTTTCTGAATGCAATTTTTTATATTTTGGCCGATTGTTTCAAGTATGAACTCATTTTTTGGGTTAAGGTTAAGTTAACCTTAAGACAAACCCTAACCATTAGAAAGTGGGTAGATCTTAAGGTATGTCAATAGAGGAGGTTATGTTTAGGCATAGGGTTAGTGTTAACCCTAACCCTACCCAAGCGGGTAGGTCCTTTGGTTTGTCAATAGAGGAGGTTAGGGTTAGGGATAAGTTTAGGGTTAGGGTTATCCTTAACCCTAACCCTATCCAAATGTGTCTTTTTATACCACAAAAGCAATTAATAAGCATTAACAATTGTAGTTCTTTGTTTCCATTTTCTGAAAGAAATTTTTTAATATTTTGGCTGATTTTTTCAAGTATGGACATATTTTTTGGCTTAGGGTTAAGTTAACCCTAAAACAAACCGTAACCCTAACCCTATCCGGATGGGTAGGTCATGAGGTATGTCAATAGAGGAGGTTAGGGTTAGGGATAGGGTTTTAGTTAGGGTTAGGGTTAACCATAACCCTACCTGAGAGGGTAGGTCATGAGGTAGATCAATAGAGGAGGTTGTTATGGCTGTGTCAAAGCCGATTTTGAGTATTTTTCTCATTTTATTTTGTTTTCATACCATAAAAGTGATTACGAAGCAATAGAATCATAGTTTTTATTTATATTTTCTGAATGCAATTTTTTATATTTTGGCTGATTGTTTCAAGTATGGACTTATTTTTTGGCTTAGGGTTAACTTAACTCTAAGACAAACCCTAACCCTAAGCAAGCGGGTAGATCTTAAGGTATGTCAATAGAGTAGGTTATGGTTAGGGATAGGGTTAGTGTTAACCCTAACCCTACCCAAGTGGGTAGGTCATGAGGTATGTCAATAGAGGAGGTTAGGCTTAAGGATAGGGTTAGGGTTAGGGTTAAACCTAACCCTAACCCTAACCCAAACCTAAACCTAACCCTAAACCTAACCCTAAACCTAACACTAACCCTACCCAAATGGGTAGGTCAGGAGGTAAGTCAATAGAGGAGGTTGTTGCAGTTATGGCAATGCCCATTATGTGTAGTTCTCTCATTTTATTTTGTTTTCATACCTCAAAACCAAATAAGCAGCTATAAAGATTATATTTCTTTGTTTCCATTTTCTGAAAGCAATTCTTTATATTTTGACCGATTATTTCAATTATGGACTAATTTTTTGGGTTAGGGTTAACTTAACCCTAACACAAACCCTAACCCTAACCAAGCAGGTAGTTCATGAGGTAATTAATAGAGGAGGTTGTTTTGGTTATGGCGATGCCCATTATATATATTCTTCTCATTATATTTTGTTTCATACCACAAAAGCAATTAAGAAGCATTAAAAATTGTATTTCTTTGTTTCCATTTTCTGAAAGCAATTTTTATATTTTGGCCGATTATTTCAATTATGGACTCATTTTTTAGGTTAGGGTTAAGTTAACCCTAAAACAAACCCTAACCCTTTCCAAGTGGGTAGGTCCTTTGTTATGTCAATAGAGGAGGTTAGGGTTAGGGATAAGGTTAGGGTTAGGGTTATCCTTAACCCGAACCCTATCCAAATGGGTAGTTAATGAGGTAAGTCAATTTCGGAGGTTGTTACGGTTATGACGATGCCCAGTATGTGTATTTTTCTCATTTTATTTTGTTTTATACCATAAAAGTGATTACGAAGCAATACAATCGTAGTTTTTTATTTATATTTTCTGAATGCAATTTTTTATATTTTGGCTGATTGTTTCAAGTATGGACTCATTTTTTGGGTTAGGGTTAACTTAACCCTAAGACAAACCCTAACCCTAAGCAAGCGGATAGATCTTAAGATATGTCAATACAGGAGGTTATGGTTAGGGATAGGGTTAGTGTTAACCCTAACCCTACCCAAGTGGGTAGGTCATGAGGTATGTCAATAGAGGAGGTTAGGCTTAGGGATAGGGTTAGGGTTAGGGTAAAACCTAACCCTAACCCTAACCGTAACCTAACCCTAACCCTAAACCTAACCCTAACACTAACCCTACCCAAATGGGTAGGTCAGGAGATAAGTCAATAGAGAAGGTTGTTGCAGTTACGGCAATGCCCATTATGTGTATTTCTCTCATTTTATTTTGTTTTAATACCTCAAAACCAAAAGAGCAGCTATAAAAATCATATTTCTTTGTTTCCATTTTCTGAAAGCAATTCTTTATATCTTGACCGATTATTTCAATTTGGGGTAATTTTTTGGGTTAGAGTTAACTTAACCCTAACACAAACCCTAACCCTAACCAAGCAGGTAGGTCATGAGGTAATTAATGGAGGAGGTTGTTTTGGTTATGGCGATGCCCATTATATATATTCTTCTCATTTTATTTTGTTTTATACCACAAAAGCAATTAAGAAGCAATAAAATTGTAGTTCTTTATTTAAATTTTCTGAATGCAATTTTTTATATTTTGGCCGATTGTTTCAAGTATGAACTCATTTTTTGGGTTAGGGTTAAGTTAACCTTAAGACAAACCCTAACCCTTAGAAAGTGGGTAGATCTTAAGGTATGTCAATAGAGGAGGTTATGTTTAGGGATAGGGTTAGTGTTAACCCTAACCCTACCTAAGCGGGTAGGTCCTTTGGTTTGTCAATAGAGGAGGTTAGGGTTAGGGATAAGTTTAGGGTTAGGGTTATCCTTAACCCTAACCCTATCCAAATGTGTCTTTTATACCACAAAAGCAATTAATAAGCATTAACAATTGTAGTTCTTTGTTTCCATTTTCTGAAAGAAATTTTTTAATATTTTGGCTGATTTTTTCAAGTATGGACATATTTTTTGGCTTAGGGTTAAGTTAACCCTGAAACAAACCGTAACCCTAACCCTATCCGGATGGGTAGGTCATGAGGTATGTCAATAGAGGAGGTTAGGGTTAGGGATAGGGTTTTGGTTAGGGTTAGGGTTAACCATAACCCTACCTGAGAGGGTAGGTCATGAGGTAGATCAAAAGAGGAGGTTGTTATGGCTGTGGCAAAGCCGATTTTTAGTATTTTTCTCATTTTATTTTGTTTTCATACCATAAAAGTTTCTAACAAGCAATACAATGTTAGTTCCTTATTTATCTTTTCTGAATGCAATTTTTTTATATTTTGGCTGATTTTGTCAAGTATGTACTTATTTTTTGGCTTAGGGTTAAGTTAACCCTAAAACAAACCGTAACCCTAACCCTAACCGGGTGGGTAGGTCATGAGGTATGTCAATAGAGGAGGTTAGGTTTAGGGTTACGGATAGAGTTTTGGTTAGGGTTAACCCTACCCGAGAGGGTAGGTCATGATGTACATCAATAGAGGAGGTTGTTATGGCTGTGTCAAAGCCGATTTTGAGTATTTTTCTCATTTTATTTTGTTTTCATACCATAAAAGTGATTACGAAGCAATAGAATCATAGTTTTTATTTATATTTTCTGAATGCAATTTTTTATATTTTGGCTGATTGTTTCAAGTATGGACTCATTTTTTGGGTTAGGGTTAACTTAACCCTAAGACAAACCCTAACCCTAAGCAAGCGGGTAGATCTTAAGGTATGTCAATAGAGTAGGTTATGGTTAGGGATAGGGTTAGTGTTAACCCTAACCCTACCCAAGTGGGTAGGTCATGAGGTATGTCAATAGAGGAGGTTAGGCTTAAGGATAGGGTTAGGGTTAGGGTTAAACCTAACCCTAACCCTAACCCAAACCTAAACCTAACCCTAAACCTAACCCTAAACCTAACACTAACCCTACCCAAATGGGTAGGTCAGGAGGTAAGTCAATAGAGGAGGTTGTTGCAGTTATGGCAATGCCCATTATGTGTATTTCTCTCATTTTATTTTGTTTTAATATTTTGTTTCATACCACAAAAGCAATTAAGAAGCATTAAAAATTGTATTTCTTGTTTCCATTTTCTGAAAGCAATTTTTTATATTTTGGCCGATTATTTCAATTATGGACTCATTTTTTAGGTTAGGGTTAAGTTAACCCTAAAACAAACCCTAACCCTTTCCAAGTGGGTAGGTCCTTTGTTATGTCAATAGAGGAGGTTAGGGTTAGGGATAAGGTTAGGGTTAGGGTTATCCTTAACCCGAACCCTATCCAAATGGGTCGTTAATGAGGTAAGTCAATTTCGGAGGTTGTTACGGTTATGACGATGCCCAGTATGTGTATTTTTCTCATTTTATTTTTATACCATAAAAGTGATTACGAAGCAATACAATCGTAGTTTTTTATTTATATTTTCTGAATGCAATTTTTTATATTTTGGCTGATTGTTTCAAGTATGGACTCATTTTTTGGGTTAGGGTTAACTTAACCCTAAGACAAACCCTAACCCTAAGCAAGCGGATAGATCTTAAGATATGTCAATACAGGAGGTTATGGTTAGGGATAGGGTTAGTGTTAACCCTAACCCTACCCAAGTGGGTAGGTCATGAGGTATGTCAATAGAGGAGGTTAGGCTTAGGGATAGGGTTAGGGTTAGGGTTAAACCTAACCCTAACCCTAACCCTAACCTAACCTAACCCTAACCCTAAACCTAACACTAACCCTACCCAAATGGGTAGGTCAGGAGATAAGTCAATAGAGGAGGTTGTTGCAGTTATGGCAATGCCCATTATGTGTATTTCTCTCATTTTATTTTGTTTTAATACCTCAAAACCAAATAAGCAGCTATAAAGATCATATTTCTTTGTTTGCATTTTCTGAAAGCAATTCTTTATATTTTGACAGATTATTTCAATTTGGGGTAATTTTTTGGGTTATAGTTAACTTAACCCTAACACAAACTCTAACCCTAACCAAGCAGGTAGGTCATGAGGTAATTAATGGAAGAGGTTGTTTTGGTTATGGCGATGCCCATTATATATATTCTTCTCATTTATTTTGTTTCATACCACAAAAGCAATTAAGAAGCAATGAAATTGTAGTTCTTTATTTCCATTTTCTGAATGCAATTTTTTATATTTTGGCCGATTGTTTCAAGTATGAACTCATTTTTTGGGTTAAGGTTAAGTTAACCTTAAGACAAACCCTAACCATTAGAAAGTGGGTAGATCTTAAGGTATGTCAATAGAGGAGGTTATGTTTAGACATAGGGTTAGTGTTAACCCTAACCCTACCCAAGCGGGTAGGTCCTTCGGTTTGTCAATAGAGGAGGTTAGGGTTAGGGATAAGTTTAGGGTTAGGGTTATCCTTAACCCTAACCCTATCCAAATGTGTCTTTTTATACCACAAAAGCAATTAATAAGCATTAACAATTGTAGTTCTTTGTTTCCATTTTCTGAAAGAAATTTTTTAATATTTTGGCTGATTTTTTCAAGTATGGACATATTTTTTGGCTTAGGGTTAAGTTAACCCTAAAACAAACCGTAACCCTAACCCTATCCGGATGGGTAGGTCATGAGGTATGTCAATAGAGGAGGTTAGGGTTAGGGATAGGGTTTTAGTTAGGGTTAACCATAACCCTACCTGAGAGGGTAGGTCATGAGGTAGATCAATAGAGGAGGTTGTTATGGCTGTGTCAAAGCCGATTTTGAGTATTTTTCTCATTTTATTTTGTTTTCATACCATAAAAGTGATTACGAAGCAGTAGAATCATAGTTTTTTATTTATATTTTCTGAATGCAATTTTTTATATTTTGGCTGATTGTTTCAAGTATGGACTTATTTTTTGGCTTAGGGTTAACTTAACTTTAAGACAAACCCTAACCCTAAGCAAGCGGGTAGATCTTAAGGTATGTCAATAGAGTAGGTTATGGTTAGGGATAGGGTTAGTGTTAACCCTAACCCTTTCCCAAGTGGGTAGGTCATGAGGTATGTCAATAGAGGAGGTTAGGCTTAAGGATAGGGTTAGGGTTAGGGTTAAACCTAACCCTAACCCTAACCCAAACCTAAACCTAACCCTAAACCTAACCCTAAACCTAACACTAACCCTACCCAAATGGGTAGGTCAGGAGGTAAGTCAATAGAGGAGGTTGTTGCAGTTATGGCAATGCCCATTATGTGTAGTTCTCTCATTTTATTTTGTTTTCATACCTCAAAACCAAATAAGCAGCTATAAAGATTATATTTCTTTGTTTCCATTTTCTGAAAGCAATTCTTTATATTTTGACCGATTATTTCAATTATGGACTAATTTTTTGGGTTAGGGTTAACTTAACCCTAACACAAACCCTAACCCTAACCAAGCAGGTAGTTCATGAGGTAATTAATAGAGGAGGTTGTTTTGGTTATGGCGATGCCCATTATATATATTCTTCTCATTATATTTTGTTTCATACCACAAAAGCAATTAAGAAGCATTAAAAATTGTATTTCTTTGTTTCCATTTTCTGAAAGCAATTTTTTATATTTTGGCCGATTATTTCAATTATGGACTCATTTTTTAGGTTAGGGTTAAGTTAACCCTAAAACAAACCCTAACCCTTTCCAAGTGGGTAGGTCCTTTGTTATGTCAATAGAGGAGGTTAGGGTTAGGGATAAGGTTAGGGTTAGGGTTATCCTTAACCCGAACCCTATCCAAATGGGTAGTTAATGAGGTAAGTCAATTTCGGAGGTTGTTACGGTTATGACGATGCCCAGTATGTGTATTTTTCTCATTTTATTTTGTTTATACCATAAAAGTGATTACGAAGCAATACAATCGTAGTTTTTTATTTATATTTTCTGAATGCAATTTTTTATATTTTGGCTGATTGTTTCAAGTATGGACTCATTTTTTGGGTTAGGGTTAACTTAACCCTAAGACAAACCCTAACCCTAAGCAAGCGGATAGATCTTAAGATATGTCAATACAGGAGGTTATGGTTAGGGATAGGGTTAGTGTTAACCCTAACCCTACCCAAGTGGGTAGGTCATGAGGTATGTCAATAGAGGAGGTTAGGCTTAGGGATAGGGTTAGGGTTAGGGTAAAACCTAACCCTAACCCTAACCGTAACCTAACCCTAACCCTAAACCTAACCCTAACACTAACCCTACCCAAATGGGTAGGTCAGGAGATAAGTCAATAGAGAAGGTTGTTGCAGTTACGGCAATGCCCATTATGTGTATTTCTCTCATTTTATTTTGTTTTAATACCTCAAAACCAAAAGAGCAGCTATAAAAATCATATTTCTTTGTTTCCATTTTCTGAAAGCAATTCTTTATATCTTGACCGATTATTTCAATTTGGGGTAATTTTTTGGGTTAGAGTTAACTTAACCCTAACACAAACCCTAACCCTAACCAAGCAGGTAGGTCATGAGGTAATTAATGGAGGAGGTTGTTTTGGTTATGGCGATGCCCATTATATATATTCTTCTCATTTTATTTTGTTTTATACCACAAAAGCAATTAAGAAGCAATAAAATTGTAGTTCTTTATTTAAATTTTCTGAATGCAATTTTTATATTTTGGCCGATTGTTTCAAGTATGAACTCATTTTTTGGGTTAGGGTTAAGTTAACCTTAAGACAAACCCTAACCCTTAGAAAGTGGGTAGATCTTAAGGTATGTCAATAGAGGAGGTTATGTTTAGGGATAGGGTTAGTGTTAACCCTAACCCTACCCAAGCGGGTAGGTCCTTTGGTTTGTCAATAGAGGAGGTTAGGGTTAGGGATAAGTTTAGGGTTAGGGTTATCCTTAACCCTAACCCTATCCAAATGTGTCTTTTATACCACAAAAGCAATTAATAAGCATTAACAATTGTAGTTCTTTGTTTCCATTTTCTGAAAGAAATTTTTTAATATTTTGGCTGATTTTTTCAAGTATGGACATATTTTTTGGCTTAGGGTTAAGTTAACCCTGAAACAAACCGTAACCCTAACCCTATCCGGATGGGTAGGTCATGAGGTATGTCAATAGAGGAGGTTAGGGTTAGGGATAGGGTTTTGGTTAGGGTTAGGGTTAACCATAACCCTACCTGAGAGGGTAGGTCATGAGGTAGATCAAAAGAGGAGGTTGTTATGGCTGTGGCAAAGCCGATTTTTAGTATTTTTCTCATTTTATTTTGTTTTCATACCATAAAAGTTTCTAACAAGCAATACAATGTTAGTTCCTTATTTATCTTTTCTGAATGCAATTTTTTTATATTTTGGCTGATTTTGTCAAGTATGTACTTATTTTTTGGCTTAGGGTTAAGTTAACCCTAAAACAAACCGTAACCCTAACCCTAACCGGGTGGGTAGGTCATGAGGTATGTCAATAGAGGAGGTTAGGTTTAGGGTTACGGATAGAGTTTTGGTTAGGGTTAACCCTACCCGAGAGGGTAGGTCATGATGTACATCAATAGAGGAGGTTGTTATGGCTGTGTCAAAGCCGATTTTGAGTATTTTTCTCATTTTATTTTGTTTTCATACCATAAAAGTGATTACGAAGCAATAGAATCATAGTTTTTATTTATATTTTCTGAATGCAATTTTTTATATTTTGGCTGATTGTTTCAAGTATGGACTCATTTTTTGGGTTAGGGTTAACTTAACCCTAAGACAAACCCTAACCCTAAGCAAGCGGGTAGATCTTAAGGTATGTCAATAGAGTAGGTTATGGTTAGGGATAGGGTTAGTGTTAACCCTAACCCTACCCAAGTGGGTAGGTCATGAGGTATGTCAATAGAGGAGGTTAGGCTTAAGGATAGGGTTAGGGTTAGGGTTAAACCTAACCCTAACCCTAACCCAAACCTAAACCTAACCCTAAACCTAACCCTAAACCTAACACTAACCCTACCCAAATGGGTAGGTCAGGAGGTAAGTCAATAGAGGAGGTTGTTGCAGTTATGGCAATGCCCATTATGTGTATTTCTCTCATTTTATTTTGTTTTAATATTTTGTTTCATACCACAAAAGCAATTAAGAAGCATTAAAAATTGTATTTCTTGTTTCCATTTTCTGAAAGCAATTTTTTATATTTTGGCCGATTATTTCAATTATGGACTCATTTTTTAGGTTAGGGTTAAGTTAACCCTAAAACAAACCCTAACCCTTTCCAAGTGGGTAGGTCCTTTGTTATGTCAATAGAGGAGGTTAGGGTTAGGGATAAGGTTAGGGTTAGGGTTATCCTTAACCCGAACCCTATCCAAATGGGTCGTTAATGAGGTAAGTCAATTTCGGAGGTTGTTACGGTTATGACGATGCCCAGTATGTGTATTTTTCTCATTTTATTTTTATACCATAAAAGTGATTACGAAGCAATACAATCGTAGTTTTTTATTTATATTTTCTGAATGCAATTTTTTATATTTTGGCTGATTGTTTCAAGTATGGACTCATTTTTTGGGTTAGGGTTAACTTAACCCTAAGACAAACCCTAACCCTAAGCAAGCGGATAGATCTTAAGATATGTCAATACAGGAGGTTATGGTTAGGGATAGGGTTAGTGTTAACCCTAACCCTACCCAAGTGGGTAGGTCATGAGGTATGTCAATAGAGGAGGTTAGGCTTAGGGATAGGGTTAGGGTTAGGGTTAAACCTAACCCTAACCCTAACCCTAACCTAACCCTAACCCTAAACCTAACCCTAACACTAACCCTACCCAAATGGGTAGGTCAGGAGATAAGTCAATAGAGGAGGTTGTTGCAGTTATGGCAATGCCCATTATGTGTATTTCTCTCATTTTATTTTGTTTTAATACCTCAAAACCAAATAAGCAGCTATAAAGATCATATTTCTTTGTTTGCATTTTCTGAAAGCAATTCTTTATATTTTGACCGATTATTTCAATTTGGGGTAATTTTTTGGGTTAGAGTTAACTTAACCCTAACACAAACCCTAACCCTAACCAAGCAGGTAGGTCATGAGGTAATTAATGGAAGAGGTTGTTTTGGTTATGGCGATGCCCATTATATATATTCTTCTCATTTTATTTTGTTTCATACC
>CM065589.1:21208616-21611592 GCA_033119425.1 Bufotes viridis
GTGGGCAAGCTTCGTTTATTAAAAAGAACCAGGAATGAATCCCACAGGACTTGTTTGTACCCTATGCAGAATGGACATGTATACCGGCCTCACCAAACCATTGTTATACTACCATGCACTTACACTTTGTTTTATTTTTTATATTTTCCCAATTTTTGGGGTCTACACTAATTTATTTAAAAAAATACCTTCACAGCCCAAAAAGGCTTCATGTCATGCAAGAATGTAACCGCCAATTGTAAGTTCCCATATAGTTAGGCAGTGCAGGGGTTTGTACCTGGCAAAAAATTGTAATATTTCACCCAACAATTTAAAAGACGATTATTCACATTTTCGGTCACTGTCACCTATGCATAGCAGGGCTTTGTACCCGGCAAAAATGGTAATATTGCACCCAACAATTTAAAAAAGGATTATTCACATTTTCGGTCACTGTCACCTATGCAGTGCATGGCTTTGTACCCGGCAAAAATGGTAATATTGCACCCAACAATTTAAAAGAGGATTATTAAAATTTTCGGTCACTGTCACCTATGCAGTGCAGGGTTACTTGATAGCAAATAATTAGATTTTTCAAACCGACAATGTAAAAACAGAAATGCAGCATACACTGCAAATGTGCTATCTACCACAAAACCTGTGTGTTTGCAACCAACTATGTAAATGCGAAGTTCGAAAGGTTACTTTAAATGACTGAAATACAGGGTAGGCCTAAGATCTGCTATGTATCACAAAACCACAGAAGCTACAAACTACAGAAATGCAGTAAGTCACTGCTAAATTTTAAAATACGTTTTTGTGAGTTGTATGCCAAACTGCTCTGTGTAACAACAATACGGGTTTATTTCCCACAAAATACACTAATGCAGTATTTCACTGCTGAAATTTAAACGTAGGTATTTGTGCGGTTCATTGAAAACTGCTCTGTGGACCAAGAATACGGCTTTTTTCCCAAAAACACGAATGCACTATTTCAGTGCAGAAATTTAAACTAGGTATTGTACGCTGTATGCACAACTGCTCTGTGAAGCAAGAATACGGCTTTTTAACAACAAAACAGAAAAATGCACTATTTTAGTGCTGAAATTTAAAATACGTATTTGGGCGGTGTGTTTAAAACTGCTTTGTGGACCAAGAATACCAGTAATGCACTATTTCACTGCAGAAATATCAATAATTGCTGTAGCTTGAAGATTTCACACCACCGGGTTCAACAGATTTTTTCCTAATCTCTCCCGGAGACCACCGGCAGCAACCTTTCCCTATACTAACAGCAGCAGAGTGACGTGCGGCACTACGTGACTCCAGCTTATAAAGAGGCTGGGTCACATGCTCCACTCAGCCAATCTCATTAGTAGGCATGGCTGTGATGGCTTCTTAGGGCAAAGATGAAAACTCTTGCTGATTGAGAGAGCCTTTCAAAAGCAGTAAGAATCGCCGAACAACAGACCCGAACCCAAACTTTTATAAAAATGTTCAGGTTCAGGTCCGTGTCCCGAACATCCTAAAATTCAGTACGAACCCGAACTATACAGTTTGGGTTCGTTCAACTCTAGTCATGAGCCTCTTCCTCTGGAATATAAGTTTTTGAGTGCCCTAACTCTTCCCTCCCTCTTTGCTCCAGAGGCAACAGGGTGGCTGGGTTCAACGTATTGCACCTTTGGACACTAACATTGTCAGGCAACAAGATGGAACACTGCATTCTCAAATGGCAAGAAACAGAAAGATGTTTGGGTTGTATTTACATAAGGATGGATGTAATGTCATGTGGGGCAAGTATTCGGGATGGGCAGTAATTAAGTCTCTTATGGACTTATTGAGACGGTCTACAAACGTGGCCTCTAAAATCATCCGATGTGTCTCTTTCCTTGCTTTGTATCCCATATTCATGTGGGCAAAGAACTCTTCCACTGTCTCTCCCTTCTCTTGGGACACATCTGACAAAGTCACTGATTGAGCTGACAACCTATCCTTTTCCCACTCCAACAGTGGTTCGGGGTCTCACCGAAGGGGAGAATGATGAACCAGTTTGATTCAATGTCTCTCATACTAAGGTTAGTCACCTCTGTAGTGAATACACCGGAATTGCTTGTTCTAACTTTTTCTCCTCACCTGTCTTTGTGTCATCCTCACTGCCCCCAGCCATCCCTAAAAACATAGGTGTCTGTGGGGACAGTGGTCCAGGCACAGTCAACACAGAATACAATCACCACGCAATACACGCAGCACCACTCTTTCTCCAATCTTGGTCCTGGGTCCCTCAGATAATGTTAACAGCCAATTGCCAGTTTATTCATACATTAATTTTCCAGAGGAATAACAGAGGTGAAAATCATACTTTGTATTAAAGCACACAACTTATATTGAGGCTACAGACATCTTTGCATGCTGGTGGGAGTAATAAGCTTCAGTTTTCCCATTATATCAAAAGGACAGAAAGGATCCACTGTCCAGAGACTTTATTTTGTTGGGGATACTGCGGTATATAAAATATATAGAGAAAAGACAGGTTTTATTAAAAGAGAGAGAAACCAGCCTTTCTTACTGTGCTGTTGTCCTCATATTTATTCATACACTGTATAATTGACTGTTGGTAATAACCAAGGGAACAGGGTAAAGGCCGACCTATTGCTTCCACCTGGCCCCTCCAAACCCATCCATAACAAAAGACACGGACAACTGTTCTCCGTCCATTAACTTTTATTTAACTTTTATTGCTGGGTGGTGATCGGCCACAGCTTTCTTTATCAAAGCGGCAAAACCTTATAACACCTTAATAACCAGGGCGGTCTGCCGGCCGCTGGCTCTCCCAGCGAGCAGGTACGCTAATTTACTCCAACCTTTCTCCGCTGTATTCACCTGCAACTCGTATGACACCGTATTTATATAATTTTTTTTCCTGTGTTCACCTGAGGGGTTAGGTCATGTGTTCATTTTATAGAGCAGTTTGTTATGGACGCGGCGATATCTAATATGTATATTTTTTATTTATTTATTTAAGTTTTACACAATAATATCATTTTTGAAACAAAAAAAATCATGTTTTATTGTCTCAAATATTCTGAAAGCCAAATTTTTAAATTTTTTTGGGCGATTGTCCTATGTAGAGTATCATTTTTTGCAGGATGAGATTTCGGTTTGATTGCCACTATTTTGGGAGGCATATAACTTTTTGATCGCTTGCCATTACACTTTTTGTGATGTGAGGTGACAAAAATGTTTTTTTTTACACTGTTTTTATTAAAAATATTTTACAGTATTTACCTGAGGGTTTAGATCATGTGATTTTTTATAGAGCAGGTTTTTACAGACGTGGTGATACCTAATATGTATACTTTTTTTAAATTTATTTTACTTTAACACAATAACAGCATTTTAGAAAAAAATCATGTTTTAGTGTCTCCATAGTCTGAGAGCCATATTTTTAATTTTTTGGGCGATTGTGCTATTTAGGGGTTCATTTTTTGCAGGATGAGATGGCAGTTTGATTGGTACTATTTTATTACACTTTTGTGATGCAAGGTGACAAAAAATGGCTTTTACACAATTTTTATGGTGTTTATCTGAGGGGTTAGGTCATGTGATATTTTTATAGAACAGGTTTTTACGGATGCGAAGATACCTAATATGTGTGGTGTATTTTATTTATTTTTATTTTTTTTCGGTGATAAGTGTGTTTTTTATTTTTCTCACTTTTTACATTTTTTAGACCCAGACCCACTTGGTTCTTGAAGATACAGTGGGTCTGATGTCTGTATAATACAGTACAGTACACTATATAGTGTACTGTATTGTATTTTCACTGTTACACTTAGTCTGATCAGACTTCTGCCTTTAGCAGAAGTCTGATCAGACTTTCCATTACCATGGCAAACAGGACGCCTGTTGATGCCATGGTAACCATCACCCTCTGCCAGAACAGAGCAGCGGGTGAGGGCGCTCCCTACCTCTGTGATCCCATGAAGAATCAGGGGCTGCAAGGGCACAGCAGCCCCGATGGGAGAGGGAGCTCTCTCCCTTTAAACCCTTCCATACAGCGGTCCGTACGGACCGCGGCATGGAAGGGGTTAAACAGCTGACATCACAGCATAGATGTCAGCCATTTGCAGCAGAGTGTCAGCAATGTGCTGACACTCTGCTATACCCACTGGCCACCAATGAATATTAGAGAGGAGGCAGCGGGGGATCGCGATGCCGCACCGCCCGCCACACATATAGCGCCACCCGCACCCTCCCCCTGCACCGCCCGCCGGCCATCTCAAAGAGGGCTGCAGGGAGGGGGGGAATAAAAACAAAAAAAAAGCACTATTTTTAAGTTTCTGATCCTGAATTGACCTGCAGTTTGCAGCGATCGCCAATACGGGGCATTGTCCCAAGGTACCTTTTGCACAGCGGTGACCAGAACTACACGGGCGTACATGTACCTGGACGCCCTGTGTCCCTAAGAAGGTTAAAGAGAGAGCGCACCTTAAATGAAAATGGCCGAAAAGGACCTTGCAAAGTTCCCAGTGATAGAATAAAGCAAATGCAACCTGATACTGATCATTATGAAGAGCAGGAAGCAGAACCCACACTTCCAGCAGACCAAGTCGTGCAACCAAGATTCTCTCTCAAACCAGCGATAAAGATCATTGAAAACTATCAGACCATGAAAGATTAGCTATTTGACAACCTGGAAGAGCAAGAGACTGTCCACAAGGTATGTTACCTTTCTAAAGACTCTAATATTGATGAAACCCTATCAGACCTGAGCAAGGCAGAATCAATAGACAGACAAAGAGACGCCATGGTGCTGGATGTTATAGATAAAAACCCTATAAATAATTCAGCGCTATAGGTGCATCATATAAATCTTTATTAAGTATTCAACAAGAAATAACATCATATAAAATCATTAAAACACTGGAGCACAGACAAATGATGACAAGATTTCCCCTCCCAAAATGGTTATACACAATTAATTCGACAAAAGGGATCTCAGTAACAAAAATGCAATAGGATGTGTCCATGCAAACCAAATAAAACGTCCACAAAGTCATTAAGGGAATGATAACTGGTGTCCACTAGCTGGAGACATACCTATATTACCCATTAAGACATGAGACAAAGTATTGCACATAAAACATCAACAATCCCGATTATATCATAGTTACCGACCTATGGAGGGAGAGAGCCCTGACGACCGTTTCGCCACTGCTTCTTCTGTTATAGATAAAGCGGAACTCCGTATCTCTTATTGGCAAGAATCTAGATCACACAGATCAAATTCATCTAAACATTCCTCTCGGTCTTACAGATCATCGTGCTCAAGAGGCTCAGCCCTGAGCGACAGATTACTAGAGGCCCGCATAAATACAGAGCAATCCAAAGCGAGATGTTCCTTCATTGAAAAACAAGCTCTTGCAAGGGCAGAAGCAGAGGCCAAGAGGACAGAAGCAGAGGCGGAAGCCAAGAGGGCAGGAGCAGAGGCCAAGAGGGCAGAAGCAGAGGCGGAAGCCAAGAGGGCAGAAGCAGAGCGGAGGCCAAGAGGGCAGAAGCAGAGGCTCGAATAAAGAATCTTGAATCTGAGATGGAAGAGGAAATTGCATTAGCTAAAGTAAGACTACTTGAGCAAGAATTGAGCCAAGGTCTTGATCCTGTCTGCTCGCCACCACAGGAGATAGATGGTCCAGTTGATCGCACCAGTTACTATGTACTGAAACAGTTATCTGCACCAACCCCAGTCTGCAGTACTGTCCAAGCCGACAACACTGAAACCTCCAAGTCAGCTCTACCTGCTGTGCCAGTGCCACCCATAGCACCCAAGCAACCTAATAACAGTCGCCCGGATGTGCCCTCTCAAGGACAGTTATTACAGCAAGATGGCTATCAGGTGTTTCCTGGCCTACCACCACAGCTCAAGCAGCAGTCATCAGAATCTACAGAGGCTAGACCACAGCTCAACCCTGCAGCAACATCATTCTACCCGGAAGCATCTCACCCTTTCACGCCACGCAGCTCATACACCCCAGGGGCATCACAAGTTATACTTGTCATGGCAACAAGCAGTGAGAAATCAGATATGTCTGAGTTTGCCAGGTTTATGGTGAGCGGAGACCTAATCAACACCAGTCTCTCAAAATTTGATGACCATGCGGAGAGCTACAGAGCTTGGAATGCAACTTTCAAAGCCGCCATTGCCAACCTCAACCTAACCACAGAGCAGGAGCTCAACCTCTTGATCAAATGGCTGGGCCCAGGCTCCACAAATCGTATCAAGAGCCTCAGAACTGTCTATGTGGGACAAGCAGAAGCAGGTCTCACTGCCGCCTGGCTGAGACTCGAACGTACCTTCGGCAGTGCAGAAGCAATAGAGAAGGCCCTATTCAAGAGACTGCAGAACGTCCCAAAGATCAATCTCAAGGATGTCCATAAGCTTCAAAATTTAAGTGATCTGCTCATGGAACTGGAGCTTGCCAAAGAGACCCTGAGCTATCTGGATACAGCCCATGGAGTGAAGCCAATTTTCATGAAGCTACCATACAGTCTGCAAGAAAAGTGGGTGGCATCAGTCTCAAGGTACAAAAGAGTGCATGACGTTACCTTTCCTCCATTTATTCATTTCTGTAGGTTTATCGATGACCAGTCCCAGATGAGGAATGACCCCAGCCTCGATTTCATGGAGTTCAACACTACAGCTTCAGCGACATCATCATTAAGGTATGAAAGCGTTATGCATAAAACAGAGACTTTAAGAGCAGCGTGAGTGTTAGAAAGACTAAACTACCATCACTTGCAGTACCCACGGGTAAACAGTACACTATCTCATCAGGAGACAAGTCCATCAATCGTGAATGTCCCACTCATAAAAGAAAGCCCACTCACTGAACAAATGCAGAGGGTTTAGATCCAAAACCATACAGGAGCGCAAGGAAGTCCTCTCCGAGCTTGGGATGTGTTTCAGATGCTGCTCTTCATTGGAGCACATGTTTAAGGACTGTAAATCCATCATCAAGTGTGAGGAGTGTCATAGTGAAAGACATGCCTCAGCTATGCACCCAATCCCACTCTCCAGAGATTCACCGGCTGCCATCATCACCAGTCATGCTCCAAGTCATGGCAGGGAGCCCCAGAATCACGCTAACACAGCCACCGCTGTTTCCTGCTCATGCTTGGACGTATGTGATGGAGGGCCAGAGTGAGAAATGTTGTGCCTGAATATGCCTAATCAAGGTCTATCCAGAGGGACTACCAGAAAAGGCAGTAAAAATGTATGCCATCATCGATGACCCTAGCAGGACCTAAATTCTTTAAAGCCTTTGGAATAAAGGGACCATCAGAACCCTACATCGTAAACACCTGCTCGGGCCGCATAGAGACTAGCGGCAGGAGGGCACAAGGATTTATCATTTCTCCCATCAGTGGGTATACAGAAATACCCCTACCAACGCTGATCGAATGCAATCAAATACCCAACCATAGGGATGAGATTCCTACCCCAGAAGCTGCATTTCACCAACCACACCTAAGGCACCTAGCCAACGTTATCCCACCTATGGAAAACAACGCCAGGATTCTACTCCTGCTCGGCAGAGACAATCTAAGGGTACACAAGGTGTGTCAACACTGTAATGGTCCCGACTGTGCGCCATACGCCCAGAAACTGGACTTAGGATGGGTAGTCATAGGAAATGTATGCTTGGATCAACCAACAATTGACTCCTTCAAAACATACATGCGTGGAGATGGACGCAGAACTTGCATTAAGCCGTGTCCTCATCACTATGAGGTAAAAGAGAAGTCTCCAGACCTCGTACAACCACCTGAGGTCATTCCTACCCTCTTTGCCGACAATTTGGGGAGATCAGTCTTTTACACAACCAAGGAAGACGATAAAGTAGCCTTGTCAGTAGAGGACAGAGAATTTGTCAAGATAATGGACAGTGAGTTCTTTAAAGACAAAACCAATCACTGGGTTTCTCCATTACCCTTCTGAGCTACTAGGGTAAGACTCCCGAACAATCGGGAACAAGCTGTGTCTAGATTTAACTCTAATCAGCGTACCATGAACAGCAAGCCTGAAATGAGAGAACACATCGTCGCCTTTATGGACAAAATATTACGTAACAACCATGCAGAACCAGCTGTATCCTTAATCTCCAAACCTGAACAATGGCACTATGTACCATCCGAACTTAATCCAGCAGATCACGCCACTAGACCTATGTCTATAGCTTCCATTACTAACTCTACTTGGCTTACGGGTCCAGAGTTTCTGCTGGGACAGGCGGACAAATGTGTACAGGAAGTTTTCAGCATCCAGGATCCGGATAATAATCCAGAAATCCGCGATAAAATTAGTGCATTAGTCACTGGAGCAAAGCAAACCTCCAGCCTCGGTTGTCAGCGCTTTGAACGTTTCTCCAGTTGGATGAGACTCATCAGGGCAAGGTTAGTGCACATTGCGAGATGTTACCACAATACTCACGAAGATAAAAATTGTCATGGTTGGCATGTCTGCCATAAACCATTCTCTGCTGAGGACATCTCTCATAGTAAGTCCTTCATAATCTCTTGCCAAGTTAAATCCAATTATTGACAGTTTTGGCTTGCTCAGAGTTGGTGGTCGTTTTAATCAAGCCCATCTAGGAGTTGCAGAAAAATCATCTTGTCATTCCGAGCAAACATCATATCCCCTGTCTTGCTGATTTGACACTTCCACCAAAAGCCTGAACACCAGGAGAACAAATCACTGAGGGCAAGTTACAGTATGCAGGATAGACTATGTACAGAGCCGCCTTTCACCTACGTTGACCTCGATGTCTTTGGGCCATGGATGGTGTCTGCACGTAGGACCTGTGCCGGTCACGCAAACAGTATGCGTTGGGCTATACTATTTACCGTATTTTTCGCCCCATAAGGCACATTCCCCCAAAAGAGGGGGGAAAATGCCCCTGCATCTTATGAGGTGAATACTAATCAAGCGCTTCCTTTATGGAAGCGCTGATTAGTAACGGGGCACCGGGAAGCGCTGAAAGCGATATACTCACCTCATCCAGGTCCTCGGCTCTCTGCTGTGAAGGCTGCGCACGGTGTGAGGGTGTGCTGTCACCTCACACTGTGCGCGCCCACACAGCAGACTGTAGAAGAGGATTACCGATTACCACGGGCGGTAAGGAGCGGCAGCATCCAGAGCAGGAAAGGTAAGTGTTTTTTTTTTTTTTTTTTTTTTGGGGGCTAATGAAGGCACTGGGGGCTGAAGAGAGCCTGCTGGGGGGCTGAAGAAAGGCTGCTGGGGGCTGATGGAAGCACTAGGGGCTGATGAAGGCTGCTGGGGGCTGAAAAGAGGCTGCTTGGGGTAGAAGAGAGGCTACTGGGGGTTGAAGAGAGGCTACTGGGGGCTGCAGAGAGGCACTAGGGGCTGCAGAGAGGCACTAGGGGCTGCAGAGAGGCACTAGGGGCTGCAGAGAGGCACTGGGGGCTGCAGAGAGGCACTGGGGGCTGATATGAGGCATATGGGGGCTGATATGAGGCATATGGGGGCTGATATGAGGCATATGGGGGCTGATATGAGGCATATGAGGGCTGATGAGAGGCATTGGGGTCTGATTGGGGGTCTGATCTGAGGTTTTATTGGGGTTGTATTAACATTGGGGGTCTGATTGGTGGACTAAGCTGTGGTGTAATGAAAAATATATTTTTTTTATTGTCCCCCTCTAAAACCTAGGTGCGTCTTATGGGCCGGAGCATCTTATAGGGCGAAAAATATGGTACGTGCATTAGTGTGCGAGCTGTTCACATAGAGGTAATAGAATCCATGGACACATCAAGCCTTATTAATGCCTTAAGATGTTTCTTTGCAATCAGAGGACCAGCGAAACAGTTGAGGTCTGACTGTGGAAGCAACTTCATTGGAGCCTGAACTGAACATCGACACTAAGCCCATTCATGATCAGTTGGCGGAAAAGGGTTGCACCTGGATTTTCTTTCATGAGAGTGCCTGTACTATGAGCTGATAAAGGCTCCAGAGACTAAGGGTAACAACTGATGGAACCTTACCATATTCAGTTGTCATGAGTTGCCCATGCTAGAAGTTTGGCTCCGGCAAATGTATTATCTTTTACACCTGAAAAGAGGCATAAAGGAGGAGTTAAGACTTTTCCCCACAGGGGCTGCAGTCGTGTTTACTCCAGGTGCATGAATTGCCACAAGCGCACCTAATTTATGATGAGGCACAATTCTCCAGCACCACAGGGGAGGAAAAGCTGGGCTTAGTAAATGACCCCCAGTGTCAGTACCTGCTGAACCTCATTATAGGTCAATTGGATCTTTCAGGTGCTGTCGGTATCCTTCATGCAGAGCAAACAAGCAGCTACCCACTGTATAATACAGTAATAATTCCTGTCATAGGCTTCATCATTTTATGCATTTTACTCACTGGTTGATAACTTTGTGGGAATAAATAAATTAATTAACAGAGGTAGATGAATAAATGAAAAACCTAAAACAAACAACCCTCATAGCATGGCTATATACTGACCTCCAGGGCCAGATTAACCATGGTGCACGTGGAGCAACTGCTCCAGGCCCCACAGAGAACCATTACTAGGGAGCCCCTGTGCTCAATTGTATCTTCACCCATGGATGCAGATACAATCAGAGGTGGCCTTATGTGTAAACTCTGTGATCACACAGTGCACATCACCCAGGACTCCTGAAGGGGATGTCAAACTGGAGCTGGGAGGAAGTGAAAGCAGAAGCACATGGTGAGCGGCGGAAATCTTCCCATGTGAGGTACAGCATCCTGTCCCAAAGCTCTGAGAAACCTTCAGTATGGCAGTGGGGGCAGCAATGGAAGAGGAGGCAGAGCGCCCCCTACATGTTTCCTCATACATGGTCCAGCATTATCCTGCATTCCCTCCTCCTCCCTTTCCTATTGCACTAGTAACAGCAGGCAGTCGTGGCACAGGAGGAGGAGGAGGACACAACACATAGCACAGTACAAATCCCTGTTTTGTGTGGTTGGCTGAGGCCAGAGCCCTTTCTGACCTCATCTCTGTCCTTCTCATCCTCCTGACTGTCTCTGAACTCCCCTTCGCCTCCACTGCCATGGTGCAAAGGGGCCCCAGCTTCTTGAGCAAGCTGAATAAGAGGGGTCCAGTGTCTATAAGTGGTGAATTTTACTTATTGGTGTGTGCTGTCTCTCTATCTCTATCTATCTATCTATCTATCTATCTATCTATCTATCTATCTATCTATCTATCTATCTATTATCTATCTATTATCTATCTATCTATCTATCTATCTCTATGAAAAAGGGCTTGACAAAGGCCTCATTGTGCTGGGCTGAAACGTTGCTTTGGGATTAAATGGGTCCACCACCCTTTCACCTTATCGAGTGTGCTGCCTCATTATTTGAACTAGTGGATGTATCTATCTATTTATCTATCTATCTATCTATCTATCTATCGATCTATCCATCTTTCTCTAATCTATCAATCTATCTCATATATATTATCTATCTGTCCCTAATGGGGAGATTCATCAAAACTGGTTTTAGGTAGAATTGGCTTAGTTGCCCATAGCAGCCAATCACATTTTACCTTTCATTGTCCAAAGGAGCTCTGTAAAATGAAAGGTGGAATCTGATTGGTTGTTTTCCTTTATATAATTTATGATAAATCTCCCTATCTTCTAGCTATGACACTTATGTTATAGGGGCACTATGAGGGCAGAACTATTGTGAAGCTGCACTATGGTTCCCTCCTTGGGATTTTCAGAAGTAGGACGGTGTGTCTGTGCCTTTGCGTAATGTCACATACACCATATACATCACAAAAAGGTTATCAGTAGTTCCCTGCCCCGCTATTTACAGCTTTTTTTGTCACGCAGGTGGCAGACATGACGTTCTTTAGATGCAGGACTGGGCAGAGGAGGCTATATGACATCTTAGGACCAGAGACAGATGAGTATGGTTATAGCATGAAGCACACAATAGGGAGCACAGAGCATGAGGCAGTGTAGGGGGGCACAGAGCATGAGGCACTATATGGGGGCACAGAGCATGAGGCACTATGTACAGAACATAAGGCACTATAGCACTATATAAAACTGAAGCTTTTATCTCTGGTTTTGAGATCTGGAAAGGAAAATGCAGATGTGAAAGTAGCCTAATACAGGCTTAAGAGTAAAAGCTGTATGTAGGGGTGTAAGAATAGTGCTGTGCGCTCTGTACATCTCTACCATCTTCTCAGTGCACAGTGAGTAGCCATCCATGCATATGATGCATATATAGACGTATAATAAAGTTATACACCTGGGAGACTTCCAAAAATTTCATGCAATTAAAATTTATTCAATAAAATGTATCAATATAGCGCCACCTGCTGTTTGTTTCCTTTCTTAATTCTTTGTCCTGCTCACTGAGATGGCCGAACATGCTCACTTTCATCCTTGAACTGCCTCCTGAAGTGTGTTAGGGAGAGCATGGACACTCACCTTGAGATGTCTCTTGTTATAAATCTATCTGAGCAATGAATAGGGAGATCTCTGTATCCATGTGAGGTATAGGGCTGGTTCTAGCTTTGTTAGAAAGATGTTGTCATGTACTGTATGATGTCTGATTTTCATTTTTTACATTAGTAATGGGATAACCCCTTTAACCAGTGGCATAACTAGAGTGCTATGGGCCCCATGTCAAACTTTGGATCGGGGCCCCTCCCCCACACCGTGCCCGGTCGCACCCTCTATGTCTGCAATTGTCACACCCCTAGTCCCTGATCGCCCAGTAATGTCCCCAGTAATGTCTCTCACTTCCACCCACTGCCCTCAGTAATGTCCCCAGTAGTCTCCCCACAGACCCTAGTAGTGTTTACCACTGCCTCCAATAATGTCCCCTGTAGTGCCCTGCACAGCCCCTATTAGTGTCCCCCACTGACTCCAGTTATGGCCCTAGTAGTGCCCCCCACAGCCCCTAGTAGAGACCCCTACTGCCCCAGTAATGTCCCCCACTGCCTTAATTAATGTCCCCAGTAGTGGCCCCCACTGCCCCCAGTAATATCCCCAGTAGTGGCCCCCACTGCCCCCATTAGTGGCCCCCACTGCCCCCAGTAGTGTCCTCCACTGCCCCAGTAATGTCCCCGTAGTGTCCCCCCACTGCCTTAATTATTGCCCCCAGTAGTGTCCTCCACCGCCCCAGTAATGTCCCCAGCAGTGTCCTCCACTGCCCCAGTAATGTCCCCTATAGTGCCTCCCACAGCCCCTTGTAGTGTCCCTGACTGCCCATAGTCTTCATGTAACGCTCATATCACCTTCATGATATGATCTTCGGCAGTCTCTAGGCCTCCAGCATCAGACCCCGGCTTCCACTCTAAAACTAGTCGGAGTTTTTTTTTTTTTTTCATTAAAGCACGAAGAAGAATAGAGCGGCAGCGGGGGGACACACTAAGATGCGGTAAACCAGCGGCAACGGCCGTTTCGCGCCTACATCATCGCATCGTCAGGCCACTACGAAGTGAAGCCGTGTCCAGCGCACCTTTATGGCGTCACCTAACACCATTGCCACGTAACCACGGAACGCTAAAAACATTCAACTTCATAAAAACAAAGTATGATATCTCAGGATGTGCAATTAATTAGTAAAATGTCCCAGGTTAATCAGATCTACGTGATTCGGAGATGCTGAACCGTCAACAATCCATTAGCTGTGAGTCCGACACATCCGATACATTGAAGCACCTGCCTTAATAACAAACATGTTATATCCACTGCTCTACCAGAGGGAAGCGGAGAATCCTCCACAGAGACATAGAGGTTTCAGAGTTAAACGGGAACGTAGTTAGCTTCACAAGAATACTGCTAAATCATTCCTGTTATTTAGGCCATGCGGGCCCATCGCATTGGTGTGAATTATCCACCAAGCATCTCACTGGAGTAGAAGCCGATGTCTATCCCCCCCACGTTGGGGTTCTGGAATGGCCTCTATGCCGGCAAAGGACAGACACTCCAATGAATAGAGTGCTCCATACTCAGGGGCGGATTAAGTGCATGATAGGCCCGGGGCTGACTACCCAACTTGGGCCCCCCCCCTCCCCTCCATTTTAGGTTTCAGGTTTTTTTTCTGTATGAAGAGGCTGTGGTGCTTTGTGAGCGCCACAGTCTCTTCATAGGCCATATGACATCACATTCATCGTTCACATGGCCTATCTGCAGCTCTGTCCTATCTGAGTGATTGGGGCTGAGCTGCAATACCAAGCGCAGTGCTATCACATGGACAGCGCCGTGCTTAGTAAGGAGCAAAGAGGCTGCGGCGCTCACTGGAACATCGCGGTCTCCTCAAACAGCTGATTGGCGGGGCTGCCAGGAGTCGGACCCCCACCATCTCATAACTCTCTGAGTACAGATGTCATAGATGTTACCTGCAGTCCTATGTAACACCCCACATAACACAGTAAATTATTGTGCTATGTGGGGTGTTACATAGGACTGCAGGGAACATTACATTATCTGCACACAGAAAGTTATCACTGTTATCAAGGCTGTTACATAGGACTGCAGGTGAAAAATAAAAATTTAAGTTGCCAAATTTAAAATACATATGATTATGATAAAGACTTGGAGGAGAAGATGAGACGCAGGTCACAGTAGTGAGGATACAGCACCACATACCTCTTACATCCAGGGACTTCTCCTGTCATGTAGCTCTTCTCTTTCCTCTTCTCCTCCGTTTGACCCAGACCGCCATGACTAATTCCTCCCGCCGCATCTCGTCCCTACAGAGTTTGTTACATAGACACGTTAGATTTCTCATAATTGGGGTCATTTATCAAACTGATGTAATTAGAACTGGCTTAGTTGCCAAGAGCAACCAGATTCCACCTTTCATTTTCCAGAGGAGCTGTCAAAAATGAAAGGTGGAATCTGTTGCTATGGACAACTAAGCCAGGTCTACTACAACAGTTTGATAAATGACCCCAAAGATCCCTATAGTGTCTAAAGCAGTTATAATGTCCCATAGAGTGCCCCCAGTAATACTAACATCCTATATTGTGCTCCAGGTAATAATCCCTGTATAGTGTCCCCCAATACCCCACACTGCCTCCATATAGTATTTTCCCTTCACACTGCCCCATATAGTAATTTCCCCACACTGCCCCCATATAGTAATTTCCCCACACTGTCCCATATAATAATTTCCCCACACTGCCCCCATATAGTAATTTCCCCACACTGCCCCATATAGTAATTTCCCACACTGCCCCATATAGTAATTTCCCCACACTGCCCCATACAGTAATTTCCCCACACTGCCCCATATAGTAATTTCCCCACACTGCCCCCATATAGTAATTTCCCCCACACTGCCCCATATAGTAATTTCCCCACACTGCCCCCATACAGTAATTTCCCACACTGCCCCCATATAGTAATTTCCCCACACTGTCCCCGTATAGTAATTTCCCCACACTGTCCCCAGTATAGTAATTTCCCCACACTGTCCCCGTATAGTAATTTCCCCCACACTGTCCCCATATAGTAATTTCCCCACACTGTCCCCATATAGTAATTTCCCCAAACTGTCCCCATATAGTAATTTCCCCACACTGTCCCCATATAGTAATTTCCCCACACTGCCCCATATAGTAATTTCCCCACACTGCCCCATATAGTAATTTCCCCCACACTGCCCCCATATAGTAATTTCCCACACTGACCCCATACAGTAATTTCCCCACACTGCCCCATATAGTAATTTCCCCACACTGCCCCATATAGTAATTTCCCCACACTGCCCCATATAGTAATTTCCCCACACTGCCCCATATAGTAATTTCTCCCACACTGCCCCATATAGTAATTTCTCCCACACTGCCCCCATATAGTAACTTCCCCACACTGCCCCACAGTACTTCCCACACTGCCCCCATATAGTAATTTCCCCACACTGCCCCCATATAGTAATTTCCCCACACTGCCCCATATAGTAACTTCCCACACTGCCCCATATAGTAATTTCCCCACACTGCCCCATATAGTAATTTCTCCCACACTGCCCCCATATAGTAATTTCCCACACTGCCCCATATAGTAATTTCCCACACTGCCCCATATAGTAATTTCCCCACACTGCCCCATATAGTAATTTCCCCACACTGCCCCATATAGTAATTTCTCCCACACTGCCCCATATAGTAATTTCCCTCACACTGTCCCCATACAGTAATTTCTCCCACACTGTCCCCATATAGTAATTTCCCCCACACTGCCCCATATAGTAATTTCTCCCCACACTGCCCCCATATAGTAATTTCCCCACACTGCCCCATATAGTAATTTCCCCACACTGCCCCATATAGTAATTTCTCCCACACTGCCCCATATAGTAATTTCCCTCACACTGCCCCCATACAGTAATTTCCCCACACTGCCCCATATAGTAATTTTCCCCACTACTGCCCCATATAGTAATTTCCCCACACTGCCCCCATATAGTAATTTCCCTCACACTGCCCCCAGTATAGTAATTTCCCCACACTGTCCCCGTATAGTAATTTCCCTCACACTGCCCCATATAGTAACTTCCCCCACACTGCCCCATATAGTAATTTCCCCACACTGCCCCCATATAGTAATTTCCCCACACTGCCCCATATAGTAATTTCCCCACACTGCCCCCATATAGTAATTTCCCCACACTGACATCCATTAATTAATTCACCCCCACAACTGCCATCCATTCACTAATTTGCCCTCATAGAAACATGCCCCACTGTCCCTTAATATATCCCCCCAAGTTAGCACACACAAAAAAAAAAGGAAAAAAGCTAATACTTACCTGTATGCTGATAGGTGAGGCAGGCACAGGTACATGAGAGCGTGCGCGCATGCCACTATACAGGCGCACGATGATGTCATCACGCGCGCCGGCGATGATGTCATCGCGCACGCCGGGCTTCTACCACCACATAGGCCTCAGGCCTACTAGGCCTGAAGCCTATGGCGGTGATAGGCGGCGGGGCAGGGAACTATACGCTCCCGTGCCCCGCCGCAGTATGTGGGTGTTCGGGTCGGCGCTGGGCCCCCAGCGATGCCGGGCCCGGGCGACCGACCCAAACGCCCCAATTATAATCCGCCTGTCCATACTCCATGAACACTTACTCTAGCCCTGCTGACCTCCACTACAGGCTGAGAAATAACGACACATAAAACATGATATTTACTAGAATTTATTTTATTTGTATCTCTTTATTTGTACTTTTTATTTGTGTGATTATATTCCTGTTCCTAAAGCTGTTGATCCAGAAGAAGGCAAAACCATGGATACTTTTGGCCAATTTGTATCACTGGGGAAAATTCTTCAAGACCCCAAAATGGCGATCAGTTATAAACCCTGGATCAAAGCCGCTAAATCGATGACTAGATAGATGTTAAAAGATCATCTATTCAATCTGAACCTCACAGGTATTCGTGTTTGTATTATTTGGAGGTATTCGTGTTTATATTATTGGAAGATATTAGTGTTTATATTATTAGGAGGTATTAGTGTTTATATTGTTATGAGTTATTAGTGTTTATATTAGGAGGTATTAATGTTTATATTATTAGGAGGTATTCGGTTTGTTTTTTATTGAAATGTATTAGTGTTTATATTATTAGGAGGTATTAGTGTTTATATTATTGTGAGGTATTAGTGTTTTTATTATTAGTAGATAATAGTCTTTATATTATTGGGACGTATTCGTTTTTATATTATTAGGAGGTATTACTATTCATATTATGAAGAGGTATTAGTATTTAGATTATTAGGAGTTTTTAATATTTAAATTATTGGGAGATATTACTACTTATATTAGTAGCACGTATTAGTGTTTATATTAATAGAAGTTATTGGTGTTTATATTTTTGGAAGGTATTACTGTTTTTATTATTAGGAAGTATTAGTGTTTATTTTATTGGGAGGAATTAGTGTTTATATTATTAAGAGGTATTCATTTTTATATTATTAGAAGGTATTAGTGTTTATTTTATGGGGAGGTATTACTGTTTGTATTATTAGGAGGATTATTATTTATTTTATTGGGATGTACAATATTAGTGTTAATATTTTTAGGATTTAGTAATTTTTTATTACTAGGAGATATTAGTGTTTATAATATTAGGAGATATAAAAGTTTATATTATTAAGAGGTTTTAGTATTTATAGTATTAGGAGGTATTAGTGTTTATTTTATTAGGAGACATTAATGTTTATATTATAAGGAGGTATTCATGTTTGTATCATTAAGAGGTATTTGTGTTTCTATTATAAGGAGTTATACATTTTTATATTATTAGGATTTAGTAATTTTTAGGTTATTAGGAGATATCAGTGTTTATATTACTAGGAGCTATTAGTGTCTATTTTATTTGGACATCATATTATTTACATTATTTTATGGTATTAGTGTTTATATCATTAGGAGGTATTAGTGTTTATATTATTAGGAGCTATTAATGTTAATATTATTGGGAGGTATTAGTGTTTATTTTATTGGGACATAATATCATTTTTATTATTTTGAGGTATTAGTGTTTATATCATTAGGAGGTATTAAAGTTATTATTATTGGGAGGTATTAGTGTTTATATTATTAGGCGGTATTAGTGTTTATATTATTAGGAGGTATTAGTGTTTATATTATTGCCAATTATTAGTGTTATATTATTAGTAGGCATTAATCTCTATATTATTGTGAGTTATTAGTATTGATATTATTAGAAGTTTAGAGTGTTTATATTATTGGGAGGTATTAGTGTTTATATCATAGTTAAATGTTCCTTTTGCATTTTTGGTATATAGTATTTATTTAACTTGGAGTTGGTATTATCATTACTATGTTTGACAATATAGTTATTATCATCATTTTTATAATGCAGATATACAGTTTTTGTGTGTCTTATTGATGTTTATTTTTATTTAGTGTTTGGGGTATCATTTAGTTTTAATGTATATATTATTATTTTGTATTACTGTTTGTGTAGTTATGTCATATATAATATTGTTTTATAACACTAGTGTTATATATATTGTTTAGGTTTTATATATTTTCTTTGTGTGCTGATAAAGTGTAATTTTACCAAATGCTATAAATCAAAATGCGAGCTGCTCCACTCCACCGACGACTGCATTTCATGGCTATCCAGGGCAGGTGCGTTGTAAATATTCAAGATTTGCTTCTTCTGCAAATATCGCAATTTGAAGCTCCAAATTTTTCTTGTCATCTTCTAAACCGACCTATAAACACAACCCAGGATAAGACACACTAAGATGTATTGTGATGTCACACTCAGTCCTATAAGAATGATCTGACACAAAATGGCTGTTACCTTAGCAACGAGCAGTATAACTAATAAGAGCTGAAATCTGACTGGTTGTAATGTTTAACCCCACTCCTTTAAGTTGGCACTAGGCCACGTGTGTTATAATAATCATGTTAATTAGAAGGATAATACATAGGATAAATATTCACTGTTGCGTAGACATCAAAGAATAGATCATTAGAAGATCTCCAGATCCAAGTGACTGAGAAATGTGATGGGGTTATGTGATGCCATGGTAACCAGTCATTAACCAATCAGAATGTTGCTGCATTCCGATTAGTTGCTGATCCTCATAACCTTACAATTATTTTTTCCAAAATTACTCTCAGTAACGGACATGTAAAAGGCGGGTTTTGTGTTTTGTGGACATTCCTGGACAATATTAGGGTGGGCTTGAAGGGGTAGTCCTATCTGGCCGTTCTACTTAATTAGTACTGAGTACTTACTCATTCATATTATGCCTCCATTTACTGCTCGTTGTCAGGGGTTATAGCCACCATTGCTTGACTTGTGGCCATGCTTATACAGTGCGATCACTTGTACAGGCAAGCAGTGGAATGACATCATCATAGCGCTACTTTCCTGTAATGTCACATTGGAGGTTGCCGGCCACAAAACAAAGATAATTGATTTTTGTTATATATTAATGCCCAGAGTGCCCCCCTCCCAATGGTGTCTTACCCGCTCCTACCCCTGACAAAGGGCCTCTTTGCTATGGAGGAAACCTCGTTTTGCCTGCACTAGTTTTATTCTATGCCATATATTATATTATACAGTATATTTATGTGCTGGTCATACATCGGCTGTAAGATTATTTACATGGCATCAATATATAGATCATATATTACAATCAGTAAGTAAAGTCCTGAGTGGGGAGCTATAGGACAGCGATATTTCCTACTTTAGCATAGAAGTATCTATTGTGTCATACTATACTGCTGTATATATACTGCTATACATACATACTATAATGATTTAGGGACAAGTAATAAATAATACAATGATAATGATAAATTCTATTGAAATCATATACTTCATTGTGTAGATCCTGCTGCACGTCAGGGAAGTGATGGAGTTACCTGTATTATGTCCTCTGTCCTCGCCCTCGTCCCTGGATCTGATCTGAGTTTACAAATGGCAGCGTTACAGTGATGGAATCCAGTGATGTCACAATGGTCACCCAGGTGCAGCATACCATATATGGATGCAGGGATTCTAATGTCATTCTATGATGTCACAATGTGTCCACAGCTACAGACCACCATGTTGTTGTCAGGTACCAGCAATGTCCAAGTTACCCGTAATATACTGCAGAATAACAATGTCAATTGCTCACATTTACTTACAATGGTGAATTTTGCATGAGTACAAAGAAGAGTTGGTAGTTGGTGAAATTAGCACCAAACTTATTAAAAGGGACATAGGTCTTCATAAATATGCCATATTTTTACCATCATTTTGCAGAATTTCGAATGTACACTGAGCTGTATTCCAGTTTTTTTTTAATACTGATGATCAGTCCTCCAGATAGGTCTTTAGTATCACATTTGTGGGGGTCCAACACCCTGCACCCCAACAAGTAGCTGTTTATGGCAGCCGTAGCCGGATGGAACCAGAAGCAGAAGGCTCTACCCATTGAGTAAAGGTCATGTCAGGGTACTGCAGGTCGCCTTTACGTGAATGGGCTCATCTACAGTATGACGGTATGAGCACTACACAGTGGATGAAGCCTTCTGCTTCCGACTCCATCCACTGTTTATGTTCTGGTGCCAGCAGTTGCCGAAAACAGTTAATCTGTGGGGAAGCTAGGAGTCGGGCCTCGGCTGATCTGATACTGATGTCCTATCCTCAGGATCCATATCAATAAACTGGAATATTCTTTTACTGATTTTCACTTGAACTACAGTAAATCTTCGACTCCACAACCACTTTTTTTGTCAGATTTAAAGGGGTTGTCTCATCATGGAGAATGGGGGCATATCACTAGGATGTGCTCCCATTGTCTTATAGGTGTGGCTCCCACAGCACCTATATTGAGAACGGAGGCCCGCAAGTGAAGGAGGGCACTGCGCATGTCCAGCCACACTACATTTATTTTCCATGGGGCCGGCGAAAATAGCCGAGCCAGCTGGCTCGGCTATTTCTGTCGGCTTCATAGAAATGAATAGGAGCGAGGGCCGCGCATGTGCAGCACACTCCCATTCACTTCTATTGGGAGCCGGCTTGGTGGTTGCCGGACCGGAGTCCTCCAGCCACCACCTAGCGGGGCTCTGTTCTCAATATAGGTGCTGATCCCAGCAGTGGGAAACACACCTATAAGACAATAGGGGCATATCCTAGCAATATACCCGCATTGTCCATGATGAGACAACCCCTTTAATGAGCGAGGAGAAAAGTCTGTCATTGACTAAAACTTTCTGCCTACTTCCTTATTTGCCCTGGTCCCTTAGTAATCTGCTTTTATTTTTTTAGTCCACCTTCATTACCAAATAATCGGGGCCCGTAGGTTTGGCATCTGATATTCAAATGAGCCGTGTATAACCAGGGGAATTCCCAAAACGTCAATGTTCTTGTACATGATTCAAAAGATGTATATATAGGTGCTCAATCAAGCCTCCTCTCCAACTCTTTGCTTTTTTCTTTAACCAGCCCTTGATATTCCAACCATTTTTATCAATTTTTACATTTCTGGCATCTCTAACTGCTATGTGGATATACCGCTTTTCATTTTTCATATTTCAGCAATTATTTCTTATTAATATTTTCAATATTATCCTACATATACATATTTTTACCTATATCTATATATATTTTTTCACTGTATATTTTTATATTTTATATCTGTCACGCTCAGTGATATTTTTTATTTTTTTATTTATTATTTATCACGTTCAGTATATGACAGTTCACATATATTCATTGGCACATGACAACTTCACAGGACCTAATATCTAAATTTCTCTTTGAAATGACCTGTAAAATAACCGATAGCTTTATGGATATTTCTTTGACACAACTTGTTATCCTTTTTCTTTACAACTGTCCACACAAGTACCATTCCCTTTAACTATATAATCCTGATTTTCCATATCTCTAAATACAAACTTACATTCCTTATATATATGGGTATACTTCTATTTATATGCTTATCTCTATTATTGTTTTCTACAAACTGTATATTATATCTATATGGATTATTTATTTATTTCCTTTTATCGTACAATATTCATTTTCCTTCATTTTCCTCTACCGAATATTTTTGAACTCCGTGATTGACTATATGGAGACTTTGTTACATTGTAATTATTCAATTAGATGAGCTTGTTTGACCCAGATGTACCCAATCAAATGGACATAAAAGGAACACAAGAACATTGGCGGGCAACTACTAAGGAAGGGGTGGGATTTAACCTCGAAACTCGTCTGGTGACTCATTTGCCCGTCAACCAAAAAATCCCAGGGAAGCGCTTCCCTTACAAGACTTGCTGCGCCTCTACTATTTGGATGTGCCCGGCGAATTACTCGCTATTTAGCCAGCAACAAGGATCGATGCATATGAACTGGCTGACACCCTGATACCACGTGGGACGCCGAGCCTTCACAGCAGCCGCGCCTCCAACATCATGTGGCTTCCGGCATCCCCGCCCAGCAGAGACACCGCGTGCAACACACACGGATGCTGAAACAGCTGCCGCACAGGAGCATCGCTACACCACGTAGACACAGTGGTATCTACAAACTACTGGAAAAGGTAAACCTAGGCTGTGTTTGCCCCCCTGTGGGACGCCACAGTTGAGGGCATTAAGAAACGCAAGCCTAATATAGTGAACTTAACGATCTAACGTGCTTTAATTACATCAGCCTCCACTTATTATTACTGTGCAGCAGGCGGGAGAACCTCTGCTACTGAGACTGTGTATATCATATTGGATTCTATATTTCCCACCTATATTGATGCTCATTCACTCCTAACAAGGGACATTTTTTCTATCAAGAGCATAAGTCTTATTTCAGTGTGACTTTCCAGTGTGATCTATTTTTTTGTCTGATATTTTATTTAATTTTACACTATACTATATCCCTTGAACTATTCAGGGTACCCTTTTTATATTTCAATAAATCTATATTCTCTACATATTTTCAATCTATTTGTGACCAGATATAGAGTGCCGATCTATAATAACATCTTGGACATGCTTGGAGTTGTACTCCTCTCCCCTTAAATCCCTCACTGAAATATCCTATGTAATTCATTAATTATGGCCTGGACTTGCTGGGAGTCGTAGTCCCGTCCCCCCCTCTTATACCCAGTCCCTATAATATCCTCTGATATCCCATAATAATGGCCTAAACATGCTGGGAGTCGTCCTCCCCTCTTATAACAACCCCCTAAAATATCCTCAGATATCCCATAATAACAACCTGGACATTCTGGGAGTTGTAGTTCTCTTTCTGTCCTCATACCTCCTCCCTAAAATATCCTCTTATATCCCATGATAACGACCTGGACGTGCTGAGAGTTATAGTCCTCTACTCTTTGTACCCCCTCCCTGTAATGCAAGGCTTGACAAATTTCCTTGGAATCTAGGAGCCAGCTAAAAAGTTAGGAGCCAGGCAGAGCGGCGTCATAAAGCCCCAATAATGCATGCCAGTACATAGGGCCCCAGTAGATGCCCCCATAGTGCTCCTTCCCTCTTCTCCATAGTGCCCCCCATAATGTGCGAGCATATAGGGCCCCCATAGTGCTTCCCCTCTTCAATAGGTTATATGACACATCAGACGCTGCCAGTGTCCAAGTGATCGCCCTGGCAGCCGTCATGACATTTGAAAACCCAAGGATTACAGGGGTCGGAGGGGTCTGGAGGGAGGGCAGAGGGGTCACTGAAATATCCTATGTAATTCATTAATTATGGCCTGGACTTGCTGGGAGTCGTAGTCCCGTCCCCCTCTTATACCCAGTCCCTATAATATCCTCTGATATCCCATAATAATGGCCTAAACATGCTGGGAGTCGTCCTCCCCTCTTATAACAACCCCCTAAAATATCCTCAGATATCCCATAATAACAACCTGGACATTCTGGGAGTTGTAGTTCTCTTTCTGTCCTCATACCTCCTCCTAAAATATCCTCTTATATCCCATGATAACGACCTGGACGTGCTGAGAGTTATAGTCCTCTACTCTTTGTACCCCCTCCCTGTAATGCAAGGCTTGACAAATTTCCTTGGAATCTAGGAGCCAGCTAAAAAGTTAGGAGCCAGGCAGAGCGGCGTCATAAAGCCCCCAATAATGCATGCCAGTACATAGGGCCCCAGTAGATGCCCCCATAGTGCTCCTTCCCCTCTTCTCCATAGTGCCCCCATAATGTGCGAGCATATAGGGCCCCATAGTGCTTCTCCTCTTCAATAGGTTATATGACACATCAGACGCTGCCAGTGTCCAAGTGATCGCCCTGGCAGCCGTCATGACATTTGAAAACCCAAGGATTACAGGGGTCGGAGGGGTCTGGAGGGGAGGGCAGAGGGGTCCGGAGGGCACAAACACAGCGGGCACCATGACACTTTACTGAGCACTACAACCCCAGCTGGCGCTCAGCCTCTGCAGTCCCCACATCACTACAACTCCCACCTGGGGCTCAGTCTCTGCAGTCTCTGCATCACTACAACCCCAGCTGGGGCTCAGCCTCTGCAATCCCTGCATCACTACAACCCCAGCTCTTTCCCTCTTTTTATTCTCCCCCACCTTGTCATTCTCTTTCCCCCTCTTGTGATTCTCTTACCCCCTTGTTATTCTCTTTCCCCTCTTGTCATTATTTCCCCCCACCTTGTCATTCTCTTTCCCCTTCTTGTGATTCTCTCCCCCTTGTCATTCTCTTTCCCCTATTGTCATTCACTTCCCCCGTGTCATTCTCTTTCCCCCTCTTGTCATCCTCCCTCCCCCATGTCATTCTCTTTCCCCTCTTATCATTCCCCCTCCCCATGTGATTCTCTTTCCCCTCTTGTGATTCTCTTTCCCTCTTGTCATTCTCTTTCCCCTCTTGTCATTCTCTTTCCCCCCCTTGTCATTCTCTTTCCCCCCCTTGTCATTCGCTTTTGTTTCCTGTACCCGGGCGGACTGACAGAAAGTGCACACATACAGGGCTCGGCCACGCAACAATGAGGGAGTGACAGGAGGGAGCGCTGAGCGCTTCCCTCCTGTCAGTCCCTCTCTTCATGCTGCGCCCGGGTGGTGCGCCCTCATGGACGGCTAGCCCGGGCAGTGCTGCAGCCGCAAGAGGCTCTATACAGAGCGCTCGGGCGGCTGCAGCATGAGGGGGGGCGGCGCTCCTAGTCCGCCTATGGGACGCGCCGGCCCTGTGCCCGGGCACCTTTGAAAACGGACTGACAAATACCCAGGGAATTCGAGCCCTGCTGTAATGTCCTCTGATATCATATCAAAATCAGCCTGGACATGCTGTTTTGTAGTTTTCGCCTCTTATACTACCCCTTCGTTCCTCTGATATCACATGATATCAGCTTGGGTATGCTGGGATTTGTAGTTCTCTCCCTTATACCTTCTCCCTGTAATGTCCTCTGACGCTGGCATATAGATTACAGTTTCCATTCTGGGTATTGTATTATCACCCACTGTCCCAGGTGTGATGTCCTCTTTTGGGGGATATGAAAGTGGTCACCCTGCCTGCGGTGTTAAGTGTGAAGGTGATCGGTGGAGCAGCCATGAGTGGGAACTACTACTCCACCAATCTGCTCAGTCACACACTCCAGCAATGCCAACAAGCAAGCAGGAGTGCTGTGACTATTGGCCTGCCCCCAGTCAGAGGTCTACCCTGTGAGCACCACGACTTCCTGACTCCGGGCCCCCCCAAGTCAGACTCAGACCCTGGGGGAGGAATAATGTGCCATGTATGCCCAGAGGTCTGCATTTTGGTATTGATGAGCTATCCTCAGGATATGTCATCAATATCAGATCAGCGGGGGTCCAACACCTGTCTAGAAAGCCGGAGCCCTGGAACTTCTTCCTAGGACAGTGACGCCAGGTTCATCGGTCCCACCAATCTGATAATGAGGATAGATCATCAACATCAGAATTTCAAATTGTGGATCCGCAAAATACAGATGTGCATCCTGCACTTTTCGCGGGACCCACTGACAAAAATGTCTGCTGCATGAGAGAGCAGGATGGTCCCTAAGGGGGGTTTACTAAGGGACCAACATAAGTACTGTGTTGGAGCACTAGAGAGCACTAAGGGGGCATAACTACTGTGTAAGTGCACAAATACTGTGTGGGGCAACAATTGAAGCATAAATACTGTTTGGGGCACAAAGTGGGATAGCTATTGTGTGGAGGCACAAAGAGGTCATAAGTACTGTGTGGGGGACACTAAGGAGGAATAATTGCCATGTGGGAGCACTAAGGGGACCAGGCAGGATTGGGCGTGTATATATAGGCATTGGGAGAAGTTAGAGGTGTGGCATACTTTTTTAAAATTTGCCACGGAGCGGCTGCTATTGTCCCTCCTTGTGCTTTATAAAATTGAGAAGTGTGCACATAGAGGTTTATGGAAATACTACAACTCCCAACACTCCTATCTGCAGCAGGCAGATCTATTTGAGGAAGTTTGCAGATAACGATCACATGGTAGAGGCCAAATGCTGGTAATAAACGTTGTAGAAATGTGGCTCTTAGCTCGATGTCAGGGCCTTCTGTGTCTTGAGGTGCAGATGAGGGGCGGCCAGATGGTGAGAGCCAAGGTTATGGGGGAAAGTGATAGCTTGTGTTATGGCTTCTCACTGTCCTCCTCCAGGATGGAGAAGATTAGCGAGTTCTTCTCAGGTTTGTTGAGCGTGACATGGCTGGGGCTAATTGATGAAAAATAGTTTCAACTGAGGTGCATCTAACTGCCTTAGTATGAGGGGCATTGCCACAATACAGGAGACATTGGAAGCTAAATAAGGCATTAGAGTATTTTTACAGAATAAAAGAATGGTAACAGCCAGTTGAGGGTTTTTATATTTATTTCCAAGAAGAATTACAGAGCTAAACTCAAACTTTGCCCAGTTTTTGGTGAAAAAGTTGGTAACCCTTGTTGTAAACCTAGGCACCAAACGACTGTATTATGTAGGAAACTATTTTAGAATATATAGAATAACTGGGATCTGGTCCAACCTGAGGCAACATCTGAATTGTGTACTGCGATTTCATCAACACAATTCAAAAATTTACTGAGAGATCAGCTGGCCTCCTATCAAATTGGCTCTTGCGTGCCTGTTGGAGAAATTAGAAGAGTCCAATTGAGGACTGGGACTGATGCGCGTGGCGGCAGTCTCTGTACAGCGCAGCAGAGCAACAGGAAATAAAGAAGTAATTGATTTTCTTTTCTCTGTGAGCTGTGATTTCCTGGTCCAGTCCACCCCATCTTCTCCATAGCAAATGCATGCAAGTACTACTAAGCCACTTTCAAGCGGTTATCCTATAAACTAGCTAAATGCCGCACAAGGATATTATTAGCTTCTTCAAGTATTAACCCTTAACTTGTATATTGGGTAGGATAGACAACAACGATGGAAGCGGTATGAGTGTAAGGTGGTGGAGTGCCGTCTGTCGGACATGTGTAACGCCCCAGAGGTACATTACCACCTTCTTCACCTTGCTACTGTCTCCTATAGTTAACCTTATGTTATCCCCTGTACTAATTTCCAGGACCTGCAAAAGGTGTATTCATATTTCTTATTATGTAACTGTTCAAGTGTAATATACCTGGTTCACCAGCAGATGGCGGCATAAACGGCAGAGCTACCTGATTTAGTATGGAACCTTCCTTTCCATTCTATTCTCTCCCTCTAGGGAGAAGTTTAGTTAGATAGGAGCAGTTTAGAGTACCCCTGCTAGGGGATGGAGGCCAAAGCCTGGGGTCTCTGAAACCAGGAAGGAAGTTCCCTGGACAAAGACAAAGCTACAGACCAGACTACAAAAGTTAAGTACAGCAGAAAGGAAAGGAAAAGATTCCTATTTAATCCTGTTAGCACAGCAGAGCCAAAGAGAGCAACAGATGCAGCAGAGCCAAATGTGTTTGCCTGCCAGAGTTAATGCCGAAGTCTGCTGGTAACCAAGACAAAGTTGGAAGATTGTTTCTTTATAAACGTTTACAAAGTAAAACTGTTGTCAACTTCATCTCAAGGTCTGAACTCAATTTATTTCATCATCTCCTTCATCAACTACCCCTTTTTCTGTTTCGCACGACAACGCCTGGGGTTCCAGAGTATCCAGGTAGGAGCACTGTGACACATGCAACACCATTAGGGGCATTTAGGCCACCCTACACCACACTGGCATTCCTACACCTGGATACCACCACATCACTAAAAGGGGCCCTGTGCCCTTGTTGCTTCATTGCAACTGGCGTCACGACAAAACTATTGAATTTTTCCCTCTTAAAGGGACCCCTAGCGGCCTTGCCCGTTCAGGACTGTTGCTTGTTTGTAGCCAAGACTAATAGACGTATGTTGGTTTGATGTATGTTTGTACTACTGTTCATATTCTGTATAGGTTCTAGCGGCAAGTGTTGGTTTGCCCTTGCCCAGTCCAGGATGGTGATGGGAAGTAAAGCTCCATGGTTGATTGGGATAGATCTAAAAGGGCCCTTGAAGCATGAGAAGATATCGGCATGGGGATGCAGAGTTAATAGGGTGTGTCAAGTAAACTTTGAAAGGTGCTTTCCATCCTGCGAATAGCAGTAGAGCATTTACCCAGAGGGTTCCTCTGTGTAGAGAATCCGGATAAACAGATTGGAGGCAGCAATGAATGTAGACCATTGGCTTTCTGTGTGGTAGTGCCTGAGACATGTGGAGGTGCTATTGAGCTTCTGTATGATAGGCCGTGTGTGGACCCAGTGGTAATAAATATTGTGAAGGGAGTATAGCCCTGCAGCAGGGAAGTGGATACTAGTTACCAAATCTGGTAGAAGTGTACCTCTCACTGAAAAGTCTGCATTAAAGCCCCTGTGAAGCCACCCTTTCAGGAATGACGCTTGAACTACACCTGAGTGTGTCTAAGCCATAATAACATGACTCACGCCTTACGAACAGATGGTGCGTTAACTAATTATTTTTCATATTGATGTATCACCTTACTCACATTTAGTGCCTTCCAGACATCCCTTTTCATAATCATCAATTACAAAGAGTTTACCCCAGAATAAAAAAAAATCAAGCCACTGGTACCTCATAACTATCTAGATTTACCGGAGGGACAATCATTGAGGAAGCCTTAGGGGCTGTTCGTATGATGTTTTTTTTTGTCAGATCAATTTACCACAGATACAGCGCCTAAAACTGGAAGACAGACGCATTAAATCTGCCACCCATTGTTTTTAATGGGGGAAACTGACCACGGCCATGTGCTCTTTATTATACGTGCAGGTATTGCGCAGGCTATCCACGATGTAGCCAGGGCCAAATTATAGTAAAGGCAACAGGGGCCTTCTCACAGATCCCTAAGACCCTATCCAGAAGCTCCAAGCAGCAAGGCATAGGAGTGGGACCCGCTTTCTTTTTGTTCAGAGCTCCAATGCCTTTCTGTCTCCTTCCCTCATTTTCACTGTTATTCATCTCTCTTCCTTGTTTCACTAAGATATTCAATTACCAGGGTGAGCATAGATTGACAAGATCAGGTTCCTGCATCGTCAATTTAACTGGCTTCAACCAAAAAAGAGAAGGAAGGGCTAGCAGAAGAAGTAGAAGGAGCAAGGATGCACAGAGTGGCTTGGGCTCACTCTTGGTGCACTTAACTGTTCATTTGCATATGGATAAAATGTACTGTACTTTTTCTTCAGAATAAAGCAATAGATCGCTAAGTAATAGGTATCATTACATTCATATGAGCTAGTCCTACTGAAGAGAGCCCCAGGGGAGAGGATAAAAGTGGTGTGAGCAATAATGAGGGTAGTAGTTACAGCAGCAGTCCTCTCGCTATGTCGCTCACCTAAGGCCATGTAGTGATGCAAAGGGCGCACCTATTCTTCCCTTTGGAGCACAACCTGGTTCTGGGGGTTCTCCTGCCCTGTTAGTGTTAGGATGCCCTTGGTGGGGAGGTGCAAGGGAGGATCTCCTGAGCACGGAGGCAATGACAAGGCAGGTTTAACAATAGAACAGTTCTTTCTTGCAGATAAGGTTCCAATACAGTATTCACAGTTCAGACTTTGCATAGACAGACAGATCTTCCACAGTTTTGCAATTTCACAAATATTACAGTTCTTGTTGCTGCAAAGGTATTAGTAGCAATTTTCCTCACCCTGCGCCTTTCTATCCCGCACTTTAGCATTCCGACATAGGGGTGCAACACTTTCTGTAGGCAACTATGGGGCAGCGCCCTCTCTATGACAGACTAAGAAGGCCAAGTTCACACTTCTATTATTTGGTCAGTTATTTCCATCAGTTACTGTGAGCCAAAACCATTATCTGCTTCTGCTCACTCCATGTCTGACCAGACACTTCCTCATTCACTCCTCCCTATGGGGAGAGTGGAAACAGCCCCACCTAGCTACAGTTACTAAGGCCTGTTAACTTCTTGTGCACGTTACATACATCAAATCCATAAAAATACATTAGCACATTGTTAACCCTACATGCAGAGGAAAACTGCTGTAGCAGTGGGACACTGCTCTACTAGGCATGGTGCTTGTGCAGCAACCCGGAGGAGGGGAGGATGGGAGTGGTGGTGGTGGCGAGGATAGGAGTAGTAGTAGCAGTCACAATAGAAGTACTTTCTTCCCCTCGGGACACACCCTGGTTTGGGACCTCCTGCCTGGTGTTAGTTGGTGTAAGGAAGAGACTTAAAGAGGACCTTTCACCAGGGTAAAAAACGTGTACCAAGTATGCTGACATGTAGAGCGGCGCCCAGGGATCTCCTGCACTTACTATTATCCCTGGGCGCCGCTCCGTTCGCCGGTATAGGCTCGGTATCTTCTGGGACTTGGTTATACTAGGAGGAGCCTAGTACACTTGGTTATAGTAGGCGTATCCCAGGCTGTAGCGCTGGCCAATCGCAGCGCACAGCTCATATCCTGGGAGGTTTTTTTTCTCCTAGGCTGTAGCGCTGGCCAATCACAGCGCTTAGCTCACAACCTGGGAGAAAAAAAAAACTACGCCTACTATAACCAAGTGTACTAGGCTCCTCCTAGTATAACCAAGTCCCAGAAGATACTGGAGCCTATACCGGGCGAACGGAGCGGTGCCCAGGGATAATAGTAAGTGCAGGGAGATCCCTGGGCGCCGCTCTACATGTCAGCACACTTAGTACACATTTTTTACCCTGATGAAAGGTCCTCTTTAACCGCTTCAGCCCCCCTAGCTTAAACACCCTTAATGACCAGGCCACTTTTTACAATTCTGCACTACGCTACTTTCACCGTTTATTGCTCCGTCATGCAACTTACCACCCAAATGAATTTTACCTCCTTTTCTTCTCACTAATAGAGCTTTCATTTGGTGGTATTTCATTGCTGCTGACATTTTTACTTTTTTTGCTATTAATCAAAAATTACAGAAATTTTTGCAAAAATATGACATTTTTCACTTTCTGTTGTAAATTTTTTTAAAAAACTACATTTCTATATAAATTTTTCTCTAAATTTATTGTTCTACATGTCTTTGATAAAAAAAGTCCAATAAGTGTATATTTATTGGTTTGGGTAAAAGTTATAGCGTTTACAAACTATGGTGCAAAAAACTGAATTTCGGCATTTTGAAGCAGCTCTGACTTTCTGAGCACCTGTCATGTTTCTTCAGGTGCTAGAATGTCAGGATAGTATAAATACCCCCAAATCACACCATTTTAGAAAGAGGACACCCCAAAGTATTCACGGAGGGGCATGGTGAGTTCATAGATCATTTCATTTTTTTCACAAGTTAGCGGAAAATGACACTTTCTGAGAAAAAAAAAAAAAAGTTTCAATTTCTGCTAACTTCTGGCAAAAAATCTCAGACGGACTCACTATGCCCCTCAGTGAATACCTTGGGGTGTCTACTTTCCGAAATGGGGTCATTTGTGGGGTGTGTTTACTGTTTTGGCATTTTGGGCGGGGCTAAATTGTGAGCCGCCATGTAAAACCTAAAGGTACTCATTGGAATTTGGGCCTTTGTGCACCAGGCTGCAAAAAGTGTCACTCATGTGGTATCGCCGTACTCAGGAGAAGTAGGGCAATGTGTTTTGCAGTGTATTTTTACATATACCCATGTTGGGTGAGAGAAATATCTCTGTAAATTGTCAACTTTGTATAAAAAATTTAAAAGTTGTCGTTTACAGAGATATTTTTCACACAAAGTATGGTATATATAAAAATACACCCCAAAACACATTGCCCTACTTCTCCTGAGTACGGCGATACCACGTGTGCCACTTTTTGCAGCCTGGGTGCGCAAAGGCCCTAAAACCAATGAGTACCTTTAGGATTTCACAGGGCATTTTTACGCATTTGGATTCAGACTTCTTCTCACGCTTTAGGGGCCTCTAAAATGCCAGGACAGTATAAATACCTCACATGTGACCCCATTTTGGAAGAAGACACCCCAAGGTATTCTGTGAGGGGTATGGTGAGTTCATGTAAAATTTTATTTTTGTCACAAGTTAGTGGAATATGAGACTTTGTAAAAACAAAATTAAAAAAAAAAAAACAATTTCCGCTGACTTGTGCCAAAAATAAAAATTCTGTGGACTCACCATGCCCCTCACGGAATACCTTGGGGTGTCTTCTTTCCAAAATGGGGTCACATGTAGGGTATTTATACTCACCTGGCATTTTAGGGGCCCCTAAAGTGTGAGAATCAAATGCATAAAAATGGCCTGTGAAATCCTAAAGGTACTCATTGGTTTTAGGGCCCTTTGCGCACCAGGCTGCAAAAAGTGTCACTCATGTGGTATCGCCGTACTCAGGAGAAGTAGGGCAATGTGTTTTGGGGTGTATTTTTACATATACCCATACTGTGTGTGAGAAATATCGCTGTAAACGACAACTTTTACATTTTTTATTCAAAGTTGTCAATTTACAGAGATATTTCTCTCACCCAGCATGGGTATATGTAAAATACACTGCAAACACATTGCCCTACTTCTCCTGAGTACGGCGATACCACATGAGTGACACTTTTTGCAGCCAAGATGCGCAAAGGGCCCTAAAACCAATGAGTACCTTTTAGGAGGGCATTTTACACATTTTTCTTCTCACGCTTTAGGGCCCCTAAAATGCCAGGGCAGTAGAAATACCCCACATGTGACCCCATTTTGGAAAGAAGACACCCCAAGGTATTCCATGAGGGGCATGGCGAGTTCATAGAAGATTTTTTTTGGCACAAGTTAGTGGAAATTGATTTTTATTGTTTTTCTCACAAAGTCTCCCTTTCCGCTAACTTTTGACAAAAGTTTAATTTTCATGGACTCATTATGCCCCTCAGCGAATACCTTGGGGTGTCTTCTTTCCAAAATGGGGTCACATGTGGGGTATTTATACTGCCCTGGCATTTTAGGGGCCCTAAAGCGTGAGAAGAAAATGCGTAAAAATGCCCTCCTAAAAGGTACTCGTTGAATTTGGGCCCTTTGCATCTTGGCTGCAAAAGTGTCACACATGTGGCATCGCCGTACTCAGGAGAAGTAGGGCAATGTGTTTTGGGGTGTATTTTAACATATACCCATGCTGGGTGAGAGAAATATCTCTGTAAATTGGCAACTTTGAATAAAAAATTTAAAAAGTTGTCGTTTATAGCGATATTTCTCACACCCAGCATGGGTATATGTAAAAATACACCCTAAAACACATTGCCCCACTTCTTCTGAGTATGGCGATACCACATGAGTGACACTTTTTGCAGCCAAGATGCGCAAGGGCCCTAAAACCAATGAGTACCTTCAGGATTTCACAGGCCATTTTTACGCATTTGGATTCTCACGCTTTAGGACCCCTAAAATGCCAGGGCAGTATAAATACCCCACATGTGACCCCATTGTGGAAAGAAGACACCTCAAGGTATTCTGTGAGGGGTATGGCGAGTTCACAGAAAAAAAAAATTGACACAAGTTAGCGGAAATTGATTTTTTTTTTTTTTTTTTACAGTCTCATATTCCACTAACTTGTGACAAAAAATAAAATTTTGCATGAACTCACCATACCCCTCACTATAGTGTAGTGTTTGGTGCACTTTTACATAGTTACCTGGTCCTCTGGTGGTCGATCCCAGCAAATGGGACCACCAGAGGACCAGGTAGCAGGTATATCAGACGCTGTTCACAAAACAGCGTCTGATATACTTGTTTGATGCGATTTATATCGCATCTACAGCCTGCCAGAGATTGATCATCGCTGGCAGGCTGTAGTACAACTCTTCAGACGCCAGACGCTGTGAACGCGCGCGTTCACAGGAAGTCTCGCGTCTCGCGAGATGACGCGCCGCCGCGTCTGATCAGAAGAACAGGACCGCCCGCAGGACGCAATCCTGCGTACGGCGGTCCTGAAGAAGTTAAAGCCCGTATCTCTTTGTTAACTTCCTTATCTGCACTTCGTCCCTCAATCATTCCCTGTGGATGAAACCGCGCCCTTTCTGGTACCAGGAGAGCTAATAATCAGACAATCAACACAAGGTAGACCGAAAAATAGCTCTGTTTATTTTTGGCATTACACTCGTATATATAGTGCATGAAAGTTACTTAACAGTAAGAGGAAGTTGCCTTTTGCTCCAGTAAGAAGTAGACACGAACATAAATGTACTTATTTGGCAGTTACATACAGCTGCGGGCATGTGCTAAAAATGTCGTTGGTTACTAGGCAAAGTACATGACATTTTCTAGAATCTTATGAATTACAACCTTGCTAAGCAATAAAGACAAAATGAAGTCAGGCTACCTTACCCTTCCTTCAATGCCCTTTTAGAACCATATTTTATTTTATATAATATGATTCTTACTGCCTCTCTTCTTTTCAGTCTCCCTGTACTCCTCCAGATAGCGTTTGTGTGCTTCAGGAGAGTTGTTGGATGCACGGGGAAGTTGGTTGTACATAGTCAGGTTGGCAGCCCCTTTAGTTAATCATTTTCTTATGCGCAAAGCATAACAATGTCAATTAGGAGAATTGAGGATAGCAATACATAATTGTGCTAAGACTTGTTTCCAATTACCAAGCCAGTCAAAATATTTGTCCCATGGATTGGAAATACCTGAGTTTCGCTTCAGCTCCTCAGATAATTCTGTGAGTTTGGTAATGGCTCGGGTTACTATACTATCAGGGCCCGTATTATTGGGGATAAAGGTACAACAGGAAGTGGGGTCTGTGAGAACCTTACAGACCCCCCCCCCCCCTTTCTCAGCCAATATCATATCAAGGGCCATCCTATTTTGAAATTTCATGATGGAGTTGGCCTGTAGTTGCTCAGCCACACCTTGAAGAGCGTCTCTGGTATAGTTTACAAACCTCTGTTGATTGTAAAAGATATAATTGATCCAATCAACATTTTTGTTCACAGTAATAATAGAAAAAATAGATTTGAAGCCAGCTGCTACTTGGTCCCTGGCTTTAAATTCATCAGGGACCCCTTTGGGACGCCTATGGCATCTATATACGCATGGGGATCAAAGCTACCCAGAATAGGTGCTGATCTCTTGGGGCGTACCTTTACAGGGCTGTAATGTGGTTCTTCCTCTGTAACAATATGAATATTCATTATAGCTTTGGCTAGGGCACACTCACCTCTCCACCTGCCCTCAAGTCTGGAACAATCTTGAGATCACCACATATCCAATAAACATCACCCAAGGAGAACACTTGGTTCTGTGTAACGTTGGGGTCCAGAACACTATAATATGCACAATACCCCTCAGTGAAATTGCCCAGAAACCGGCCCCTGTTCCCTCCCCGGTGGCAGGTATAACTTCCTGGGTACACATAGATAACTGCCCCACGGATGGGAGTTTTGGTATGTAAAGGGATATCTCTTTTTCCATTCCTCACAGGCGGAGTGATTTGTGGTTGTATTAGTGAAGAGGCTAAGGAAGCACCAGCGGGACTGTACCCAGGTGGGGTTTAGCTGCCCCGCACACATAGCAGTTTGATTTATTTACTGACAAAGCATTAAACCGCATCCACTCCAACCACAAATTCACATCAGAGTATCCCGCCTCTACGGCTAGGGTGTCCTCATAGGTAGGATCTGCTATAGCAACCTTGTCTTTAAAAGTCTGTATATGGGGGCGGAGAGGATTAGGAAGAGACGGATTAGGAAGAGGTTGCAGATTTCTGGGATATTCCTTATTGTTATACATATCTTTTAAGTAAAAGGGGTGATGGATGATCCTTAGAGATTATGGTAATACACCCCTAAGACATACTTGGCTGCATCACCTGGTGAAGGGTTTTCTATATTTAACAGCAGTCTGGCATGTAGAGCTGTGACAGTGTCCTGAGTCTGTGTCTTGACATGGTACTTATAACAATCCCCTGAGGTGGCGAGATTTATTCTGGAGATAATCTTTTCTGTTTAGGGCTGTAGAGGGTTTATATCCCCAATCTAACCCCACATTCCATCCTACAGCTTTCCAAGTATAATATTCTTCTCCCCAATTTCCCCCTGTGACACAAATATATGCCCGAGAGGCACTGCCAGAGTAATCACCTGAACCCAAGGTAAGATGATTGCAAGTAATAATATCACACAAACAGAAAGTATACATAGGTAGCTACATGAGTATTGGAGGAGTTATACCAAAAGTAGTGACACCGTTCTTTTGAGTGATGTCGACCTCCTTAGCATTCCTATGTATCAAACAACATAGAATTATTAGCTTCAAGATGAGGCCCAGTAAGATGAGTCCGAGGGTCAGCATACTCCCAGAATTGTTGGGCTATCAGTTCGAGGTCAGGGCTGTCTGCCTTCGTTAGTACCTCGTTGGCTGAGTTCTCAAGGTCGAGGCTGTCTGCCTCTGTTATTACCTCCTCTGTTTTCTTTCTTCAAGACCAGAGCTGTCTGCCCTCGTTACTGCCTCCTTGTCATCTGGTTCTCCTGGTCGGTTGATGAGCTTCACTCTTGTGGCGTGTATCCAGGTAGGTGAACTGTCAGTGAGGATAGCGATGCGGGTAATGGCCACGACGGTGGTAGGGGCCAAGCGTGAAGTCTCACGGTTTTCTCCCTTCTTGAGCGTCTTCACTAGAACCTTATCTCCAACCTGAAAGGAATGTGTTGGCTCCTGTGGAAGAGAAGGAAACTTACAAGCAACTTTTTCCTCAAGTTTGGACAAGGTTTCCACCAGCTTCCTTACATATTCATCCTGGATTTGTTCCAGGTCCCCTTTAAGAATAATGCCTGGCGTTCTTACCCACAGGGTTGGGAGGGGTCTTCCCATGAGGATTTCGAAAGGGGACAGTCCTGTCCTCTTATTCGGTGTCATTCTGATTTCTGCAAGAACTATAGGCAAAATTTGCTTCCATTTCTCAAATGTTCCCTGCAGTGGCCTTTCTGAGTTTATCTTTAATTGTGCAATTAATTCTTTCTACCACTCCTGATGATTGTGGGTGCCAAGGGATAGGGAATTTCCATTCTATCTCAAGGAGCTTCACTAGTTCCAATCCTTATTAACTTTGGAAGTGAATGTGGGGCCCTGATCAGATTCTATTTTGGTAGGGAACCCCCATCTGGGAATTATGTTCTGTGTCAATACCCAACAGTTTTAGCATTTTCTGTTTTGGTGGGGAAAACGTCCGGCCATCTTGAGAACATGATGGCATTCCCTGAACACAGACTGCCATCACTTTCGAGAAAAAGGCACAAGGACGTAACTTCCCTCCATGATTTTGCGTCAGTACCCCCAATATGGTTTTACAATTTTGGCGCGCAAATACGAGGAATGTTAACTTGTAGTCAAGTATTCAAAAGCTTCATACATTTCTTGTGTCCATTTGATAAAATCTGGCATTTCTGACAGAGTAGTTTGTCTCAATACATTGTCGTAGTATGAGCAATCAGGGATCCACTGTCTGCAATAGTTAATTATACCAAGGAAGGACATAATTTCCTTCTTGGTTGGTTTTCGGGGTGACCAGGCCCAATATTGACAGTGCCCTTTCAGGACTGATTTTCCTCTCCCCTCAGTTTTACATGCCTCCTTTGTCAGACTACACAACAACAAATCATCCACATATTGGTGGAGCACAGAGCCTGGGGGGCTATACTGTACACAACATTTGAATCAGCCTATCCCTGGGGCATTCTGCTCCAGGTCAGTTGACATCCCTCGATAGAAAAAGCAAAAGAAGTCTGGTCCGTTCGGTCCACCGGATAGAAAAGAATGCATTTTTCAAATCTATCACGGAGAACCACGCTGCCTCTGACGGGATGGCAGTGAGCAACTGTGTGACATCTGTCACTATGGGGACTATTGGCACAATGAGATTGTTGATGACTCTCAAGGTCTTGGACAAATCTTACAGATCCATCAGCCTTAGTAACAGGGTTGATGGGCGTGCAGTATGTTGACACTACTTCTTGGAGTATACCTTTAGCCAGAAAGGTTTTTATCATAGGTCTAAGGCCCTCGATTTTTAATCAGTCCGTGTCGTACTCATCCTGTGACCACAGTCTAGGGTTTATCTGATCTAATTCTGGAGTTTCTGTTCCGTTGACAGACAATAAAAGTCTCCGGGTGGGACTTATTTTCATTACTTTAGATTGAACATCGAATCCATACTCATTAGCTTTGACCTGAAGTCTGAGTATGCAGATCAGATCCCTCCCCAGAAGGGAGAACAGGACACTCGGGGATGACATGAAAGTAGTGTGACGTGACATAATTTCCACTCAGGGTATAGATGTCCAAACATTCAGTAGTATATGTTTTATCAGGACCTCATTAATTCCCATGGAAGGAGCGGACTTTCTTAAGGGACCATCATATTGGTCACTACACAGAACACTGGTGGTTGCTCCGCTATCGACAATAAAAGTGGTTTCCCTACCATCAACCAGAAGATAGATGGTGGGATCTTGTTTCCAATTTAAAGTGATCTGTGTGAAAGTTGGGGTACCACCTCCCGGGCATCCTCAGTATGAGGGCTGAGATTGCTGTCTCCAGTCCATGGGGAATTGAGGGCCGCTAGCATTTTGAGCAGCATCAGTGTTTGGATTTTGTGAGTTGTGTGCGGGGGACGGGCGAGGTTGTCTCCCTGCTCAGCAGTTACGTGCCCAGTGTCCTTCTGTCCCGCAGTTATAACAACATCCCCCTGTGTTCTTCTGTCTCTGTCATTCTTTCTCAGGCTATCATGATTCTTGTTATATCCCCTGTTATTTTAATTACGGGTTGTAAGCGTGTGTAGGGGCGGAGGCTTTCTTTGAGAGATCACCGAAGCATCTGTCTGCTTCTTTTTCATACAGATGTTTCTCAAAGTCAGTAATTTTGTCAGAGGTCCAGGAAGAGATTAGCTGTTTCAAGGTAAGTACCAATTAGGGAAGCAAGTTATTGACAAATGTTGAGATGAGGAGACTGTCATTATCTGTGACTTGTAGTCCAGCCTCATGTACCCAACACTCAGAGAATCTCCTCCAGAACTCCGTGACAGTTTCTCCCACTTTCAGTTTGCATGCTACAGCAACAGGTAGAGATGATCTCTGTATAAAAACCTCCAGCATATGTGCTTCGATTTGGCCCCACATAGTACTCCTACCTGCCTCAGTGTTCAGACTATACGTGTCTGCTGTCGGATTTGCCTCTATGGTGTTTACAGAGGGTATCTTTGTCCAGTCCCAACCTGAATGTTTACCTACCACTCCATCTATTATGAGCCTCATATCTTCTTGTGTATAATTTCTGCCCTTACATGCCTTTTTTAGATACATTAAGGTGCCTTGAGGGGCCGTCGTTGGTTTGGGACAATGTTTCACTATTCTGTTTATGTCCTCAATTTCTATGGGTTTTTTCATTATCTCATTCCCTATGGTCATAAATGGAAATACCCCGGTCCCAGTATCTGCCTTGCATTGGGTTGCACCCCTCGTGCGATTGGCGATGTGGGGACTCGTGAGTGGGGAACTTCCCAACCTGGCAGTTGATTCAGGTGCGTCTTCTGCTGCGATTCCACTTTGGTCTGGTATCTGAATCTGGTGGATTCACAGGGGCCCCGGCTGCCTGGGCTAGGTTCGAGTTTCCATGTACCACCCTATATCCCGCGGCCACCGTATCATCATCAAATTCTTTACTGAGGGCTGGATAGAATTTAGTAATTACTGGGGCACTGGGAATGCTATCAGGAGAGGGTAGTTTAATTGGACAATTACCATTGTCATCCCTCTTCTTTTTCATAGTATGTAATTGACTATCATCCTTTGGTAAGGGAATTTTCTTAGTCCTTCTTTTTATATTTTTCATCCTATCATACCAATGGGGGGCTATTTCTAACCACTGTTCACCCTCTTTTTGCATGTAGTCCATATCCCAAGAGGGGTCACCCTCAAAGTAGGGCCACGCATCATGGTCTCCAAGACAAAGCCCTTTTACCATATCCATGTGGTACGGACTATTGTCCCCTCTCTGGGAAATGGACTTGCCGCCTGCATGAACTCAGTCCATCCTGCCAAATTGTCTACCCATGGGTTAACTAGGAAGTAGTTTGTCAGACTGACTCTTGCCACTTATTGTTTAAATGTCTCACCCTCTTCGGGTGGGGGATATTCATGTTTGGAGCCTTTATCTCCCATTTTGTGACTGATGATAGAGTTATACTCCGTCTGGGACTGGCTGTACTGAACCGTGAAGGCTCCGACGAAACCTGTCAACCAGGCACAAAGGATCGTTCTCTAAAACCTACCACGGTCACAAAACCTTATATCAATTCTCCCTAAGAGAACCTTCCAGACCGCCACTTGCGTTCACCAATCTCTGGGTTATAACAGGTTTCCCTCGCCAGAATAGTAGGGCATTTAATGGTCTTTCAGGACAACAACGAATGCAAAACAGAAAGTATTCTTATGACTCTATATCCCGTGAAACTGCAACATACACTTACCACCTGTTACAGATTTCACACAACAAATATTCACTTATCACTCTAAATTGGTTAGTAGTCGGCTTGGGTTCATCCAGGAGTAAACTCTTAGTCTCCCTGATACTATGTTGATGGTTTGTCATCACAGAACCATATGTCCTTGGCGTCCCGGACGCCTGAGGGGTATCGCAAGGATCTGCAGTTGGTCAAGGTCCCTGGGTCGGCAAATAAATATTACTTACCGGACACAGGGGTGACCTTCCAGATCCCACCTCTGACACCAAATTTGTAAGGAAGAGAGTAAAAGCATGTATCTCTTTGTTAACTTCCTTATCTGCACTCGGTCCCTCAATCGTTGCCTGGATGAAATCACGCCCTTTCTGGTACCAGGAGACAGGGGCGTAGCTAGAAATGACTGGGTCCCATAGCAAAAAAATGATGCCCCCCTCCCGGATCTCCCACCCCCACATACCTATCAGACCTCAAACCCCTTCCAGAGCTCCCACCCAAACAACCCTCCAGGACCTCCCACCCCAACATCCCCACACCCCTCCCTAGATCCCCCTAAGTGTCATCCACCGATCCCCTAAGTGTCATCCACAGATCCCCTAAGTGTCATCCACAGATCCCCCTTAAGTGTCATCCACAGATCCCCCTTAAGTGTCATCCACAGATATATGAGCAGCTAGTGTGTGTAGCTGGTGCCTGAAAGAGAAGTAGCAGACTGGGATGGAGTATCCCTGCAAGCTGAATACAGCTAGAAGAGCAACTGAAAACCAGTGCCAGCCTCTGGGAGAAGTAGAGAACTTTATAGAAGGTTGAGGGCCACTACAAAAGGCACAGTGCATGGACACTGCTGAAAGTAACCCATGGATGTGGACTTAACTGCACTTGGTTGGGAAGAAGCTTCAAGTACCCTGCCATGCTTCTGTGATAGACTGGTTACCTGTAAAATACTATACCCCTCAGATGGGCATTGTTGTGTTATATTGAGAGTGAGAAATTATTGAGCGAGAGAAATTGCACATCTTTGGCTAAATTGGGAAGTTTCCTCAGATTCCCCCTTAAGTGTCATCCACAGATCCCCCTTAAGTGTCATCCACAAATCCCCCTTAAGTGTCATCCACAGATCCCCCTTAAGTGTTATCCACAGATCCCCCTTAAGTGTCATTCACAGATCCCCCTTAAGTGTCATCCACAGATCCCCCTCAGTGTCATCCACAGATCCCCCTTAAGTGTCATACACAGATCCCCTTAAGTGTAAATCCACAGATCCCCCTTAAGTGCCATCCACAGATCCCCCTTAAGTGACATCCACAGATCCCCTTAAGTGTCATCCACAGATTCCCCCTTAAGTGCCATTCACAGATCCCCCTTAAGTGCCATCCACAGATCCCCCTTAAGTGCCATCCACAGATCCCCCTTAAGTGCCATCCACAGATCCCCCTTAAGTGTCATCCACAGATCCCCTTAAGTGTCATTCACAGATCCCCCTTAAGTGTCATCCACAGATCCCCCTTAAGTGTCATCCACAGATCCCCTTAAGTGTCATCCACAGATCCCCTTAAGTGTCATCCACAGATCCCCCTTTCCACAGATCCCCCTTAAGTGTCATCCACAGATCCCTCCTTTCCACAGATCCCCCTTAAGTTTCATCCACAGATCCCCCTTCAGTGCCATCCACAGATCCCCCTTAAGTGCCATCCACAGATCCCCCTCTTAAGTGCCATCCACAGATCCCCCCTTCAGTGTCATCCACAGATCCCCACCCCCCTCAGTGTCATCCACAGATTCCCCCCCTCAGTGTCATCTACAGATCTCCTCCCCGCCGCCTGCTAGCTAATTTATTCACTGCACTCACTTGCCTCAAATTGAAGAGAAGCGCCGTAATCTCACACTGGCGCACTGGCAGAGGCCAGGAAGACTGCGCATGCGCACTTCGATGCCTCTGCCAGTGCGCCTGTGTGGAGATTACGGCGCTTCTCTTCAATTACAGGCAAGTGAGTGCAGTGAATAAATTAGCTAGCAGGCGGCGCTGGGTGGGAGGAGGCGGCGCCGGCACCCCCAGCAAGACTGCGTTCCTCAGCCAGCGGCCCGGGCCCCCAGTGGCGTAGGGCCCCATAGCCATTGCTATGGCTGCTATGGCGATCCCTACGCCACTGCCAGGAGAGCTAATAATCAGACAATCAACACAAGGTAGACTGAAAAATAGGTCTGTTTATTTTTGGCATTACATTCGTATATATAGTGCATGAAAGTTACTTAACAGTAAGAGGAAGTTGCCTTTTGCTCCAGTAAGAAGTAGAGACGAACATAAATGTACTTATTTGGCAGTTACATACAGCTGCGGGCACGTGCTAAAAATGTCTTTGGTTACGTTGGTACATGACATTTTCTAGAATCTTATGAGTTACATCCTTGCTAAGCAATAAAGACAAAATGGAGCCAGGCTACCTTACCCTTCCTTCAGTTGGGGTGTCCTTGGTGTTTTGAGGTGCAAGGCAGGGTTCCCTCGAATTACTGGTGAAAAGAGTAATGGTGTGACAGGTGCAGGTGGGTGAAGCAAACAAAGATGAGGCTGGTTTTGGGATAACAAGTCCACTGTACTTTACTGAAGTAATTTGGGCAGATGACACACACGGGCACATGCAGAAATAAGTTCAGTCTTTTCAGGTTTTACATTTCCCAAGGCTGTATATGGCGATATACAGGCCATTTAATGAGTACCTCTCTGAGTCTCTTTCCAGTTAATCTGAGGAATCTTCCCAATTTAGCCAAAGATGTGCAATTTCTCTCGCTCAATAATTTCTCACTCTCAATATAACACAACAATGCCCATCTGAGGGGCATAGTATTTTACAGGTGACCAGTCTATCACAGAAGTATGGCAGGGTACTTGAAGCTTCTTCCCAACCAAGTGCAGTTAAGTCCACATCCATGGGTTACTTTCAGCAATGTCCATGCACTGTGCCTTTTGTAGTGGCCCTCAACCTTCTATAAAGTTCTCTACTTCTCTAAGAGGCTGGCATTGGTTTTCAGTCGCTCTTCTAGCTGTATTCAGCTTGCAGGGATACTCCATCCCAATCTGCTACTTCTCTTTCAGGCACCAGCTACACACACTAGCTGGTCATATATTGTCTGCTAGCTACACACCCCACCACAGCTCCTAAGGCTAGTTTCACACAGCTGATTCTCTGCATATTTGCCAAGTTGCTGCCGGATCTCTCTGGTCAACATTATAGTTAATGGGGCTAGACGGCAATCAGGTAACTTACAGCAATGCCAGATCCAGAGAGACCCGGCAGGCTGATCTCACTAACACTAGTATGAGACTAGTCTAAGGGGCTAAAACATTAATCCTCTACCCCCCATACATAGCCCTTGGGCCACAAAAATTTGCAAAATACAATTTAAAGGGGTTTTCCAAATGTTTTATACTGATCATTGGTATCATCAGTATCTATTCGTTTTCGGTCCAAAACTCAGGACCCCTGACAATCAGCTGATTGAGTAGGCCGCAGTGCTCACATCTTACCCGGTCTAGGCCAGTGATGTCCAGAGGATAAGTCATCGGTAAAAAAAACTCTTGGAAAACCAGTTTAACAATCGATAGGCTGCAATTACCAGCCACTAGGTGGAGCTGTGTACTTATTCCCATAGAGAGTGGAAAGTTAGTTTATAGACACACAGTGTAGAAACAGTGGATTTCTGGTCATTAAGGAGTGTAGACAAATCGCTCTAGATAAAAAACCAGCCAGAAAAGCAGAGGTGGAGGAAAAAACCTTGAAAAGCATACCAGACTCCATAGCAACGAACTTGAGTCTGTAATGGCATCTGAGAATATAGATTTAGTGGCTGTTACTGAGACATGGTTCAATGAGAGTAATAACTGGGATATAACAATACCTGGGTTCTCTCTATATAGGAAAGACAGAGAAGGCAAGAAAGGGGGTGGAGTGGCCCTATATGTGAAAGATAGCATAAAATCTAATCTAATACAAGTCAGCGAAACCAATTTAGAGTCAGTTTGGGTTACGTTGCAGCTTGGTAATCATAAGGTAACTCGTGTAGGTGTCATATATAGATCACGTAGCCAAGTCAAAGAATTAGATGATCTACTAGTTGAGGAAATGGCTAAAATGACATTGAAAGGGGAAGTTGTCATTATGGGAGACTTTAATCTTCCTGATATAAACTGGAAAACCAAAATAGCTAGTTCTGCCAGGAGTACAGACATTCTTAATTCCCTACTGGGCTTATCCCTACAGCAAGTAGTTGAGGAGCCAACCCGGAAGGAGGTCATTTTAGATTTGGTTTTCTTAAATGGCAATTTGGTATCTGATATTACTGTAGGGAAAGCTTAGGATCCAGTGATCACCAGTCAGTGAGGTTTGCTATAAGTACAGTGACTGAGTTACTCCACACAAAAACAAAAGTTTTAGATTTTCGGAAAACAGACTTTTCTAAAATTAGATCAGTGGTATACGAGTCCCTATCAGACTGGAACAATTTCAATGGAGTCCAAGAGAAATGGGACTACTTAAAAGTGGCACTATTGAAGGCAACAGAAAAGTGCATTAGGCTTGTCAGTAAAAGCAAAAAGGAGGAGACCACTGTGGTACTCAGCAGAAGTGGCCAAAATCATTAAAAACAAAAAGATGGCATTTAGTAAGTATAAAAACACCCAAAACGAGGATGACAGGGAAATCTATAAGATTAGGCAGAGAGAGGCCAAGCAAATTATAAGAGCTTCTAAAGTTCAGGCAGAAGAGAAATTAGCTCAGTCAGTGAAAAAGGTGATAAGACATTCTTCAGATACATAAATGAAAAAGCTAATTAAAACAAGGAATTACCAAATTAAAAACAAAAGAAGGAAGGTATATGGAAGAGGATAAAGAACTAGCTGACTGCCTCAATGAATCCTTATGTTTAGTTTTTACAAAGGAAAATGAAGGAGAAGGACCTCAGTCTAAAATTAATACAAATAAATCACATGGGCCTGATGGGATACACCCAAAGCTATTAAAAGAACTTAGAGGTGTACTAGCAAAACCATTAACAGATTTATTTAACCAATCACTGGTAACAGGTGTCATCCCAGAAGATCGGAAATTAGCAAACGTTGTGCTAATTCACAAGAAAGGTAGTAGAGAGGAATCGGGCAACTATAGGCCAGTAAGCCTGACATCAATAGTGGGAAAATTAATGGAACCCATACTCAAGGAGAGGATTGTGGAACATCTAAAAACCAATCGGTTGATTGATATAAAACAGCATGGGTTTACTTCAGGGAGATCATGTCAAACTAATCTTATTTACTTTTTTGATTGGGTGACTAAACTAATAGATGACGGAGGTGCAGTAGACATCGCTTATCTGGACTTTAGTAAGGCTTTTGATACTGTCCCACATAGAAGGCTTATCAATAAACTGCAGTCTTTGAGCTTGGGCTCACATATTGTTGAATGGATTAGGCAGTGGCTGAAGGACAGAAAACAGAGGGTTGTAGTCAATGGAGTATATTCAGACCATGGTATTGTTACCAGTGGGGACCTCAGGGATCTGTTCTGGGACCCATATTGTTTAATATCTTTATCAGCGAAATTGCAGAAGGCCTCAATGGTAAGGTGTGTCTTTTTGCTGATGACACAAAGATTTGTAACAGAGTTGATGTTCCTGGAGGGATACACCAAATGGAAAAGGATTTAGGAAAATTAGAGGAATGGTCAAAAATCTGGCAACTAAAATTTAATGTCAATAAGTGAAAGATAATGCACCTGGGGCGTAAAAACCCAAGAGCAGAATATAAAATCAGTGATACAGTACTAACCTCAGTATCTGAGGAAAGGGATTTAGGGGTCATTATATCAGACGACCGAAAGGTGGGCAGACAATGTCATAGAGCAGCAGGTAATGCCAGCAGAATGCTTGGGTGTATAGGGAGAGGCATTAACAGTAGAAAGAGGGAGGTGCTCGTGCCGCTCTACAGAGCACTAGTGAGACCTCATCGGGAGTATTGTGTGCAGCACTGGAGACCATATCTGCAGAAGGATATTCAGAGAAGAGCTACTAAACTAGTACATGGATTGCAGGACACAACTTACCAGGAAAGGTAGGACCTTAACATGTGTAGCTTGGAAGTAAGAAGAGACAGAGGGGATATGATAGAAACTTTTAAATACATAAAGGGAATCAACACGGTGAAAGAGGAGAGAATATTTAAAAGAAGAAAAACTGCTACAAGAGGACATAGTTTTAAATTAGAGGGGCAAAGGTTTGAAAGTAATATCAGGAAGTATTACTTTACTGAGAGAGTAGTGGACGCATGGAATAGCCTTCCTGCAGAAGTGGTAGCTGCAAATACAGTGAAGAAGTTTAAGCATGCATGGGATAGGCATAAGGCCATCCTTCATATAAGATAGGGACAGGGGCTATTCAAGTATATTTGGCAGACTAGATGGGCCAAATGGTTCTTATCTGCCGACACATTCTATGTTTCTATGTTTCTATAGCAGATACAGTCCAAAAAGAGAAAGGCTTCTGGCTCTGGAGAAGCTTAAAAAAGGCAGAATCTGAATATCCCCACCAACATCATCCAGCTGAGGAAACCTGTAGTAACATACACTGTGAGTACAAAGTCCGTAAAAAAAAAAGTGCAGAACAGTCTGACGTTGGGGTCATAGTACGAAAGTGTTGAACCTCTATTTCATGATGCTTAGCAAAAGACAGTGTTAAGAAGTACAGTGTGAAGAAAATCGCTTTAGAGAGACATCTTGGCCTATTAATTATTACTGCAGGCGTGTACCTGTAATTACTTTTGGAAACTGCGCATTGTGTAAGAGCTGCCGTCTGTCACGATGGGGAGTGAGGGAAACTCCCCACCGTACAATGTCTGGGAAACAGGAATGTCACTAGGCCAAGAAGCCAGAATAGGGAAGATGAAAACCTCCTATGCAACCCTCATCCTAGTCCTGAGCTCCTGACTGTATGAGCCGCCCTCAATGGTAGGGGGGCTCATTTCCAAAAACTGGGCCCTGTAGACCATATTGGTCCCTGCAATATAGTCAGGAATGAGAGACAACCGATTCATCCCAACCACGGATGAACCAGAGTCTCCCACAGGCCTAGCAACCAATACGGAATAAAAAAACAGGTGGAACTGCAGGTAAGTATCCAGTGGCGGGGAAAACCACTGAACCCAGAACCCCGAAATGCATGGTAACTTACCTGCCGCAGCTGCTAGACAGAACAGAAGACCACACAGGTGAACTGGAACCCAAGCAAACGTACTGACATCTGAACACAATGCCGGACTCAGTACATACTGACACACATAGGAACCAGCACTCCAGCAACTGCTCACTGACTAGACTTCTGGTTCACCCCTCCGGGAAACCATTGTGCCCACTTCCGCAGGCACAACACACCGGGAAGCGCCTTGCATTCAAGCTGGACATAAACCCCAACTGACCAGACATGAAACAACGAGACATACACCACACCCTGAACATAAACCCAAACCAAACATCAACACAGGTAAGGTAGGGGAACATGGAAGATACATAAGGAAGACATCGCTGGAGATATTGATGTCCCACTAGGTGACCCTCAAGGACTGGGCAGCTGGAAATGCCCAGGACTGGAGCAGAGCTCCAGCACAAAACACAGCTGAAGTACAAATGACTCCAGCCAGGGAGCCACAGGTAATAAAACCCTAGTGGCCACACCCAGCCAGGAAGTTAACCCCTCAAGCACCAGACCGGGGAGGAACCATGAGAAGGGGAGAAAAGCACATACAAGCCACAACGCGTTGGCCCTGGCGACTGGCATGTACGGCAACGTGTCACGTGCACAACACCGAGGCCATGACACAGTCTTTTTGTAGTGCGCCGCGGGGTGCGAATTCGACCAGGGGGTCCCTTTAAGATGTTATAGATGTGGGTTGAAAGTTTGCCGTGATGCCAGTTGCATTTCAGCAACGAGGGACTAGGTCCCCCTAAGTAAATGGTAGTGGTGGAACTCAGTGTAGGAATGCCAGAGTGGTATAAGGGCTGCCTATAGTGTCCCTTAGGTGTGGCTTTAGCACTTGTCACGGTGCTCCTACCTGGATATCCTGGATCCCCAGGAGTAGTCATCCGCAGCGGTGAAATTGAAATGGATAGGTGGTAAGGATGAGGGTGAAAGAACTTCACAATGTCCAGCTAATAAGCTACCCCTATTTAAAACTTAACTTTTACTTAATGAATAATAAAACCCCTACTTCCCCATAACAAGCCAAAATACATTTGAATGAGGATATACAGAGTAAGGAGATACAATCAATTCATACTCCAAGTCTATCAACAATTCAATACAGGTCCATACAAAGTGACTGTCGGTCTCTCAGTGCCCATGGTCCAATAGATGTACAATTAGTTAGAGTTGAAGTAAGGTAACTTCTCCCTAACATTCGCCCTAGGATACACCTGTGCCCAGAGATATCCCCTGATGGTGGGGACTCCCTGTCCGCGTGCCTAAGACTCGCTGCCCCTATACCTATCCCTAGTGGGGGTGTAAGGTCTTAGTGAATATACATGGGCACTCGGTATCTGACCAACAGACACATAAGACATACAAAAAATGAATTACTAGCAACAATGTGCTCGATCACATAACTGGGAAGGTGTATTGTCCGTATATTGTGGACTATTTCTTCCCCAGTGTGAAACTGGAGTGTATCCAGACGCATTCGCGTCTACATACAATCCAGTACTTATCGATACAATCCTTGTGCAATCCTCAATGCGTTTCCCCCCACGTTAGTGAAGTTCATCAGGAGGCATTAAGTGTAATAAATGAATGTTATGTTCATATGATACAATATTAGATGAAACCTGATATGTCAGTTGTGCCCAGAGGAGGTGATAAATAGGTCAGCACTTAGATGCGGGTAGAGTCAGGATTTCGGTCCAGATTTATCCAAGCATGGCTCTAGTCAGGCTGCCCAGCAGGATATACAGATATACTCGTCACATGTCCCACATTGGTCAAGTGGGGATAGTGTCATGTAACTCTCCCGCTGTTGCTTCCTCCTCTGGCGCGAAAGAACTTCAGTCTAGACTGGTATTGAAGTAGTTAACAGCTTTACTTGGCATAAACTTCCATTAGGGAACAATCTTCCAATATTAAAGCATAATTTTATTGGTAACAAGATATTTGTAATGATTGACATACGCTAAAAACAATTAAAACACATGAATAGGGTCTGCAGGTCAGGGTCTCCTGGACACAGGTAATCAAAGTGCAAGTGCATCAAACAGCAGAAAGGACTGCAAACTCACATGTGTTTGGCCAGCATAGTGGTATGGATCTAGCAGTATAGAGTGACATTAGAACAAACACTGCCATGTCATACACCACTATAAGCTGGACAAAAGAACACGTATAAATCAAATATCACCTGAATGTACCAACCTGAGTACTAGAGCGCCTAGACCTGCACACCACGCCCCGACGCGCGTTTCGCCATCAGCCAGGTACAGGAGCTTTTGTTTCCTGTACCCGCGGACCATACAAGGCTCGTCGGCCACGCTACAATGAGGGAATGACAGGAGGGAGCGCTGAGCGCTTCCCCCCTGTCAGCCTCTCTCCTCTTGCTGAGCCCGGGCAGTGCACCCTCATGGACTCGCCAGCCTGGGCAGTGCTGCAGCCGCCTGAGGCTCTAAATAGAGCGCTCGGGAGGCTGCAGCATGAGGGGGGCCGGCGCTCCTGGCGGCGCCCTTCCCAAGGGGCCCCCTACGCGGCTGCCTAGTCCGCCTATAGGACGCGAGGGCCCTGGTCCCTTTCACACAAATGTGGGACACTGCACTTTCAACTGTAATTGATATCATTCTGCTGTTAACTTGGCTTCTTTATTTCTTTCACCGCCACACTGCACCAAAATCATCTTCATTTGCCAAGGGACCCTGCAGTGCACCTCACAATTCATCACCCTCAAGAGCACGCTGGATCACCTTCATGAGAACCCCAGAACAGGCGCCAGGGCAGGCGGCTTACGATGTCACACACTGCTCACACCACAAGCTCACCCGCTCATTATTATATAGCATAGAGTGTCAGCACAGCCAGGGCAGCACTACTGCTGTTAGGGGCCGGTCTGCAAAGACTGCTGGTTTTCAGGACAGGGTTGGGATCAAGAGCCACTAACAGCCCCCCCACCCCCAGCACGTTAATCAACTTCTGTTATAACAAAAGACACATACAACGTTAGGTATCTTTTAACTTAATTTACTGGGTGATGATCGGCCACAGCTTAGCATTACAAACATTGAAAATTAAACTCCTTCCCCAACCATCTCTTCGTTGCCGTGTGCCAACCCCTGGACTCCCAGAGGGCACGTGCGCCGAAACCGCTGCCAACATGCTTCTTTCTCTAACTTGCCGCCAGCGGTGACTTCCGTGGAACCGCCAACAATAACCAGGAACCTCGAACAAAGAAAAACAGTATGACCATTTCACGTTATCACAAGAGCTAAACCTTAAGGGAGGGAGGGCGGGACCAGCTTGCTTTTGCTGTAGAGAGGAAGCCTGGAGCAAGGGGGGGGGGGGTGGTATATAGCCTATCCTAAGCTCCCTCCCCTTCCTGCTCCTTAGCTCCACCGCCTATTCCTTAACCTCTTCTCTCCCAGCCCTGCATCTCCCCTATTCTTTCAACCTCTTTACCTCTCCAGCGAGCCCTGAAACGGGTTTAACGGGGTTAAACAAAAGGAAAAAAAGGGGGGGGGGCACCTTATCTAAGCCTAAAAAGGAGGGGAAGGGTGCTATCCAGACTGCTGGTATTCAGGACAGGGTTGGGATAAAGAGCCACTAACGCCCCCAGCACTTTAATCAACTTCTGTTATAACAAAAGACACATACACAGTTAGGTATCTTTTAACTTAATTTATTGGGTGATGATCGGCCACAGCTTAACATTACAAACGGCAAATTAAACTCCTCCCCCAACCATCTCTTCGTTGCCATGTGCCAACCCCTGGACTCCCAGAGGGCACGTGCGCCAAAACCATTGCCAACATGCTTCTTTCTCTAACTTGCCGCCACGAAGGAGGACCGAATTTATACGGGACTCCGACCACCACCCAGCAAAAAGAAGGCTTGCTCAAAAATATGTCCAGACCAATGTCCGTCAGGTGCACCCCATCCGGCCTCATCAATGCCCTATTGTCACCCTCCAGCTGCCGGTGACCAACCGCAATCCCACTTCGGGAGCGCACAAAGCGGGAAATACGAGTATTTAAGGTTCTCCGGCTCTTCTCTAATGCCTCCCCATCTCGAGCTCCATGCCATACTACTCGGAGAACCACCTCCGACCACACTATCACCAGCTCCTTAAAGAAGGCAGGAACCCGTTCCAGATCCGAGCACATTAGCGCCATCAATTCCGTCAACCGCAGAGTGCAGCGATCGTTCCCACCTGCGTGAATCACCAGTATGACCGGCGCCGCCAACCGGAGACCCAAATCCACCACCTCCGGCAACAACTGGGACCCAAATACCCTGCCAAAAAACCTCTACTTCCCGGAATCCGAGGCTCCGACCTCCCAGCCTGCATTCAGCCCTCTGCGCAGCCCAAAAGATGTAGGAGTGGCCCACCAGCGAAACCGCCGGACGAACAGCTCCTGAAAAAGAAAAACAATGAAACATATAACCGCCAGGAACAGTACTTTTTTTTTTTTACAAAATTATGTCCCAATACGCAGCAATCCTAGAAAAACAGACAACTCACACCAGCAAGTCAGGGCGAACCTATCGCGCAAAGCAGGCCGACCACCACCGACCAATGCGCATAACCTCCGATTCCGCCAGCCCCGCTTTGGCCTCCTCCGTGGCGGCTCCTATGCAAAAAGAGTGAGTACCAAATTCACCAGGAGACACCCCGAATCACTGCAAACAACTGCGCAACACAGAAGAAAACTGAAATTTGGTGAAAGGGGACCCATCAGCATGTACGAAGAAATTAGAACCTCCCTCCTCAAAGACTTGAATTCGAAACCAACCGTATAGGACAAGCAACTCCCGGAACCGGCTGTATAGGTAACCACACCCCATTCCCACACTGGTCCATTTTGGACCTCCTAATACGCACCCTGAGAGCATTATTACCCAACACAATATCCGAGTCCAACAAGCCCCTGGTCTAGCGCCCGAAGGGGCAACAAGCTCCCCAACCCGCAAGGCCGCAAAAGGCTAGACTAAAACTAGACGCCACCATAGAACGCTCAAAAACCGAGGAACAAACTTCCTGCAACACGCAACCAACCAGCATAACAAGTTAAAAGAAATGGGCCGCCTGCTGTTATGCACCACGTGCTCCTTCTGCCAACCCCGCATCAGCTGACGTACAACAAAAAGCTTTGTCACATCCACCCATCCACACAGCTTGAAATAGAATGCAACACCCGCCAACTTCCGCCCGAGCGACAGGGGCAGATACCCTAAGGGATCTCATCCCCAGAAGCCATTCCACGGTAACCTCCAAGCGAAGATCATCCCGCCCAGCGACATCCTCTCCCCGCGCACCGCCAACCAGTCAGCCCAGGCCTTACCATGTGCTTGCCACGTAGCTGGAGATACCGAAGCACCCACAAGGGACATCAATTGTTGGCCACTAGACGCCACAGGTACTGCGGGCATTCCACTCCATCCAAAGCCGTCTCCGGAAGTAGTTCCCAAAAAACCTGCCAGTTGAAGCAAGAAAGAGCGTCAACTATCCGGTTGTCCACCCCAAGAACATGCCGGGCCCTAAAATAAATATTAAGCTCAAGGCAACGTAGGACCAGGTGCCTGAGCAACGACAGAACTGGAAGGGACGAGGAGGACAAACAATTAATACATTGAACAGTTCCTAAATTACCTGGCCAAAAGCAAGTATGCCGATTTGCCAGACGCTTCCCCCAGATCTCAACCAACACGATTATAGGAAATAGCTTCAGCAACGTCAGATTTCGAGCGAATCCCAACGCTCGCCACTCCTCAGGCCAGGAGAAAGCACACCATTCCATACCCAAGACGGTACCAAAACCGCAAGAGCCCGCTGCATCAGACCACAATTCCAGTTCAACAACGCTGGCAGGGGCGGAGCTAGCTGGCGGCAGCACGAATTTGCTGCCGGACAGCGCACCGATGCCGCACGCCTGCGGCCCACTACAGGGGCTGAAAAAGGAGCCGGAGGAGGAGAGGGACTGTGCTGCAGGCGTGTCGGAGGGTGGTGAGTCCGGGCAAACCGCCGCCCGCCTGTAACTACAGAGGGGCGTCTGCCACCTGCGGTGTCCACACCGCACTCACAGCAGGCACAAGAGGAACGGAGGAAGCCGGAGAGCTCAGGCTGCCCAGGAAGTCTCATTAAGTCTCGCCAGGAGCGCATCCCTAAGCGCAGCGTCTCCTGCAGACATCTCTAGGGAACAAGCAGCCGGTGAGTACTTACCAGCTTCCTTTTGCCATAGAGAGGAAGCCTCGAGCAAGGGGGGGGGGGGGATGGTATATAGCCTATCCTAAGCTTCCTCCCTCCACCGCCTATTCCTTAACCCCTTCTCTCCCAGCCCTGCATCCGTGTCTCCATTACAGAGATCACCAAATCCACCAGTAGGATTCTGTAATGGAGACACCCCTTTGCTCGGTTTTCCTTCCTTTGAGGGATATCTGGCTTTCATTGTGTTGTAGACCCAATACTGGGGCTCCACATTTATTTTGCATATTACTGTTTCCCAGGGAGTATTGCACTTTGGGTTGCTGTGTTGAGACTCTTAAATGAGGCTCTGCGGTGTTTTTGTGACTGGTCTCTCTGAGATCAGCTATTGTTTTGTTTGAGTAGTCTCCAAGGCATTGCTCCCGGTTAGCCAGAATCCTACTCCACACTGATGAGGGGCAACACCCCGAAACAGCTGTCTGTGGATGGATAACTGGCTTAGGCTTTCCCCGTCACATCCTTAAAGCTTGTAAAAAAGCAGGATCTTGACATAGGGGCCACTTGATATGGTGGATTTGGTGATCTCTGTAATGGAGACACCCCTTTGCTCGGTTTTCCATCTTTTGAGGGATATCTGGTTTTCATTGTGTTGTAGACCCAATACTGGGGCTCCACATTTATTTTGCATAAAAAGGAGGGGAAGAGAAGGAGGACCATCAGTCCCTCTTCACCCTCCTTATACTGTCGGGTGCTATCCAGAAGCAAAGGCCAGCTCACAGCAGCCACCACCCACTGTAATGAGGTTTTATGATTACTGTGGCCTAGGTGCCAAAAACTAACACTTAACTGTCAGTCCTGTCCACAACATAATTAACAAAGAGATTATAGAAAATTAGCGCTGGCAGAAATCACGTTGGTACCCAAGGCTCCCAATACAGGTCCCCGTGGTACTCCACTGCTCATGGAAACAAATACTGTTTATAGGGTTGGATAAAAACAATTAACTTGACAAACACAGTACTGAATGGGTAACATGTAAGAACATGACTTCTCTCGAGGCCTCCAAGGTGTCAAGTCATAATATCCTGCCATGTAACATGATTGTGGTCATTTTCCTGTGCAATGACCCTTTCTGTTCAGAATGTTCTGATGCTATATCTAATAAATCTCCCCTTCCTGTTTTAAGTTAGCCACACAAACTGAATAGCGGTCGGTTGGATATTTGTTTGGCGGACAGCTATGTCTTCCTACTCCCGCGACTCCCTATAGACATACATGTTCGACTGGACTTCAGCACTGGCACCCATATCATTTTACTTTGGTTTAAGGGACAGCACAATACCTTGAAGGGCTTGTTCCTTTATACAAAATAAACTTTATGGACCCTAAATGAGCAGACAGTCCACCTCCTCTCTGCAGGGTGACACTCCATGTGTGAGGAGGGGGCAGAGACCTCTGCCAGATGATCAGGAAATGATAGACACTCTGCACCTACTGTCCTCCTATGTTACTGTGCCTCAAGTTCTGTGCCAGAAGTATAAACTTCAGTCCCCTCACTGGTCCATGTTCTACCTCCTACTCCACACAGCAGTAGTGAAGTAAGTTACTGTAAGAGGAAAGTTAGGAAAATCCTGAAGCTGCTGCCACTGCACATCTTCGGTCCCCCTTTTGCCTTTGCCCCCTCACAGACACCTACTATCTCAACTTTACCTTACACAGAGCTCCTAAGCAGTTATGTCTTCCAGTGACCCCTTTCTTCTCATCAGTGATAGGACTCATGCCCACGGCCGTTGCCCCGGAGCTCTGCCATCAAGTGCCCCCACATATGATGTCAATGTTTCTGGAGGCTATATCATTATGCAGGGGCGGATTAAGTGCATGATAGGCTCGGGGCTCTCTACCAAACTTGGGCCCCCCCTCCATTTTAGTTTAGTTTTTAGTTTTTTTTGTATGAGGAGGCTGCAGTGCTTTGTGAGCGCCACAGTCTCTTCCTCAGCCATATGACATCTTCAGACTAAAAAAAATACCCCAAATTACCCCAAATGGGTCCTAAACTGAAAAATTTGGTCGCCAAATTTAAAATACATATAATTATAATAAAAAAGACATGGAGGAGAAAACAGCACCACATACCTCTTACTACCACTGACATCTCCTATCATGTAGACCTTCTCTTTCCTCTTCTCCTCCATTTGACACAGACCACCATGGCAAATTCTTTCAGCCGCATCTCGTCTCTACAGAGTTTGTAACAGACACGTTATATTTCTCGATTTTTCCAACAACCTCCCCATCTTGGTGTCCCCACAGTGTCATTCTGCCGCCACCCCCAATACTGTGCCCGAGGTGCTCCCCAATATCCCAGGTACTATACTGCTTGAAAAAATAGTGACCTTAATAGACATAATTGGGGTCATTTATCAAACTGGTGTAAAGTAGATCTAGATTTCCAAAAGATCTGTCAAGAATGAATAGTGGAACCTGATTGGCTACTATAGGCTACTAAGCCAGTTCTACTTTACACCAGTTTGATAAATTACCCCAAATGTCCCTATAGTGTCCACAGCAGCTATAATGTCCCCTAGAGTGCCCCCAGTAATAATAACATCCTATATTGTGCTCCAGGCAATAATCCTTGTATAGTGTCCCCAAAAATACTAGAATTGCCCCTACAGTCCTTCCCCAATAGCAAGGCCGCATATAGTAATTTCCCCCACATAGTAATCACCCCATAGTAATTTTCCCCCACACAGTAATTTCCCCCCCACATAGTAATTTGCCCACACACTGGCCCCACATACTAATTTGCCCCCACATACTAATTTGCCCCCACATAGTAATTTCCCCCCCACTGCCCCCACATAGTAATTTCCCACATAGTAATTTCCCCACACTGCCCCCATATAGTAATTTCCCACACTGCCCCATACAGTAATTTCCCTACATAGCTGCCCCATACAGTAATTTCCCCTACATAGTAGTTTCACCACTGCCCCCACATAGTAATTTCCCACACTGCCCCCACATAGTAATTATCCCACACTGCCCCACACAGTAATTTCCCCCACATAGTAATTTCCCCACACTGCCCCCACACAGTATTTTCCCACACTGCTTCCACACAGTAGTTTCCCCACACTGCCCCTCATAGTAATTTCCCCACATTGCCCCCACATAGTAATTTGCCCTCAAATAGTAATTTCCTAACACTACCCCAACACAGTAGTATCCCCACACTGCCCCACATAGTAATTTTCCCCACATAATAGTCCCTCCCATAATAATTTGGCCCCAGCCCCACATAGTAATCTTTCCAAAAAAAAATTCCCCTACATAGTAATTTGCCCCCATACAGAAGCCCCAATATAGTCATTTCCCCCGATATACTCAGTGTCTCCTAATGTTGCCCTCCTGTGTCCCCACTCCACATGTCCCCAAAGTAGGCACATACAAAAAACAAATACAAAAAGTAAAAAAAATTAAAAGCTAAATACTCACCTATGTCCAGGGCCAGCTGCTTGCTCGCAGAGGAAGGCGGGATGAGGCAGGCGCGCACACGTCACAGTGCTACGTCCCGGCACAGGCGCACAATGACATCATCACGGCCGCCTGCGCGGGATTTCACTATCGCGTAAGGACTCAGGCCTACTAGGCCTGAAGCCTATGGCAGTGATCGGCGGCGGGGCAGGGAACTATGCACTCCCGTGCCCCACCACAGTATGTGGGCGTTCGGGTCATCGTTGGGCCCCCCAGCGGTGCTGGGCCCAGAAGTGCCGACCCGAATCTCCCTATTGTAATCCACCACTGTCATTATCAGTACTGGAGCATTATAAGAGGCGTGGCCGATATCAGTCACAGTGATATAAAGTTGTCACCGTGATTTTGTAGTAAAAAGATCACAGAGAGACACGGAGAATTATTATTCATGTTAATGCTCCATGTCTCTGCTGTCCGGAGCCGGGCTTGGCACTCTTTCACGCAGCGGTTTACCCACACAGCATCTGCTCGTGTGAAAGAGCCCTATATCAGTGTTGGAGTGTTGAAGTGTTTTCAGAGGAGCGGCTGATATGATGTAAATGTCTCTGGAGGTTATATCAGTATCCCTGTGTGTGTGTGTGTGTCTGTCCCTGTGTGTGTGTGTGTGTGTCTCTCCCTGTGTGTGTGTGTCTGTCCCTGTGTGTGTGTCTGTCCGTGTGTGTGTGTGTCTGTCCCTGTGTGTGTCTGTCCCTGTGTGTGTGTCTGTCCCTGTGTGTGTCTGTCCCTGTGTGTGTGTCTGTCCCTGTGTGTGTATGTGTCTGTCCTTGTGTGTGTGTCTGTCCCTACGTGTGTGTCTGTCCCTGTGTGTGTGTGTCTGTCCCTGTGTGTGTATGTCCCTGTGTGTGTGTCTGTCCCTGTGTGTGTGTCTGTCCCTGTGTGTGCCCGGTCCCTGTGTGTGTGTCTGTCCTTGTGCGTGTGTCTGTCCCTGTGTGTGTGTGTGTGTGTCTGTCCCTGTGTGTGTGTCTGTCCCTGTGTGTGTGTGTCTGTCCCTGCATGTGTCCCTGTCCCTGCATGTGTCCCTGTCCCTGTGTGTGTGTCTGTCCCTGCGTGTGTGGTCCCTGCATGTGTGTCTGTCCCTGTGTGTGTTTGTCCCTGTGTGTGTGTGTTTCTGTCCCTCTGTGTGTGTCTGTCCCTGTGTGTGTGTCTGTCCCTGTGTGTGTCTGTCCCTCTCCCTCTGTGTGTGTGTCTGTCCCTGTGTGTGTGTCTGTGTGTGTGTCTGTCCTTGTGTGTGTGTCTGTCCCTGTGTGTGTGTGTGTGTGTGTATGTCTGTCCCTGTCTGTGTGTCTGTCCCTTTGTGTGTGTGTCTGTGTGTGTCTGTCCCTCTCCCTCTGTGTGTGTGTCTGTGTCTCTCCCTATGTGTCACCATCACAATGCCCACAGTGTTCCTATGTCTTGACGCAGCTGCATCAGGACGTTCTGTGCAGGGCAAGAAGAAGATGGAAGAGGAGTCAGCGCCGCCAGAATGGAGACTGTGGGAGAGACACAGGGAGGCACACTAAGGACGTAGGTAATACTACCACATGATCTACACTAGTGTTATCTGTGGTTTTACATAGGAATGCAGGTAACACTACCACATTATCAGTGCTAGTGTCATCTGTGATTTTACATAAGACTGCAGTAGAGATGAGTGAACATTAAAAAAAAGTCTGTTGTTCGGCGTTCGGGTGGTGGTAAGTCGCGCATCCCGTTATGGATTCCACTATAGCGGCATATGGAATCCATAAGGGGCGGCTGCCACCAACCCGACCTTTTGCACAGCCGAAGGACCTGGGGTGACGTCACTGTCATGTGATCAGTGCAGGGGCGTGGCTCAGCACTGGATTTGATCCCGTGCTGAGCCACGCCCTGCACTGATCACATGACAGTGACGTCACCCCAGGTCCTCAGGTTGGTGGCAGCCGCCCCTTATGGATTCCATATGCCGCTATAGTGGAATCCATAACGGGATGCGCGACTTACCACCACCCGAAAGCCGAACAACGGACTTTTTTTTAATGTTCGCTCATCTCTAGACTGCAGGTAACACTACCACCTTATTAGCACTAGAGTCATCTGTGGTTTTACATAGGACTGCAGGTAACACTACCACCTTATTAGCACTAGTGTCATCTGTGGTTTTACATAGGACAGCAGGTAACACTACTACATTTTCTGTACTCAGATAGCCATGACTGTGTTATCTGTGCTGTTACATAGGACTGCAGGTGATATCTATATTATCTGTACTGAGAGTTATCACCGTTTTAAGGGGCCCACTGAGACTTTATCGCTCAAGCCACATGCACCTGGAGCCAGCCCTGCGTGGCACACTAAGCACCCTCCAGCTATCATCCCTCCTTTGGGGGGTATGCAGGGTGAATCACGCTTAATGGTTTGCTGGCCCTGCCCACTTAGCTTGACCCTGCCTTCTACCATTTTGTCCCTGCCTACAACATGGGGCCACTTTTACGCTTTTTTCCAGAGTCACTTTCAGTTCCCAATCCGCCCCTGGGTATTGCATTAAAAGTTGAAATTGTGGTTGTTTTATATAAAAAAAAATTCTATATTTTCTATTATTTTTTCGAAGCAGAGACAAAAGTCCTGCATGCAAGACTTTTGTCTCTGCTTCAAAAATCTTCCTAACCGACCCCATTATAGTTTATGGGGTCTGTAGGCTACGTTCGGCTCAGGTATGTGCCAAATCCGTCCTTTCTGTTCTTGTGTTCCTATAACGGAGCAGGAGAACGGAATGGCTGAAAGTTGATGTGAATTCAGCCTAAGCTATATTCTTAAGATTTTATGGGGGTCAGGAGGTCAGAGCCATCATATGACTCTGCAAATAAAGTACTTTAACCCTTGTATCTCAAAAACGACAGAACATTTTTAATAAAGACCAATTAAAAAATTATTTTTAGTCTGAAACAAGAAAAATGCAGTCATAAAAACAAATTGCCCTGAAGGTGTCCATAGCCTTTAAGGCTAAGAAAAAATACTCCACTCGCAAGAAAAAAAATTAAAATACCACGGAAATCCGATCTAAAATTTTCTAAATGTTAAAATAGGGTTGAGCTTAAAACTACCCTGTGTGTCGAAGCTCTTACTCGAAGCTCTTTTCAGCAAAAATCCTAGAGACAAGAAGCAAAGAGTTATAAAAAAAATGGAAAAAAGCAGTTCATAATAATTACATTTGTTACATAACTAACCGTACGAAAAGAGAAGGTAAAACTAATAGGATCCGAGGAGATAATACATCTCAGGAACCTAAAGCCACCTGAAATAGAAAGCATTACATTTGCTAATTCCTTCTGGTTGCCATAGCTATAGTCCCAGCTCCTCCACCTCCCACCACAAACACAGCATCAGGGGGGTGAGGGTCTGCGGTCAGCCACCCTCCTTCTTGCTAACGCACCATTCCCATTCACAGAGATCCTCCCTGTTTTTCTAGAATGGATGGCTTTTCAATTTGAAAAACAGCTGCCCTGGTAGAGAATATTAGGAACGACATCAGCAGCGAAGGCAGCAACAACAACAACACATGAAGCCTTCCTGCATATCCTGCTTCCATAAAGCCCTGCCTGCTCAACCCCTGCAGCTCTACAGACCGCCAGCAATGTAGCAGCAGAAGGTAACCACATACATGACCCTTGCTTTATCTCTATGCAGATTGCTGCTTGTGCCTGTGATCCCTGCTGATTAGGACCATGAAATGCACTAGGAATATCTGATATAATGTGTTTTTGTAACAAAATTTCCATCCAGCGGAGTCTCTGAGCCTTTGACGTAGTGGAGGTATAGGATGGATTAGCGGTTCAGTGAATCTAATTGCTTGAAGTCTGCGGGGACTGTCTATGGATCAATAAAAGGCTATCAGTCCTCTACTGGGACAGCGTTAATGGGGCTCTCTAGGATACGACAAATGTAACTGAGCAGAGCATGTGCACACGGGGTCTGATAGATTTCCAGGAAAAGAGCAAATCTTGGGGACAGCCAAAATATCTCAGGTCAAGGCAAGTGTAGAGCTCTATCTATAGATACCTTGTACGTGTATGAAGTCTGTCACCGGGCCCCTCAGATCTGCAGGAACAGTATTTGATCACAGAGCATATGAGGTTGTCTGACTTTCTAATATAGACTATGTTAGAATTCAGTTGCCTAGTACTGATCTATATATATATATATATATATATATGCACTATGGAGGTCATCATTAACCAACATATATACGCCACCTTTGTGGCGTATATCTGGCGCAGACTCTGTTGCACATCATGTTGCGGCAGAATCTACGACTTCTTCCCGGCTCACTCCAGGTCTAAAAAAGGGTGGCTTGTCATGGGCGGGGAAGGGGGGGTGTCTCATTCATTATTTTCTACACATTATTTACATCTGGTAACGTAGCGGGTCTCTGCTAGGCAAAGGCTTCTGCCTAACAGTGTTCCTGGTAATGTCATCGGCATTAATCGGGTGTCATCGGGTGGGTTTTAGTTCTGCCCTAGCCTGTAAAACAGCTAGGGCAGAGCTATAGGCCACCCATTAGTGCCGGTGACGTCACCTGGAACACTGCTAGGTGGGAGCCTCTACCTAGCAGTGTATAACTATAAATAAAAAAGCCCTTGCCCGATACAGCTCCAATGCTCATCTGGATGAAGAAGGGGATATGTCCGGGTTCAGCTGTAAACCCAGGCAACCCTTTTAACAATTCTACATCCCCTATTCTTATAACTCCATGTTGTGTCATTCCTCTAGTATTCATTCTAGAAGTTATAAATGAATTGCTAGCAGTCTGCAATAAAGGTCCAGCTAAGTGTTACCAGTTGAGAGTGTCTTCTTAAATGTTATGACACTGGCAGCACTGATTTGACCGTGTCAGACTGTGCAAGGACTACCCTCTCCAACTGGCAACACGCAGATGGACCTTTATTGCAGACTGCTAGCAATTCATTCTTAAACTTCTGGTAGGAATAATAGAAGAAAAGCACAACATAGAGTTATTTGAAAAAGATGCTGCAGGATTACACGGGGAATGCAAGAAGTTACTAAAACCAACATGTCAGGAGAGGTGACAGGTCCAGTTCCTACAATTATTTTCTCTCCATTCTCATTTTGGCAAGAGAGAAAATAGGCCATACATTGCTGCGTAATACATCTATACACTTGCGAACAATGATACCGTAGAGTGCCCATGTAATACTGTCATATAGTGTCTACATAATGTTGTGAACATATAATAGTGCCATGCAGTGTCCTGATTATACCACTGCTTAAAGAATATTATATTGCATTATGTGATTTAAAGGGGTTCTCTGGGAATTATGAAAATGAAAATACTTAAATATTACTTTATTATAAATATTTTCTCAATTACCTTTCATTATTTTTAATGGCTCGTTTCGTCTGGTGAGCAATCAGGGCAAACAAAATGGCCGCTGTCCCATCAGTTTACACAAAACCTGTCCAGATCACACATGAGGACAAGTTACTTTACAACACTGAGGTAAAGAGCTGCCTCCTCCTGCTCCTCTCTACTTGTCAGGGATTATGATCCTGAATACAGATGATAAGAACTTTAGCTGAATTTCTGGGGAATTTAGTTCATGAGGAGAAATGAAATACAGAGAGGATGGACAGGACAGGCTGTGGTAATGGAGACTGAAAAGAAGTGCTGCTGCTCATTAGCCACACCTCACCCTCCTTTCTGTACTCCTTGTCTCCTCATCTTCTCCATTCCCACAGAGATTCACCTATATTCAGGATCATAATCCTGAATATCCTGACAAGCAGAGAGGAGGATAAGGCCGCTATTTAGCTCAGTGTTGTTAAGTAAATTGTCCTCCTATGTGATTAGGACAGGTTTTGTATGTACTGATAGGACAGCGGCCATTTTATTTCTCCTAATGATTGCTCCCTCTAGACAAAATGAACCAAGTTATAAAAGGTATTTGTGAATATATTTATTATAAAATAATATTTAAGTATTTTCATTTTTTCAATTCCTAGAGAACCCCTTTAAAGGCTATGTAAACCTTTGGCAGTTTATATTTTGATGATTGCGTTTTGGTCATTTTGGGCTAAAAATAATGTTTTCACTTGGTCTTTATTAACAATATTGAGCTGTTTTGTCACAAAGGGTTAACTGTTTTTTCTAGCTGTGTTAATGATACTTTCAATTTCACTTTGTGCAGGTCATCTAATAACCCTTATCTGTATATTACTAAAAGGTCATAAAGACTTATTTAAGCCACATTCTTTTCAGTAAGATAGGAATTGAGCTTTTATGAGTGTTTATAGGGTCAGAGATCAGAGATAAGGAGCCGTCAGGTCCCCAACTGACAGAAGAGAGAAAATTCAGATCCCTCTATTAAAGCATCCCAGCTCTGTACAGGAAAAGGGGTCCACATTTTTAATAAAGGCCAATTGAAAAAATATTTTTACCTTATAATGAGTACAATGTACTAATAAAAAATAGCCACAAAGGTGTACATAGCCTTTAAGTCCGCAAAAATTAGCCAGGGAGGAAGTGGGATGAGGGCGCATATGGTAGAGTCATGGGGGTGGAGACTTTTAAGTATTGGGGCAATTGAGCTTTGATTACGGTTGGTGGAGCTTTGAATACGGCTTCTATATAACCTTTACAGTGTGATATACAGCTTGTCATATGTACAATGCAGGTGATGTTGTGGCTGAATGACCCAGGACTAGTATTTTTCCTCGAGCACAGGAAGCCTCATGTTACCCCTTCTCTATAGAGTAATGCCCGGCAAATGCACATAGATCACAAGTGAAATACAGCAGAGGTATGCAACATGTGACTACAGCTGTTGTACAACTACAAGTCCCTTCATGCGGGCCTGTTGGGAGTTGTCATTTCTCAACAGCTGGAGAGCCAGACTGTGTCAACCATTGCTAGATAGTATTTGAAACTTACATAATCTTAAGCTGATAATGATGTTGCAGAGGATCTTGCATGCCATCTGCTATCACCTGGATGCAGCAGCCTGCAGGGCTGGCACAAGGCGGAAAGGATGATAGTGGTAGCAGTGGCAATGATTGTGATCTTACTAGTCATAGGGGTGATCCTGCCCCAGTGTTCACTGGGTCGATGCACAGTGAAGGGAGGGCCACACCCTCTCTGCCCCTCTGGGCACACCTTAATTTAGGGTGTCTTGCCTGGTGGTAGGTGGGGTGCCCTTGGTGTTGTTGCACTGTGGGGAGCAAGGCAAGTAGACGGTACCTAGATGTAATCAATGCTCCTTAATGACGAGGTCAGTTTTGTGTAACAATAAACACTTCTTTATTGGCAATAATGGTGGAAATGTACAAATACAGGTAGTCCCAGCAGTATGGACTGGCAGATCCTAAAGGGCATCTATCAGCAGAATTGTCCCTATGACACTGGCTGACCTGTTACATGTGCACTTGGCAGCTGAAGGCATCTGTGTTGGTCCCATGTTCATATGTGCTCGCATTGCTCAGAAAAATTATGTTTTAATATATGCAAATGAGCATCTGGGAGCAACGGCAGCATTTTCATTATACCTAGAGGCTCTGCTTTCTGTACAACTGCCACACCCTCTGCACTTTAATTGACAGGGCCAGACACAATCTTCTTGGCCCTGTCAATCAAAGTGGAGAGGGTGTAGCAATTGCAGAGACAGTAGAGCCTCTCGGTGTAATGGGAACGCCCCCGTTGCTCCTAGAGGCTTATTTGTATATATATGAAACTTTATTTTTCTCTGCAATGATACTTGCAATATACCTGTGGCCCACCTTCATCTTATGAATAAAACTAACAGAACCAAGGGGGCTAAGCTGGAAGTTTTTTAAAAAATGCATGTTTTTTCACTTATTTTCTTCTATACATGACAGTCATGTCCATGTTACTGTAATTTTCCATATACCTTAGGCTACATGCACACGACAGTTGTTTTTTGCTGTCCGCAAATCGCGGATCCGTCTTCCTTTTTTTTCACATCCACATCCTTTCCGTGTGTCCGCAAATTTTGTAGGTTGTGTTTCCGTGTGTCTTCCAGATCCGCAAAAAAAAACGGAAGGCTTAAACCAGTTTCTTAAAGTACCTGTACAAGTTCCCTGGTTTCCAAGCAAGCATCCGCAAAAAAAAACGGATGCGGATGACAAACGGATGGCTTCCGTTGGTCATCCGCATTTTTTGCGGACCCCATGACTTCTATGGGTCCAGAAACCGTTTTTTGCGGACAAGAATAGGACATGCCATATTTTTTTTGCAGATGAAATGCGGACAGCCGATGCGGACAGGCAACGGAAGAGGTATCCGCATTTTTAACGGATCCATAGAAATGAATGGGAAACCATCGGATCCGCAAAAAAAAGGAACGTAGGCCGCAAAAAACCACTGCCGTGTGCATGTAGGCTTACCCTTCATGATTATCTTACTGAGAAATAATTTCCGAGCTCTCCTGATCCGTGCTCGCTTCTTATTCTGTATTGTGCGGTTCATTTTCGCGGTGACATTATGAAATGCATTATTAATAATACTAACAATAAATGCTATTCATGCCGATGAATCGCTGGTTGAGCTGTGGAACATTGAGCAACGTTTAGCACATTGACGGGAACGTCTCTGAATGGGCTTATTATCAGAGGCTTGTGTCTGATCATAGGAAATTGTATGATTCTCAATCGTTACCTTCTGCTTTACTAAGGATTCATTATATTGGCTCCTATCTTTTTTTCAGTGGTTCCATGATCCGTATTTTGCGGACATAGTCTATCTTTTTGCGGGACGGACATACGGATGCAGAAAGCACATGGATGATCCATGTTCTTTCTGAATCTGTACGTCCGTTCTGCAAAAAACTAGAACATGTCCTATACTTGTCCGCAAAGTGTTATTCTCTAACCCATTGAAGTCAATGGGTCTGCAAAAAATGCGTATGCAACACGGACAGTATCCGTATTTTGTGGATCCGTAATTTGTGGAGCGTTAAACGGATACAGTCATGTGCATGAGTCAGAGTGAAAAGTAATCACAAAGTGCATACCTCGCTCTGGAGGACCCGTCCTGTCCCACATTACACAGGCAACCCACTGATTTGAATGGCCACTGTGCAATGCTTCATTTGCCCTGTGGTGGCGCCACAGGAAAATGAAACACATCCCCACAGATTACAGATGATCGCTGGATGACACGTTATAATCAGTTTATAGTCTAACAGTTGTCCAAAATGGAGAACGACTTTACTATTTTAAGTACAGAAGTATAGAAATAATATGTGCTGTACATACATACATATTAGTAACTTCACCCCCACCCCTAGTCTAAGCAGAGTGGTAAAATGAAATATGAAAAATTCTAAAAACTATTATAAAAGCAATTTCTTTGTTGAAGATAATTACAGAGCATACATCCTTTGATCACCAGAGTGATTTACAAGTAGTCCTCTTCTTCTCCTCTAATGATTTTAGATGTTTATCAAGATCAAGGCATGCCAGTCGTGAATTGGACTAAGTTATGTTTGGGGGATGGGGTGAATCGCTTGTGAGAGATCAAAAGCGAAAAGGTGGATTTTTAAAATGTATATTAGCTTATGGTGCTATCGGTTGGAGCCAGGAAGATAACTCCATATGGCAAGACATATGCACAGATCTGAAGCTGTAGGCACTCTATGCCACCATATGGTGCCCCTGCACAGCACCGTCTTATGACGATATTTTGTCCAGGAACTTAACAAAACGTCTGATGAAGCGTGCCTCGTGTATGAATTGATTCGTACATTTCCAGGTGGAATAACAGAGGAACTAAAGCACTGTTATGGGGCGTACAGTACAATGATTTACTTAGACAGATATGACTGGTTTTGGGAGTAAATTAATTCACCTCCACAGTGTTTGTTGGTATTGTAATTCCGTGATGGTGCGGTAGGTTTATCATTGTGTTGTGTGATGAACGCTTGTAAAATATTTTTAATATGTGAATGTTTGTGCTCTGAGAAACAATAAACCACCCACAGCGCTAAGCTAATTAGAGCTTGGAATAGGCAACCGTCTCCTCCAGACTACAGGAATGTTGTACTGTTTATTCAGATGCATTATCAAGATATGGCTGCGTGACAGAGAACGGGCTATTCGTAATAACAGCTGTCGCTAAATGGGGGTCTACTGCCAATAATATTACTGAGCAACTCTGCCCGCACAATTGGGAATAGACACTTAATTAAAAAAATAGTACCGATGTTCACATCTGTATGCTAGCCTCTTTTATCAAATCACTCATATTATTTCTATGCCACAGCTACTGCAAAATTATACCTGAGCACAGACATAACAACCACACTCCATACTATTATACAGGTACCATATAGCACTATACTATAATTACTCATATAGTCATGGATAAAACAGTGTTTGATAACCATCACTGAGCCATATGGAGATCCCTGGAATAGTGTCTGAACCGTCCAATGACTTCCCAGATATCCTCCAAGAACCATGAGATGAATCCTCCAGGATAACATTCGAAACATGGGGCGATCTCCACAATAAACCAGACCATGAAATAATCCTCAGGATAATATCTGAAGCATGCAGTGACTCCCTGGGATAATGTCTGATCCATCAGGTAACTCCTCAGGATAATATTTAAACTCTGTGTTGATGACCACATTAAACTGGACCATGAAGTGCTCCTCAGGATGGTATCTGAACTGATTAGTATCTGATTAGAGTTGCCACCTGACCAGCAAACCACTATCCTAGCATGCACTTGTGGCAGGAGCCCAGTGCTAGTATTTTATTTTTATTAGACCATGAAGTGGACCATGAAATGATCCTCAGGATGGTATCTGAACCATGGGTCAATTAGAGTTGCCACCTGACATGTAAACTACCAGCCTAACCAGTACTTGTGGCAGGAGGTCACTGGCAGTATTTTATTTTTACTAACCCATAGAAGTGCCAGTGATTTTAGCAGTAATTTCCTGGTACTCTCACTCTGTGGAGTCAGCCCTACCACAATGAAGGTATCCTCAAGCACTGTCAGCATTTAGACTTTAACTTTTGTTATGTCTCTCCTTTCAAATTGTTACTGCTGGGTCTTGATACACACTACATCTGTACATTGTATGGTGGTTGTTTTTTCTTTGAAAGGATAAAAGCAGAAATTAAGTTGAGAAAAAATTACAATCACAAAAACATCCATTAAAGAAGGACAACAATTAAAATACTGAAAGTGGAATGATGGAAACAAGAGAAAACCCAGTATTTTCCCTGACAAGAAAACATAGCATACTGTGCTATTCTGTCCCGTATTTTTGACAAAATCTGTGATAGAGTCCTTTTCTAGCGATACCCAGTACTAGCCATAACAACTATCACTGGGGAGGAACAGCTCATATATTTCTGACAGATGGATAATTTTTAGTCATAAAAGATTTTTTTTTTTCACTTTTATTGTACATAAATAAAAATCTTAACTTTTGAAATCTTCTAGGACCCTCTCCTCTAGAATAGGGCCTTCAAAGTGAAGAGAGAGCAGCCGCGAATGCGTGGCCACCCTCCACTCACCAGAAGGAAAGTGCCGGCGCTCGTCTATTTCCGGCAGTTCCATAGCAGTGAATGGAGGGCTGGCTTTGCTTGCACGGTGCACTCTACATTCACCACTATGGGGCTTCTGAAAACAGCAGAACATGCTCGTTCAGCTATTTTTGAAACTCCCATAGCGATGGATGGGGATCACACCACGCATGCATGGCTGCCCTATGTTCACTTTGGAAGCCCCATTCTGGAGATAGGAGCAGGTCTCAGAGGTGGGACCAACACTTATCTGATATTGATAGCATATCCTATCAATAGGCCATGAATGTCCCACCCCCTTTAATTTAAAGAGGTATTCCCATCTCAGATAATGGGGCATATCTCTACTATATGCCACCATTGTCTGATAGGTGTGGATCCCACCTCTGAGACCCGCACCTATATCAAGAATAGAGCCCTGAAAGTTGTGAAGGGTGCACTGCGCACCCTCCATTCATTTCTATGGGGCCGCCAAAAATAGCCGAGTGCTGGCTCAGCTATTTCCGTTGGCCCCATAGAAATGAATGGGAGCTGTGGCCGCACAAGCGCAGCGCGCTCCCATTCACTTCTATGGGGAGAGCGCTTGGAGGTGGCCGGACCCCGGAAAACCCAGAGTCCTCCGGGCGCAACCTTCCCTGCTTCACTCTCTGTGTAGCGATATGCCCCCATTGTCTCAGATGGGAATATCCCTTTAATGAGCTGTCTGTGTATTGCATGGATGATATGAGTCCTCTAGAGCAAGAGATGCTCTCTGTAGCTCTCCATTTTGGGAAATAGACGAGGGTCCTGAATGGGGGATCCTCTCTATAATCAAGAATTTTCTAATAGGGTATTTCATAGTGGATTTTCTAAACCCCAGTCAAACTGTGAAATATTCTTAAAAGCAAAATTCCACTTTAATAAATTTGAGTCTATAGATTCATGTTCCTGTGCTGTAGCCGCTTGTTACATAACAGGCACGGACACAGACATGTGCCTGGTCTAAGGAAAGCCTGTTCCTACAGAAAATAGAGTGGATTAACGAGATGTATTCCAGATTTGTCATTGTGGAAGCCGTGACTTTTATCCTGCTACCGAACGACATTGTAATCCGTGTCATTTAATTACGTTTACGACAATTAGCTCGTCAACTCAACAAAGACAAATGCAACTGGCGTGGCAAGATGAGGCAGATGAGATTTTATATGCAGTTTGCTCGGCATTTCAGCCGCGTACCGTAGCCAGTCAATGACTACATTGTGTCCCTGGGCCTTGGGACACCGTCATAGTCCGTGTGCACCCATCCTTGGTGGAACGGACTAAGGAAATATCGGTAAGCATTGTCTTGTATATTGCCATTTTATATAAATGGAGCTGTCGCTCATAGTTCAGTAATATAGGTTTTCTAATTTGTACTCAAAAAAATGTAAGCTGTAATTGACCACTATTGGCATCTACCCTACTTTTATACTTCACTACAATCACTATGTTGTGGCCCAGTGATACTTGGGGGACATTGGCATAGAAGAAAAGGGATGTAGCAGGGGTCTACCCGTCTTCAGTTCCACTTTGCCAAACATATCGTGCTTTTATTAAAGTCAATTTCCATCATCTGCTTTCAGGTTTCGAAATTCTATGCTAATCAGTTTTATGATAAATCTGTTTTCTGCCTTGATAAAACTGGCTCCCTGCAGCCTCCACTAGGGGGAGCTCATGCAAATGCCCAGGAGTGGTGGCTGCTTGAATCTGTACGCTGTAAGCTCCACCTAGTGGCAGATGCAGGCTGTGTGGCAGCAAGCAGATGGAGTAGTTCCTACCAGGATCTCTGTGGCACCTGGGGTGTAGCATTTCTTTTTTCTATGATAAGCTTTGATATTGTGTTGTCAGGCAGCATGAGTCTTTGTATTGTCATACATTTACTTGGAGTTGGAGCTGAGTGAGGCAGCTATGGTTGAGGAGCAAAGGAGCTGTGATCCCAGCGTCTGGTTTTGCAAAAAAAAAAAAAAAAGGTGGCCACTCTCTTTAAGCGTCTTTCAGGTGACACGACGAGACACTGCACGGAACAGGAGGTCTTGGTGCCTCAATTCCATTTTCATGACTTACTCATCTGCTCAGCACCTGTGGAGACCACAACACTGGCTCTCACCCCCAACCCCCTTGGGACGAAAGTAAACCGGAGTGAGCCCATAGCGGTGGCATAGATGCCTCTATGTTCTCTGTGCCGTTACAGGATACATACAAAACACCACATGATCGATGGTGATTTTTCTTTTTGACTGCAGCTTGCTTCACCTTTTCCACCCATCCAACGGAAATCATCGATCATTTTCTCTTTCGCTGGGTAATTGTTGGGTAGATCCGCTGACAAGTCTCATTATAACCTGCATTGTCAATGCCATTGTCCTATAGAAAATGAGAAATAAATATCCTGACTGTAAACAGACTTGTTGTGCCAGTCTGTCCTTTCCAGAGTCTCCGGTTCTGTGCCAACTACAACAGGACGCCGCCAGCAGAGATCTGATAACCATAAGGACAAGTGAACGCACTACACAATGTACAGGCGGCTCTGACATTTACTTACTAAGAAGGTTATTATTGGATGGTTAGGAAATGTTTCTATCAGGGAAGGGAGCGTATCACATCAGAAAAAATCATCTACAGTCAACAAACGCCTTTTCGACCTTTTGTAGGTCCCCAGGCCTTCAGGAGGGTAGACCCCTAGGATTGGTTCAACTCTTTTCATTAGTCTGAGACCTATTAGATAACAATTATTCCATTCTTTCTTACGAATCAGCTGCTCAAAAGTGTCCTGCATTCGACAATAATTCTTATATATATATTTTTTGCAAGCCTGCAGTTTTATTTAGAAGCTGCCTGCATGGGGTTACGCAGGAATCTTTGGGGAGGTTCGTAAAGGGGTTTCTAGGATTTTTAAATGAAGAACTATCCTCTGGATAGGTCATCAGTATCTGATCAGCTGTCTTGAGAAGGCAGCAGGCGCTCCTGTGAGTACCAGGAATAGCGCCACTTTTGTCCATAGGTTGTGTCTGGTATTGCAGCTCAGTCCCATTGTAAATGCCAATACCACCTGATTTGTACCCTACCACAATACCACACCTACAAGATACCAACAGTGTGTATGCCCAATAATTCACAAAATTCCACCATAATCATAAGTAAATAAGTTTATTTGATTTGATTTAAGCAATAAGATTTAAAAAAAAAAACTAAATTTACATACACAAACAACATCCAGTGGGGTACAGAAAAATTGTGCATATGGAAAGGGGAAAATATGGGTCAAAATTACACGTATGTAAATACCCGAAAGAGCAAATATTTTCTTATATACCGAAACACTTTTTAATATTCCCCATAATAAAATGAACATGGCAATGCATTACAAGCACAATGATACATCTCTAATAAATCGCAAACCTATAAAACCAGAGTTTTTTTACAAAAGAATTCTTTTATAGTTTACACATCTGAATAGTCGTATAAGTTTGCACATAGTATTTGTTAAGGGAAAATTACCCAAAATAAAGTGCCAAAGCTTCCAATTTTTTTTTTTTTTTATCTAAATGCATTCCAAATCAGGCACATATGTCAGCCCAGATTCTGATCCATCCAGGGACACCATCACACAGGCAGAAATACCCCTTTAATGCACAATTTGCATTAATATTGCCCTTTTTGGTCTAATTTGTGGCCCGCGAAAAAAATTTGAATTTTGCAGAGTACATACAGAATATATATATTTATACTTTGTTACTACAAGTAAACATGTAAAGCCACAGAAATATGCATGTGCCCATATACTAGGCTGCAGGGTCTGGCTGCTCACGTCAGGTCCGCAGTAGCTGGCACCCGTCTTTAATTTGATTTGATTTAATATTATGACTTGACACCTTGGAGACCTCGAGAGAAGTCATGTTCTTACATGTTACCCATTCAGTACTGTGTTTGTCAAGTTAATTGTTTTTATCCAGCCCTATAAACAGTATTTGTTTCCATGAGCAGTGGAGTACCACGGGGACCTGTATTGGGAGCATTGGGTACCAACATGATTTCTGCCAGGGCTAATTTTCGACAATCTCTTTGTTAATTAGGTTGTGGACAGGACTGACAGTTAAGTGTTAGTTTTTAGCACCTAGGCCACAGTAATCATAAAACCGCATACACAATAAATGGATTAAAACTGGGGACAAAAGAACAAGAGAAGAACTTGAGTATTCTGGTTACAAGTAAACTAAGCATCAGTACTCAATGTCAGGCAGCAGCTGCTAAAGCAAATAAGATTTTAGGGTATATATAAATTAAGTAATATTGTGTAATATTCCACCTTTATAAATCTCTCATCACGCCACATCTTGAATATAGGCTTCATTTTTGGGCTTCACATACTATAAAGGATATGTGGTGACCAGATTATTAAATGGGATAGAAGGTCTTTATGAAGTTCCTACTGGACCACATGATAATCAGGCCAATATCAGGGACAAGCGTTCGTAGGAACACTCGTTCCCAATAATTGGCTCATATAGTCGAGCGGTCAACCAGCCAATGAGCTTGTTCATCAGCTGAAGGCAATCTTTTATCAGGATGGAAGATGCCTGATTATTGTCAGCACATCTAGCTGTGTAATCAAGGATTTATTATGTGTGGGGTTAAGGTGATCTAGATATCAATACAGGAAAGGATTCTTTACAGTTAGAGTAGTCACACTATGGAATGTCCTACCCTAAGAGGTAGTAATGGCAGATACATGTCAGCATTTCGAAAAGGGCTAGATGATTATGTAATGGCAAATGGCATTGAGGGTTGCAATTCATTTAACAATTAGGGCTCTTTCACACGAGCGTGTCCCTTTTGGGAGTCACGCTCCGTGTGAGAGAGGGATCATGCGCTGTGAAAGCACCCGGCAATATCATGATTGATAATTCTGTGTGCCTTTGCATGACCTATCTGTAACAAAATCATACTGACAGCTTTATGTCAGTATGATTCTGTAGAAGAGAGGTCAGGCAGAGACACACAGAATTATCAATCATGATAATGCCGTGCACTTCCTAAGTCCAGAACGCATGATCTCTTTCTCACATGAAGCATGATTCCCGCAAGCGACACACTCATGTGAAAGAGCCCTAAATGTTGTACAATTGATCTGAGAAAGACTGAACTTGATGGACGTTTGTCATTTTTCAACCCATGTAACTATGTCAAACTGTGTAACTATGTTTGAATTCCCTAGTGCTGACGCTGCAATGAAACTGGACAATTGCTGTTCTCCTGATACTTTACAGTTGATTGCTGGTGGTATCAGCAGCGGGAGCTTATCTCTCAAGGGAATAAAAGATGAATTCAGCATGCCCAACATTTGCCCCCAACAGCAGATGACAGAGGACAGTTGGCCTGCTGCATACAATGAGGCTTCTACAATGCCCCACAGCTACGGCAGTGTTCCACTGCAAAAGGGTTTAGATGTACATTTCTTGTACGTATGTTATGAGAAGGTAAAAAAGGTGCTTTACTGTGTTTTTGTGCATTTTCTTGTATAATAAGCACTTACCAGGTCTTTATCATGAGTACGCCAACCTGTAAAAATGGTGCAGAACTTAATCTGACATTGTGGTCCGACCCATGGTTCCACTGCATACAGAAGTGCTTAAGTCGCTGCACTTTCCCCCAGATATCTAATGAGTGTGGTGGTCATTGGGTGTGAATGAGGACTAGTCACCTTTTTGGAATGATTAGCTGTTACTATTGGAGATGTTCTGTCCACCTAATATTGAGGAATCAGAGGTGTTCCTGAGATCCACCATGCTCAGGTGTGTAGACAAAAGTAGTCACTTGGTCACGTGCCGTATGGGTCAGTAATTGGCTGCAGTGGTCACATGACCTGGTGTCAAACCAGATGTTGATACAATGAGACTCGGGACCTGCAGAGCCGATGGGCTAGCAATGGAGCCAGAACCAGCGGCAGGGATTAGGTACAGTAAGTATAATTAGCACTGTGGGTCCGGCCATACTGTGGGGTCTGTACAAAATGTGTAGGAAGGTGAACAACCCTTTAATAGCAACCAAATTATAAATCAGGATGAGTATTGTGTAATGGGATGTTTGGGAGGTAATTTACATTTGTGTTCACAGGGCCATTGTTAATTGGAAACCTTATTGTGGGTTTTAACTACATAAATTGAAAAGACTAACAAGTCACAAGAGAATCCAAACAACCAACACCAAGTCACAAGAGACCTTACTCCAGGTGAAGTGATGTCCTCAGAGTCCGGATCATTCATTTTACTGGGAAATTCACATGCAACATATACTCGTTGTTAGTTGGTCCCTTTTCTAAAAGGCCAAACCCTGAACGGCTACAAATCAGGACTGTCTTGTAAACTGTGAACTGTTTAATAGATGTTTAATTGACTTACAGCAGTATGTATGTGTCATGACCATTTTTATTCCCTTTTATTGCATTCATCAGTCTTCATCAGTTCATGAGCCATGTTTTTATACACAAGATTTATTTTACACAAGATTCATCCTGATCATCTGTATGGTGGGGGCAGGGTCAGTTAGCTGTTTGTCCGACATGTATGTCACATCATGGCAGTGGGCCAAACGTTCATTCGAGTGGCATCTGTTGATCCCAATCCGCCCATGCATATGCATCCTTGGCCAAGCAGGCATATGTAGTACATGGAACGGCTTACCTCCCCAAGAACAAAAGTAGATGTTGAAATCCAACTTGCCTGATCCTCATCTACTTTAACTTCAGCTTTCAAGGGAGAGTCGGGAGGCCCTATACACATTAGATGGTCAGCAGAACCCGCTGAATTAGACATTAGCCGTATACATTAGACATAGATCTAATTTATACGGCCAACTTTAGAACTAGGCTGAGGAACATTTCATTCTACATTATGGCATTTGTCAATTTGTGCAGGTGACAAATATAGAAGATATGAGACAAGCAAGAAAAGGCACAGTAGAACCCTCAGGTGAAAAGATTCTCAGCTCTTGGTCCCATGATCTCACAATCCATGAAATGATACAGGACCTAGCTTCACCTCGTCTTTCAGGTTTTTTGACTATGACCTGGAAATAGTTTTAGGTTCCTTTCAGCACCTGCTCATTGGCTAGAGTTCTTGTTGCATTAGTGAGTCTCCGAGTTGCGTCTTGCAGGTCATTATGTCTTTCTTCTGCCTATGGTCATTTTTGCTGCCTTCTTGGCCTATGTCTTTGACAAGCAGCTGTGTTTGTGTGAACTTGAGCATTACTAAGCCAGGCCGAGCCCTGAGGAAATCCTGGATGGATTACTTAGTACAGTATATCCTGTACCAGAAGAAGCTTATTATCTGCAGAGAGATGCTGTTGCCTAGTATAAATTAGAATATAAAGAACTGAAGAATTGTTTTGTGCCAGCAATTCATTTGATGGATTGCTGAAGGGTTTTTAAATTGAGCTTAGTTCATTCACTACTATAGTTTTATATGTACTACCCCTTTAAGTCAACTTACCTTTTATATGATTGACAACCTCAGTGCATAGTGGATCCATACTACTAGTTCTCCAGTAGATTTAGACTCTTAGTGATCCTAGAGCTTCTCCAGAACGTGCCGTGGCATGGCATGGTCTTGAGGCGTGCCCCCTATTTATACAGAAGGCCCCAGGCAATGGTGGCCTTTCCTGGGATTGACCCTGGGCTTCCTGCCTTGGCTCCTGCCTGACTTTACTGACCATCTGCCTGTTTACCATAATGAAAACTCTCTCTGCCCCAACCCTGGGTTGTCCTTTGACCTTGCTCTGTCTCTTTGGTGCCACAGACCAGTGTCTTTTGACTTACTTGGATCAGCTGTCACTGAACAAAGACTACTTCAATAGGTAGAGACCTGCTGGTTCTCCTGCAGCCGAACCCAGATCCCTGTGTAGGGGTTAAAGGGTGAAGATCAGGGGGGACACTTAGACAGTGCCCTTAGGAGTAGCCCTGAGTCAAATCTGTTCAGTGACACAGTGGGTCCACGTTCACTGCGTTTCACACATACTGTCTATGGACAAAGATGATAAAAGATATAGATTGAAATATAGACTACAAAAATACATATGTAGAGATATACGGTAGATGTATGTATTGATATTCAGTCCTCTTTTGCTGCTGAGACATACAGTTTGGAATCATACACTGTACATGTATCAACATTTACAGGTAAAACCTGTACACTTTTGTGCATTGCTCCATTCTTCCTACCCCTTATCAGGACTGCTGCCTCAAACTCTAACACATTTCTCATATCTGCTCCTTCCTCAACCCTGAGTCAACTAAAATGAGGTAACCAACTGTGGGAGTGGACCCACAATTAACCAGTTTGGCTTTAGGATATCCCTAAGGACGTTGTCCTGGCAGTACCCTAGTTTTCAACCTTTAACCCCTATGCAGAGATCTGGCCTTCACTGCAGGGAACCAACCAAGCCACTACCGCTTGGAATAGTCCCGGTGTAGTTGTCAGCTGACCCACGGGGTCAGAGACAACGGTGAAACGCACTAAAGGATCAGGCTATACTTGTAGTAAGGAACACGCCAAGGTCAGGGCAGTCAGAGTTTGTATGTATCCCTAAAACAATATGAGGTCAGGGCAGGCAGTGGAGAGTCAAAAAGGACTAATGGGCAAAGCTCAGTACATGCGCAGATTAGCAAAGAAGTGCACTTTATCTGTAAACTACCAAGCTAGGAACTTAAAGCTCAGACGTCCTCGCCTAGGGGAATGTGCCTTAAACTCCCAATGGTGACCAGCCAAGAAAGAAAGACAGGAAGATGCCTTGCAGTCTAGGACTGGCTGTGGTCCCCAACGTAGGACAACGGAGTTGTCCCCGCTACAAGAAGGTAGAGGACTTTGGGATAGGTGAGAGATGCAGTGCCCACGCCCCCCCCCCCTGGACACCGGGATGGTGGTGTGCACATGATGCTAATGTGTGCCCTCATCATCTCCTACCTAGACTACTACAACAACATCCTCCTCTGTGGCCTCGCATCTAACACCACTGCATCCCTCCAATCCATTTTTAACTCTGCTGCCCGTTTAATCCACCTCTCCCCTCATTTCTCCCCACCTCTCCGTTCTGCCAATCCCCTCACTGACTCCCCATCGCCTACAGGGTTGCCAAACTGAATATTTTTTTTTTCTGGACAACGTATTAAAAAAACACAATGAATGATAAAGCCATAAAATGAAGATAATCATGATCACAATGATCTGCTCAAGTACCCCCAGCCTAAAAAAAAGTCACGACATGTCTATTTATGCTCAAAAAAACTGCCCTATTTTTACGGACTGACCAGGAACTTCTGGACGGTTGGCAACTCTGATTGCCCAGTGAATTCCGTTCAAAATACAAGGCCGTCCCCCACCTCCATCCATACATCTCTTAACTAATCTACTGATACCTCCCCACATGCAATCTCCTGAATGTAAATGTAGCAGAGTTCAATTTGTAAACATTAACTGCTTAAACGTACGGATATTGCATCACGATATGATGACGTCTTGTGCCAAGTCACAAACACCGCTCTGCTACAGCAGAAGCATTCCTGCCAAGTTGTTTGCTACTCTGATATAAATCATGTGTACGGTTACTCATTACTCAGACCCAACATGATGGAAGATTTGGCCGTGAACTACGCCTTGGCATGCTTTGTATATAAAGATGCTTTGTACCAGCATGAAGGTTTTGTGCTACTTTCTGTCTTTAAACCTTTGTCCTTGTCTGACTCTTGTATGACCCTCCGAATGTCAGCCACCCCCCATTATGTGCTATTCCTGAGGTTCTGCTCCGTGAGAAGAGTGTGTCAATTATCTAGCACAGCAGTGCATTGTGTAACCTGCAGGAACAGCACAGGAAGGTTCAGAGCCAGACAGGCTGGCTTAGTGGGAGCACGTAAATCGGAGGAAACTGCACAAACACAGCCAAGCGCGCGTCTTGTTCACCAGCCGGATCACAACGCTTGTAGTATTCCAGGCAGCAGGAGGAGGCAGATTATCTGTACAGCTCTGATTTCTTATGGCCTTCCGTAAAAATAGGGAGCACGCCTCAAGACCCCGACAGAAGACGGCGCGTTCTGGAGAAGCTCTAGGATCACTAAGAGTCGAAATCTACTGGGGAACTAGTAGTATGGATCCACTGTGCACTGAGGCTGTCAATCATATATAAGGTAAGTTGACTTAAAGGGGTAGTACATAGAAAACTAGTGTTATTGGTCACAATCAAACAGGGCTAAGACTCAATGTGTAGTATTCAGCGCGGAGACTAATATATTACTATTATTTAATTTAAAGCTCCTTTAATTCCAGGGCGCTGTACATAGGAATAGGGGTTTATATACATAATAAGAAAGGAACAAAAGCACAATAAAGACTCATGCACACAAACATGTTTTCTTTCCGTGTTTTTTGTGGACCGTATGCAGAACTATTCATTTCAATGGGTCCGCAAAAACTGAAGTTTAAGGGTCCATTCATACGCCCGTGTGTGTTTTATGGATCCACGGATCCGTGGATCCACAAAACACGGAAACCGGCAATGTGCGTTCCGCATTTTGCGAACCGCACATCGCCGTCACTCTCATAGAAAATGCCTTTTCTTGTCCGCAAGAATAGGACATGTTCTATTTTTTCGGGAACGCGATTGCGGAACAGAATTGCGGACGTGTGAATGGACCCTTACTGTGTGTATTCCATTTCCGTATGTCCATATTTCCGTTCAGCGACAAAATAGAACATGTCCGGGAGAAGGAGACGCCCAGGGCAAAAGAAGAAGTCTCCGCCCCAGGCAAAATTACAGCAGCAGGAGCGCCGGTACCGGGGCTACAGAGGACGAACGGAGCGGCACCCAGAGATACAAGTAAGTGCAGGGTCATCCCTGGGTGCCGCTTCCATGTACATACCTTGCCTAATAAACTGTGGACCAGTGAAAGGTCCTCTTTAAAATAACGACTCTTCCACCAGCCCTCCTCCTCCCTGCACTGTGACTGATGTATCGCTGGCCGCGCTGTGCAGCATAGCGGCCGGAGATACAGTGTCAGTGTCACGTAGAAAGTCAACCATCGCTTTATAAGACGCACTGCCATTCCCCCCCACACTTTTGGGGGGAAAAAAGTGTGTCTTATAAAGCGAAAAATACGGTAATATAATTGCAGCATTTTTGGGTCAGCAAATTGCGATTGCGATATGGCGATTAATTGCGATTACGATTGCTTTCGCGATATATTGTGCAGGCCTATGTCCTATTATTGTCCGCATTACTGACAAAGATAGTGCTGTTCTATTAGGGGCCAGCTGTTCCGTTCCGCAAAATACGGAATGCACACGGATGTCATAAGTATTTTTTGCGGATCCGTTTTTTGCGGACCGCAAAATACATACGGTCGTGTGCATGAGCCCTAAGGACATTAGATTAGTCTGTATGAAAGCTGCATGCAGGGAGCTCCCGCTCAGCCTCCACCTTAACTGATCCAAAATGGTACAAACAACATAGGGCCCCTGTTTGAGAACACTGGGACACATTTACTAACGGACTCGCTACTATTTTAGGCGTAAAATAGTTGCAAGTCCAATTTTTTAACCGGACGTGTGACAATATTTAGTTGCAAGGCCAGTTTTAAGCCTTGTCTGCAAGTTGGACGTGATGGGGTCGCGGCCCCGGCAAATTTACTAACATTTACGCCAAAAAAAAGGCAAAAATGTTAGCAAAAAAACTAGTTTTTACGCCAGGCACAAGGACTGCCAAAGATGTGCCTTAATAAGACAAATCTAACAGCAGCGCAAGGGAGAAATTAAGATCGGCATAAATAGCCCATCTTAGTAAATGTGCCCCACAATATTGGTCCCATGGTCCATTGAAGCGAAGGAGCAGCACTGCAGTTACCAGCTCTGTCCACTACACAATGTGCAGCGACCCAGAGGAAAGGCTATGATGGTGGTAGTAGTTCATGGTGGCAGTCCTCACTTTGGTGCTCCCCAGGCCATGCTTAGTGAATGGAGGGAGCACCCTTTCTTCCCTCATGGCACTCCCTGAATTTCTGGGGCTCCTGTCTGGGGTACTTGGGGTAAACTTGATGGTAGGTGATTGGCAGCAGGGGTGTAGCTGTAGGGGAATCGGCTGCTTTGGGGCCCGAACTCAGAAAGGGCCCACACAGGAGGAGGATTAACAGATTTTATTGTCACGGCCTCAACAGTATTATATAATAACATTATATACAGTATATATGTGTAGGAAACCAATGGAGCGGCTACCGGGCTTCATCTAAAAGTGCGATTTAGACTAGCCACAGAAGTTGGGGTTTCACAGGAGGAGGGGGCTGCAAAACAGGTGCTGGAGGGCCTTCAAAAATTTGCTGTGGGCCCAGTCATTTCTAGTCACTAAATGGCAGTGTGCAGGGCCGGTGGAGAGACGATGGAGTCAATAATTACACTGGTTGGTTGCAATAAACAACCAATAAGATTTCACCTTTCATTTTCAGCCCTTCTTTGGAAAATGAAAGGTGGAGTCTGACTGGTTGCAGTTGTAACTAAGCCAGTTTTCCTGCACACCAGTTTTAATAAATCACCTCCATAGTCTACTATATCAATGATGGGAGTAGTAGTTCACATAGCAGCAAAAAGCACAGTTCCAAAGTATATCACAGTATAGTTTCCTTTCAATAGCTGTGTACCGGCAGCAACAATGATGGTAGTAGTACTCCCTGTCTCTCTCGAAGTACACTTTGCAGTCTCTCCAAATTGACCACAGATAGGATATCCTGTTCTTTTAACCCTTTCTTCAATTTCCGAGCTGAGGGGTACAGAATGTAGATATGGATTACCAGTTCATCACAAAGTGTGGTGGGTGCCAAAGTAATATACCCTTCCCACAGCAGCAAAGTCTTTCTGCCATAAATGAGCAAATACCTAGCTGTCTTTATCTTGAAAGGCCTTGATTGTGGTTCTAGATCCTCTAGAGCAGGCATCCCCAAACTGCGGCCCTCCAGCTGTTGTAAAACTACAACTCCCACAATGCCCTGCCGTAGACTGATAGCTGTAGGCTGTCCAGGCATGCTGGGAGTTGTAGTTTTGCAACAGCTGGAGGGCCGCAGTTTGAGGATGCCTGCTCTAGAGCTTCTTAGGCAGCTGCAGTCTGAGAGCGAACGGTTCTCTGGACTTTGGCCTAGTCTTACCAGTTTGCACATGTAGGTCTTGTCTTTAGCTCGTGCTCCAACCCACTAAGCAGGGGGGAGACCCAGTTTATCATCCTGGTAACCTAGCCAGCCTGCAGTGTTAACCGTTTGTTGCCCATACATTGATATTAAGCATACACAGTGCATAAAGTAATAAGTGCTTTAACAATAAATCACAACATTAAATTAACCATTTGCAGTAGTCCTCTGGGGAACTGAAAATGAACGGAGCTGTGTAGTTCTAGCATAGTCCTGCAGCACCGGTGCTAAAAGGTGACAGCTCATTTGCAGCAAAATCTGGATGATGTACATGCTGATTTGCCACAGATTTTACTGCGGATTTGTGAGGATTTCACCCGTGTGCAAAGGTTAAAATCTGTAGTGAAAATATGCAGGACATATTGACACGTTGCAGTTTTACGGAGATTTATTGTGTAGTTTATGCACATTTTGCATGCAAATTTTTGTGCAGATTTCGCTGGCATTTCTGCACCAAGATCCACATGTGTTACTTGCTGTAGTTCTTGTCCTTTGCATTGCAAAGGCTGAAATCTGCACTTAAAATCCGCCCTAACATTTCACATGTAGGTTTCTAAATCCACATGGCAGGTCAATTTCGGTACAGGAAACGTGTAACGTGAAATTTTGAGAATCTCATCTCCTTAGCCAGCACTGCATTTTGCTGTGGATTTGCCGCATGATAATCCACATGGAAAATCCACACGAAATGTGCACCATGTGTATATAGCCTTAGTGTCACCACTGCAGGTCAGTTTATGCTGCAGAATTTTTTCTAAACCTCTCATCCACATTGCTGGTGCTGTGAAACATTGGGGATGTGCTACACATAAATCAAATGGTGGAAAATCAGTCCTATGTAGACGTTCCCCGTAGCAGCTACACAGGTTGCACATTTGTGCTCCAATACTCCTTGAAATCAAAGTCCCCCTCTTTATTACCGAAGTGAAGACCTTTCAGATTCTTGTGGGTCCTGTTCATATTCTGCATCTTGTTAGGTCTATTCCACATCTGCGTTTGACATCTCCGACAGCAGGCTGCTCCCTGCCAGAGATGCCGGACACTACCTGATTCTCAGCATATTTGCCAGGTTGTGGCCTGATCTCTACTGGTCCCCATTATAGTTAATAGGCTTCGATGGAATTCCGGCAACACCCCGTAGTGACGGATCCGACAGGCTGTTCCCGGCTGGAACAGCATGCCGGATCTGTCGAACAGAGATGTGAAACAGGCCTTACCCGTCTTTCTGCGATTGTAATAAATCATATCATTGTTGGTTCTTTAAGGAGGCATCAGGAAATACAGATGGAGCAGAAAGGAATTGGTCTTTAAACTCTTCTGAGCTGTGTTGTTTGTACATTCTGGGTATGATGAGGATAAATGAGAATCTGTTGATAATATAGCAAGATCAGCTCTGCTATATCTATATAATTAAATAACTTTAATAGAAAGTACTGAATATGCCCTAAGTTTATCGTGTATTCTGGTGAAATCCAGCTCCACTGGTATTGAGGGGGCCGCAGCTGCAGAGGGGATGGTGGGAGGGAGAGTTTTGTTTGTGCATATGTCATCTACTGTGTATTGATTGATACATACTCTCTATAGACCCCTATGGACGCCTCCATGTGTGCAGGCTGGATACAGCAGAGCTGAGTTTATAAAGCATAGTGATACCTCAATGAGTTAAACAGCAAATTCAAACCTGCTACATCTGCATTTACCAAGCACACAGTCACATTCCCAAATGGTGTTTTAGCCATATATGTATATTTCCTAAGAACCTTCGTACGATGTGGGGGGAACTCATTTATCAGATGCTTGTTTCCTGTGGGTGAGCAGAGAGCTCAGAAGTTCAAAGTGACAGGGAGCGGGTCTGAGCAGCGAGGTGACAATGGGAAATAATCACAAAGGTATTGTGGATGTGCATCTGTAATCGTATTCAGCCTTTATATTTCCCTCCTTTGATGTCTAATTGTCTTTTGAAGTCTTCAGTGAATTATTCTTGATAAATTAAATTAACCCTTGATCAATCACTTATCTGATGTTCAACTATCCTTATATATAAGGATGATGGACAGTAGTGTACGGAGTGCACGTCCTCTCAATGTACGTTGCGTTGGTTGATTTCTTTTACTTCCAGGGGAGAGGGTTGTCTCGGAGATTATGGCAGAATGTACAAATATTTTACAGAAGATACCATCTGGAGACATCTTAGAAGGCCTCTTCCATGGAATGAAGAGGGTCTGTGAGGAAATGTTGCAAGGACTTTATTCAGAGATCAAATATAAACATAGAAGATTGACGGTAGGAAAAGACCACCTGGTCCATCTAGTCTGACCTTATAATATTTCATTTGGTTGTTTTTTTTATCTTTGGATAGACGTGTGTTTATCCCAGGCATGTTTAAATTTGCTTACTGAAGATTTCCCATCCATATCTGCTGGAACTTTCTCCGAACATCAACCACTCTTAGTAAAATAATATTTCCTGACATCGCTCCTGATGTTACCACCAGCTAACTTCAGATTGTGCCCCCTTGTTCTTGTGTTTACCTGCATAAAATGTAAGATTACTACCACACGGCTGTCCATTTAGCGCCAGTATGACGCCTGCAATGCTTGAGCCGCGTAACATTCTGCTGAAGCAGATTTTAGATCAACATAGACCATGCTATACCATGTGTTATGACCATAATATGAATAATTACACTTTTCTTACAATCCACAGTTCATTGGCGTCTGTGGATTTTTGTGGTCAAAAGAATTACCGGGTCCCATTCTTGAAGCTTCTGGGCCCTAATGCAAAATTTGTAGAAGGCACCCACTGACCATGTGCCGTTTCTAATACCGATGTCTTATGTAGTAGATGGAGCCACTGTAACATGGTATCTCCCTACTTCATGCGATTTTCCTACCGCCGTACTGAGCATGCTCAGTACAAGTGAAGTCCCCGCCCACAGCCTATTCTCCCTTTCTTTACTATCCAGTTCATTCTTTACCATCAATGGCAGCATAGAGTTAGTTTTTATAAGAGCCGAGCGCAGCGAGGCCGAGCCCGCGAGGGTACAACTTAATGTAGATTATGGGTTTTTACTAAAGGGAGAATAGGATGTGGGCGGACTTTACTTGTACTGAGCATGCTCAGTTCGTCGTAGGAAATCGCATGAAGTAGGGAGATACCATGTTACACCACCACTCCAGGCCGGTTAAGACTGCATCGCTCCTGGCACTGTATGTGTTATGGGACTGTATCTCACTAGGTGACATGTACGATTTATAAAGAAGGGCTGTAGAGCGGGAGAACAACTTTATCAGTAATATTGTGGCTGATTCTGTCCATGTCAGGACACAATGAGAGAACTTTCTACCATATCTTCAGTGGAAAGAAAAATAAGCGTCCCAGTAAAGTGGTGGAATGTAAGACGTCGCCTGGGCGTTCAGATCTGTTCTCACATCCTCTATTATTTACACAAAGCAGGAAGAGGCGTCTAGACAAGAGGGGGAGAGCTCCGGCGAGGACAGGGAAAAATTCCCAAGCTCTCCCTAAAAACTTACCCTAAGTAACATCCACTTTGAATGGAACACCAGGTATTTTTTAAATGATTTTCAATGTCTTGTCTATAGAGAGAGACCCATGCTAAGTGTCCATTGAGGTGAGGTTGTCCCTCCTTCTATCACTTACATCTGAAGGTGGCCTCAGCTTTACAAAGCCACCACCATTCACTGCTTTTCATGGATGACTTGTAATGTTATCTTTTGCTCATCATCTGTGGATCCAGTGTTAACACCATCAAACAAGTAACCTGAAGTTCCTGGGTCCTCATGCAGAATCTCTGACAGTGTCCTCAGCTACTAGTTTATAGGACTGGTCACCTCTCATGGGGCAGGAGAAGCTTTTGAGCCTTCTCAGGCTAGAGGACCCAGTTCAGCATGCTGTCTTAGCCCTGTTTCTAAATGCCCTGGCTAAGGCAGAATGGCTTGTTGGTGCCATCCTTGGCCCATGCTTTCCCCCCCCCAGCTACCTGATAGGACCATGCCATGTACACATACTATTTTCCATACTTGCCAGCTCTTTTAGACTGGCATGGAGATTATTGGGAAAAGGAGAGATCTCCCAGACTGCCGAAAGGTGGCAAATCTCCCAAGTATCACATGAAGGGATTGTTTCTTCTGGAAAGCAGTCCACGCGCTCTATCTGACACTGCCCCAGCAGCCAATGTGCACCGTACAAAACAGGGACGTGGTGATATAATAAAGAGGATGTGACTATGAAATCAGGGGGTGTCGCCTTATAAAAGAAGAGGTGTGGCAATATAAAGATGATGGGGCTTTGACATCAGGGGGTGTGCCCTTTTTAAAAAAGGCATAGTTACAGTGTATAATAGAGAAGATATGACTATGACATCAGGGGATGTGCTCTTATAAAAAGGGGCATGGTTTTATAATAAAGACGATGATGACATCAGGGGCACCCATCACATCACGTTTTATGCCTCCGTTTGACGTATACGTTAGAAATGAGATACAAAAAAACACAGCACACCACATTCATGTATCCTGCACAGTCTGGTAAAAAAAAACATGTACGTTTTTTATACAATTGTAAAAAACGTATACTTTTTTGTACAGTGGAACTGTATGGTGAACAGATGCCACTGTATGGCATCAGCCTGACGCATCCGTTTAACGTATACGTTAAAAGGATGGGAAAAATGTCATGTGAACCCACTCTTAGAAAAAGGGTGTATCAACGCTCAGAAAAAATGTTCCCATTGCACTTCAAGTTGCCTCACTTTGTTTTTTGCAAAAATTGGCAAGTATGATGTGATCGTAATATTGTCACCTTGGAGAATATTCATGGGATATGTGGTATGGGCAGGATGGTGGCTCAGTGGTTAGCACCGATGCCTTGCAGTACTGGGGTCCTTGGCCCAAATCCGATGTCTGCAAGGAGTTTGTATGTTCTCTTCCTGTTTGTGTGGGTTTCCTCCGGGTGCTCCAGTTTCCTCCCACACTTCAATCGAAATATACTAATTAGGAATTTTCAATTGTGAGCCCAAAAGGGGACAAGGAGTCATGACAATCTGTATACAGCGCTGCGGAATAGGTTGTTGCTATATAAATGGGTAAAATAAATATATAAAACAGGCAACATGTACAGTCCTTCAAGTCCCTTCAGAAATACTCGTGGAGGGTCACAATCAGTGGAGCATTTAGTACAGGAGCTTTACAAATGTGTCTTTGTTGCAAAAATTTACGCAGGAAAAAAATGTGCAACTGCTGTATACAGATTTATTTGAATAATGTAACGGAAAAATGTTCATGTTTGCTCTTTGCGGCTTGCACTTCATTGCTGTTTATGGTTTTAGAAACGTAGTCGTTTTCTTAGCATTCCAATTTTGTTTTCAGGAAGTGGGGGAAGGTGAAGGGCTGGAGTGGGAGCATGATGTAGGCATGAACATGTAAGCACAGATTCTGCCACTAGGGGCGCTGTGATAGAGAGGATTGATATTGTAGCACGACATGATGCTTGTCCCGTAAGGTGATGTTTATGGAATAGACACAAAATAAATCATTATTAAAGGGATTTCTGCTTTGTACTATTTCTGCTGCTCGAAGGTTCCTTTCACAATAAGCTGATCACTAAGTATTTCCTTACTGGGGAAACCAGTGATCATCCATAATCAATTTTTTAAAAATTATTTTGATTTTTTTCAAATGTTTATTCAGATTCCATCGCTCAGCATCAGATAACCAAGTCTTGTAACATTACTCAGGAAAAAACAAAATAGATAGTGTGGAGATTAAAAAAACAATAATAAATCCGTAATGCAGCTTCTGGATTTAGTACCAACAGCATCGGACTGGCCCACCATAATACCAGAGCATTCTCTGGTGGTCCTAGGCTCTGAAAACATAATGGGCCCCAAAGGTCCAGAGGAAAAAAACATTTGGAACTGCCTCTGCGGACAGTAGATTGTCACTAGAGTCTATTTCTTTGAATCAAAACCTATTACACTTATTAATGATTGGGTGGAGCCCAAAGAACCGCTGGATACCATTCTGCATTTAACCACTTGCAAGATCAACTTAAAGGCTATGTAAAAATCATATTTTCAAATGGCCTGTATTAAAAAATATTGAGCCATTCTGTCACAAAGGGCTAACTGTTTTTCTAGCTGTGTGACTGGTACTTTCACTTTCACTTTGCGGTCATCTATTAAACTGTATCTCTAAACTACTAAAAGGTCATAAACGCTTATTTAAGCCACATTCTTATCAGTAAGATGAGAACTGAGCTATAATGAATGATTATAAGGTCAGAGAGCAGAGATATGGAGCCATCAGCTCCCCAACTGACGGGAACAGAGAGAAAATCCAGATCCTGCTACTAGAGCATGTCAACCATGTACAGAAAAAAGGGCTCCATATTTTTAATAAATTAAATTTTTAAATGCAATAGAATAGTAGAGTAGAATGCAATAATAAAAATAAATTGTCCCCAAAGGAGTACATACCCTTTAAACATTGCCTCCCAGAAGCTTTTCATGTTTACAAACTTCCAGAGCATGTGGAACAAATCACCTAATTCCCCACAGTGGTTAATGCAGGTAGTATTTTTACAAATCCAGTTATTTGACCTATCCCATTCCTTTCATGTGAATTCCTTCTCAATATCCCAATCCCATTCAATCATATATGGTAACTTGGGATCCGTAAATTAACGCTATTGAGAAAGCCCTCTTTCTATATCGCTAACTTTTGGCTGGCAGGTCAAACTATTTATTTTAAATGATAAAGATCTGTGTAGTAATCGGCAAACACATTTGCAGTATCTAACGGGCAGAATTCATCTATACCCGATCTATTTGTAATGAATGTCATAGTAATCTTATGTTTATCTCTAGTTTTATTACTCAAGATTCTTCCCACTTTTTCCCCTAATTCATATTGCTTAACTTGTGTTTATAAAATAGATTCAGTATACTCACCGAAAATAAGAGTTTTAACCTGGTGTCATAGTGGGATCTCTTTTATGCGCCTCCTCCGGGCAGGTTATGTGCACTTAGATCTCAAAGTTTTTCCTCTTTCTCTCTTTTTTTTTTTTTTTTTTATTCAGCAGCTAATACTTGTTCAGTTTCAATGACCGGACACTTTAGAGGATTCCGTTATTCATTCCGTCATAATAGAAGTCTATGGCCTGCATAACGGATCCGTCCGGTTTACCTTATGCTGGAGTCCTCTCCTGCATAACGTAAACCAGACCGATCCGTTATGCAGGCCATAGACTTTTATTATGACGGAATGAATAACGGAATCCTCTAAAGGCATTCAGTTATGCATTCCGTCATAGAATTGCGTTATGGTCCGTGGTAACGGAATCCATAACGCAATACAGTAAATACCACAACACGAACCCTAACCCAAAATATGAAATTCGCTCATCCCTAATTGTAATGCATTGTAGGGGGATCAGACCCCCAGAAGTTGAAGTCCCAGAGTGGGACAGAAATAAAGTAAAAAAAGTCAAAAGAAGTGTTTTTAATAATAAATAAAGTTTCAAGTAAGAAAAGAAAAAAACTGCCCCACACATTTTATGTATAGCCGTGTCCGTAACAACCAGCTCTATAAATATATTGCATGGTCCACCCCGTCCGATAAACACCGTGAAAAATATATATATAAAAACTGTGTCAAAAAAGCAATTTTTGTCACCTTACATCACAAAACGTGCAGCACCAAGTGATCAAAAAAGGTGTATACCCCCAAAATGGTGCCAATGAAACCATCACAAAAAATGAGCCCCTATATAAGACAGTCGCCCAAAAAATAAAAATAAACTATAGCTCTCATATAGAGACACTAAAACATCTGCTGTTATTGTGTTAAAGTGAAATAAATAAAAAAAAGTTGACATATTTTGTATCTCTGCGTCTGTAACAACCAGCTTTCTAAAAATATCACAGGACCTAACCCCTCAGGTGAACACCGTAAAAAAAACTAAAAAAAAAACAAAATGCAATTTATTGTCACCTTACTTCACAAAAAGTGAAACACCAAGCTATCGAAAAGGCGTATGCTCCCCAAAAAAGTAATAATCTACTGTCACCTCATCCCGCAAAAATGAGACCCTACCTAAGACAATCAGCCAAAAACTAAAAAAAGCTATGGCTATCAGCCTATGGAGACACTAAAACATAATTTTTTTGGTTTTAAAAATGCTTTTATTGTGTAAAACTTAAATAAATAAGGAAAAGTATACATATTAGGTATTGCCACATGCGTAATCACCTGCTCTATAAAAATATCACATGACCTAACCCCTCAGGTGAACGCTGTAAAAATAAATAAATAAAAACTGTGCCAAAACAACCAATTTTTTGGTCACCTTGCCCCATAAACTGTAATAATAAATGACCAAAAAATCATATGTACCCAAAAATGGTACCAATAAAAACTCTTACACTTTTCAACTCTTCCTGCAAAAAACGAGCCCCTGCACAAGACGATCAGCAGAAAAATAAAAAAAATGGTGTTTAGAAACATTATTTTCTTTCAAAAATGCTTTATTATGTAAAACTTAAACAAAGTAGACATATTTGATATTATTGCTTCCGAAACAACCTGCTCTATAAAATTAGCACATGATCTAACCTGTCAGATGAATGTTGTAAAAAAACAAAAATAAAAATGGTGTTCAAAATTTTTTTGGATTACCTTGCCTCACAAAAAGCATAATATAGAGCAATTAAAAATCATATGTACCCCAAAATAGTACCAACAAAACTCACCTTTTTTCTTCTGCGCCCTGCAGTGTGCCCTTACGTCAGCTTACGACCACATATGGGGTGTTTCTGTAACCCGCAGAATCAGGGTAATAAATGTTGAGTTTTGTTTGGCTGTTAACCCTCGATGTGTTAAAGACCTTGGATTCTGCCCTCTCCTTCCAACCACACATCCAAGCCCTTTACACCACCTGCCGCCTCCAACTCAAAAACCTCTCCCGCATCCGCGCTTTCCTCAACTTTGAGTCTGCAAAACTGATTGTACATGCCCTCATCATCTCCCACCTAGACTACTGCAACAGCCTCCTCTTTCGCCTTCCATCTAGCACTCTCGCACCCCTCCAATCTATCCTCAACTCTGCTGCACGACTGATACACCTCTCACCCTGTTACTCCTCTGCCTCTCCCCTCTGCCAATCCCTTCACTGGCTCCCCCATGCCCAACTCAGTTTGTCTGCCCTAGAGGCTGGTTTTAATCAGAGTAAATATAAAACTGAACTTGCATTCATAGTACCTGCTAGTACCCATTTGGCTCCAGAAGGAGTACATAGTGGGCTCAGCATGCATGTTGGTACCTGCATCCCTGGATCTAATGGAGGCTGTTATGGCACCAAAAATTGGTTAATAAGCAAGGTGGATCCAGCATGCATGCTGGGCCTGCACTCCCTGGATTTTATGTGGCTGTCATGGCCCATAACAACTAGGATTCAGCGTTAGGGCCACTTATAGAGGCGGCCTTGGCGCGGCGAGTGGCTTATTAGTTTTTTATCAAAATGTACACTGAGGCCTCTGTTAAACTCTAGCATAGAGGCAGGGCAGAGTGCTGGTTGCAGAGTGCTGTTGCATTTCTGTGTTTGTATGTATATGTATATTTTGCCATGGCTATGTCCACCTGCATACAGGGACGTGCTACTGACCCCCTTTTTTTTCTGTGTAGCATATACTGGAGGTGTGGCGTCCTCCATTCAGTCGTGCACACCTGACTAGTTTGTCTGCCCTAGAGGCTGGTTTTAATCAGAGTAAGTATAAAACTGAACTTGCATTCATAGTACCTACTAGTAGCCATTTGGCTCCAGGAGGAGTACATAGTGGGCTCAGCATGCATGTTTGTACCTGCATCCCTGGATCTAATGGAGGCTGTTATGGCATTAAAAATGGGTTAATAAGCAGGGTGGATCTAGCATGCATGCTGGGCCTGCACTCTCTGGATTTTATGTGGCTGTCACGGCCCATAACAGGTAGAATTTAGCGTTAGGACCACTCATAGAGGCGGCCTTGGCACGGCGAGTGGCTTATTACTTTTTTTCCAAAATGTACACTGACGCCTCTGTTAAACTCTAGCAGAGTGCTGGTTGCAGAGTGCTGTTACATTTCTGTGTTTTCATTGCCCAACTCATTGTCGGACTGGGGTGCCTAGGGCCCACCAGTGGAACTGACTTTGGGGGCCTGCCCTATATATGCAAATATTGTAAATTCATTTTTTTCAGCCTCTAGAAAGCTGTTTGTTAGATTTTTTATCCTAGCATTTCAAGATCCATCTTTATATTTTCCCACTTACTTTATTAGTGCCACAATGTGCGGGTACCTATCTTTTATTGATTTGCATTTATTTTATCTTTTATTTTTTTGAGGGGGGCGAGAAAGTAAATCTGAAATAGTTTTTCATCTTTTTAATGATATATACTGTGCAATATCAATAACTATATAACTCGTGGCAATACCAAATATATCTACTTTATTTCACATTTTACCAATTTTGCACTGCAAGAGCATCTTTTATGGAAAAAAGGTAATTTTTGTGCATATCTTTTTCATTTGTCCACCAACATTGCCTAATGACGTCTTTTTGATTCCTCTGGTAATACTGCCGTATTGTGATAAGTCAGGTTACATGAGCACAACAGCAAACCCAAGCCGCAGCGAATGGACGTCTATGTTACATGGATTCACTCTTACAGGGCGGGTCTCCACTCTTGATGATGGAAATTCACTTGCATATGCTCAAAAAGGGCATGTACAGCAGTGTTGGACTGGGGTGTCTAGGGCTTACCAGTTAAAATTTATTTTGGGGGCGCACCGTACGGATACATTCAAAGATAATAAATATTTTAACAAGTTTTTTTATATGAACATAGGCCGGTTGAGGTGCTATAAATTAAATATATATATGTAGTATAGACAGTCTACTGTGTTATGTGCCACTTGTGCAGGAGATGGGAGACTAGAGACCCACCTTGCTCGGGGGCCCACCGGGGGATTCTCCTGTACCCCTGTGGGCCAGTCCGAGCCTGGCCCAACTGATTCAGTTCAAAATACTAACCAATACATACTAGGCTGTCCACAACCGGTCCCCTCCCTACATCTCTGAGCTACATTCCCGATACATCCCCACACGCAATCTCCAATCCTTACAAGACCTTCTTCTCTACTCTTATCACCTCTTCCCACAATCGCCTCCAAGATTTCTCCCGTGCATCCCCCATTCTCTGGAACTCACTACCCCAATACATCAGACTCTCACCTACAGTGGAATCCTTCAAAATAAATCTAAAAACAAGCCGACAACCAGTGACCCCGCTGCCTCTATACCGCCATGACCAGCTTCACCCTCACCTACTGTCTCCTTCCTCCATACCATGTAGATTGTAAGCCCTCGCGGGCAGGGCCCTCTGTCCTTCTGTACCAGTCTGTAACTCGTCTTGTTTATGATTAGTGTAATTGTCTGTATTATGTATGTGCACCGCTTATGATATGTACAGCGCTATGGAATGAATGGCGCTCTAATAATAATAATGATAATGATAGTACAAATAAAGCACTCTTTCTCAATAAATCTAAGTAACTTTGCACATACGGTATTGCCATCATGGCTTAGGTACAAATAGTACATCAAATTAGATGTATAATCCCATACTTTATTTAACTCATTATAATCCAATTATTGTTTGCCTCGCACCTTACCCTAATGCACCCTCTTACCAGATTACCATTTATCATTACAATACTAATCTAGAAACAAACTGTGTCCCAACCCAAACTTCCACACTTTGTAATCAGCTATAATCTATAGGGAAACAGGGCAGTAAGTGTTTTCACAGCGCCACCACAGGGGAAAGTAAAAATTACATGTTTTTCATTGAAAACAATGAATAATCTGTGTAATGGAGGACAGGACAAGTCCTCCAGAGAGAGAGGTCCTCACTGTAACCATTCTCCATTGTATCCATAACATATGGACTGGGCCATAATAAGGGAGGCGTAAACTTAAACTAGTACTTTCACTGTGGGTCCATAATGGAAAAACTACATTTTGGTACTTAAAGGGAACCTGTCACCGGGATTTTGTGCATAGATCTGAAGACATGGGCTGCTAGAGGGTCGCTAGCACATCCGCAATATCAAGTCCCCATAGCTCTGTGTGCTTTTATTGTGTAAAAAAACTGATTTGATACATATGCAAATTAACCTGAGATGAGTCCTGTCCCTGAGATGAGTCACGGACAGGACTCATCTCAGGTTAATTTGCATATGTATCAAATCAATTTTTTTACATAATAAAAGCACACAGAGCTATGGGGACTGGATATTGCGGATGTGCTAGCAGCCCTCTAGCAGCCCATGTCTTCATGTCTATGCACAAAATCCCCGTGACAGGTTCCCTTTAAAGGGGTTGTCCAGGATTTTTTTCAAAACCCCCATACCCCCATTCAGCAAGATCTTTGAAGAAAGCTATGCCTGCTCCCTGCCACTCTCTTCCATATCTTTGCTCTCAGGCTAAACTTCCTGCATGGACAGGGTCACTTGCACCGCTGCAGCCAATCACTGGCCTCAGTGGTGACATTTTCCAATGTGGCATGTTACTGCTGGGTCACGTGCCACTTGGCGACACATCATGCTGAGGCCAGCCATTGGCTGCAGAGGTGCATATGACACTGTCCTTGCAGAAGGCAATACTAGACAATCCCTTAAAGCCTTTCTCTACACTAAAACTAAAGTCTATGTATACCTTTGCAACACATTTTAATTGTTACTATGTGTTTCCATAGTAACAGACTACAAATAAGTCCTGTGTAGTCTTGTCATGCAGCCATTCTGCATTCAGTTTGTCCACTACTTCTTACTAACGTACATTTTTTAGATTTTCAAAAAGTGATATGTAAGGGCTTACCCTTCTGTGTGTGGCCCTTGGTGCCCCACTTGAGGTTGGCACAGTGAAAAGGCAGACAATGATGTATAACCCTCGCAGCATGACTGCATGACAAGACTACGCGTTTCTCTAATGGAGAGCAAAACATGATAGTTACAGACAATAAGTAGGTTTGGCATTTACAAAGTCTATTAAAGGCACCATAGTGATGACAGAAGAGTCTCTCACCGAGGGCACACATTGTTTAAAAATGTATACTAGAGCAACCCTCTTGGCGGAGAAACTTGGGTTTGCATCACAACAAGCATTCTCTAGGCAACTGTCCAGAACTGTTTGGAATGCTTCCCGGGACACCTCCGGCTAAGGGCTCATGCACACGACCATAGGCTGTTTTGCGGTCAGCAAATTGCGGTTTTTACAAAACACGGATACCGGCTGTGGGAGTTGCGCATTTTGTGGCCCATAATAGAACAGTCCTATCACGGTCGGTAATGCGGACAATAATAGGACATGTTCTATATTTTTGCAGATGCCATGGAACGGACATACGGATGCAGACAGCACACAGTGTGTTGTCCACATCTTTTGCGGATCGAATGTGGACAAAAAATACGTTCGTGTGCATGAGCTCTAAAGGGGTTGTGTATGGTTGGGGGGGAAGTGAGTTGGCAAACCCTTCCCCTTTCTGGGCAGACCAGCGAAGGGAAGCATACTTACCTGCTTCCTGATGCCTACTCTCTCTGGCCTTCGCTGCTCTGCTCAGGTTCCTGGATGTAAACTTCCAGTTTGACATCACTGCAGCCAATCACTGCCCAGTAAGAGGGTTACTAACCCTCCCCCCTCAATTGTGCACAGCCCCTTTAAGAGCTCTCCTCAAACATGGCAGTCCCAAGCAAGGTGTCAGCCAGGTGCTGTTCACCTGGACAATCATGATGGCAGTTTACCTCAAGATCAATAGCTCTAGCATCACTCCCTGACCGGACCCAACTCCACTGAAAGGTTGTTTGCTGCTACAGTTGCCCGTCGTCAGTACTGTACATAACATGGAGTTAAAGGGGTTCTCCGGGAATTAATAAAATGAAAATACTTAATATTACTTCATTATAAATATATAATACCAAATACCTTTCATTAATTATAATGGCTCATTTTGTCTGGGGAGGAAAAATAAAATGGCTGCCTTCCTACTAGTCCACACAAAACCTGTCCTAATTACACAGGAGGACATGTTAGGCTATTTTCACACTAGCGGCATAAAGAGCTGTGCCATATTCCTCTCTTACTTATCAGGGATTATGATCCTGAATACAGTTTAATATGATCTTCAGATGAATCTGTAGAAATGGGTTCATTAGGAGACAAGAAGTACAGAGAGGATAGTGGGCGTGTAGATAGGGTGGCCACTAGTTTCACCCTAGAAAGCCTCACCTCACGCCCACCATGTGGCAAACCCTGTGAAGCCACACCCCTGGATCAGTGAAGCCATTTAATTGCCCCTCATCTCTAAGGCCTCATGCACACGGCCGTTGTGCCGCCGTTCCGTGCATTGGGGACCACAATTTGCAGTCTCCAATGCACGGGCAACATCCGTGCGGCGGCTGGGATGGATCGAGACCCATTCAACTTGAATGGGTCCGTGATCCGTCTGCACCGTAAAAAAATAGAACATGTTCTATTTTTTTGCGGTGTGGAGGCACGGACAGAAACACCATGTAGTGCCCCCGTGGGGTTCCGTGCCGCAGCTCCGGATTGCAGACCCATTCAAGTGAATGGATCCGCATCCACGATGCAGTGAGCACACGGCCGGTGCCCGCATATTGCAGGCCGCAATATGGCAACGGCTGTGTGCATGAGGTCTAAAGGTGGATTTAGACTCCCAAATAATCAGGCAGATTATCGGGAACGAACATTTCTGCGAAACCTCTTTTCCGATAATCTGGCCATCTAAATGTGTTGCAGATCACCCGATGATCAAGTGAAATGCTCATTCATCGAGTGATACTGTTGTTTGTGCAGGCAGGTAAATGTTTGTTTCTGGGCAGCAGATCGTCCTGTCTAAACACCGATCTGCTGCCCAGAAACAATGCAGCCGTATGGAGACGAGCCATAGCAATAGCGATCCCTCGTCCTCATACTGTGAAAGAGATCGCCGCATGTAAATGCAGATCTTGACCTCCACTTAACGAGCAGCCGACTGTCGGGAAGGAAGGCTAGCTCTCCCGACAATTAGCTACTCCTCGGTGCGTGTAAATGACCTTTAAGGAATTTGGTTCAGGCAGGACCCTATGGCTGCTGGGCCCTATAGCAGCTCTCTGTCAGAATCAATATCCAGGTAGTCATGTCCCTATTCTCTAGTGCAGGGCTAGCCAACCTGCGGCTCTCCAGCTGTTGTAAAACTACAACTCCCACCATGCCCTGCTGTAGGCTGATAGCTGTAGGCAGACTGGGCATGCTGGGAGTTGTAGTTTTGCAACAGCTGGAGAGCCGCAGGTTGGCCAGCCCCGCTCTAGTGTTTCTTTAAACCATATTCCCTGCTGCATAACAAACTGGCTGCACGTGACTCAGATCTGATGAAAATGTTCTCCACGGTCATGAGGAAAACAATTCTCTACCTGCTGTTCTGAATAGAAATTTGTTTTGAACAAAAATTTTCCGGTGCTAAGCACCATTCTTCCCGCGGCTGATGCAGCACGCCCGGCTCTTTGTAGTCAGCACTCAGCTGTGTGCTTTGCTCTGGAATATCGTGTGCTGGCTTTTTCCTGGCAGCCGTTCATAATGTCAGTCTGGTTCATGGATGGGATTTTCATAAGCCTGTAGGTTTCTCACCTGTGTATCATTAGCAGTGTTATATCTAATCCTGTCTGCCCCAGGAGACTTGATGCTCAGCACAAACCAATTGTCTTATGATAATCACCGGGTTCAAGGATTGTATTTTATGTACTTTCCAAAATGAAATACACAATGCTCTCTCTTTTTATTTAATATGGAACTTTGTGGAGCAGCAAAACCACTCTATCTGTATATACATCTGTATTCTACAGTGTAATGCCCCAGTCACACAACCGTATCTTTAGTCGACATGTGATCCGCAATTTTTGCAGATCAGATCCTGACCCATTCATTTCGACGGGCCGCAAAAAATGCAGACAGCACACCATGTGCTCTCTGCATCCATACGTCCATTCGGCAACCCCTCAAAAAAGAGAGAACATGTCCTATACTTGTCCGCAATTGTTACGTTCGGTCCACAAATAAAACGTATGCAAGATGGATGTCAATTGGACACTCCGCAATTTTGCGGATCTGCATTTTGCGGACTGCAAAATACATACGGTTGTGTGAATGCATCTTAGAGGGCACTGAAAACAGGCCTACAGTATATTCAGAGGAGTAACTAGAAAAGATTGGCCACTATGGCATATTTTCCTTCCCATCAACTTCTTGTAACCTCCCCTCCCGCGGCTAGTCAAGACCACCCACACTTGCCAAACAAGCCCCACCCACTCAGTAGAATACCACCTTCACAGTAATTGTACTACCATAGTGCCTCCCTTACATTAGCTAAGCAATAATCAGCAATAATCACCTAGCGGCCATTCCCTTGATGAGCGGAGCACATTCCGCTTTCCCCAGCATCACGCCTGTTGGAGAGAGCATGGCCTGGGCCTCACCTGCCAATACACACACACAGTTATCATGTGGTGGCAGACCACCGCTGCTATGGCACTAGTTCCGCCCCTGAGTATATTATAACAGGGGCAAAAAGGCCATCTAACATATGTTCTTCACTGCCTACTATCTACTTTAATTGTTTCACTATTAGAAGAAAAAAACAGCAAAATAGCCCAAACAAGACCACCGATGATCAGAAAGAGTTAGGCTGGGTACACACGGGAGTTGCGGGAAATGATGCGGGTGTGTTGCGGGAAATTGCACAATTTTTCAGCTTGAGTGCAAAGCGTTTTAATGCGTTTTGCACGCGCATGAGAAAAAACGGTATGTTTGGTACCCAGAAGTTTGGGTTTGGGTTAGGTGTTGTGTAGATTTTATTATTTTCCCTTATAACATGGTTATAAGGGAAAATAATAGCATTCTCAATACAGAATGCTTAGTAAATTAGGGAGGGGTTAATAAAAAAAAATAATAATAATTAAACTCACCTCATCCACTTGTTCACACAGCCCATCTCATCTTCTTTCTACTTTCTTCAGGACCTGGTAGGAAGAGGACCTTTGATGATGTCACTTATCATGGTCCATCACATGGTCCCCATCCCGATCGTCTCTTTGCAACCATGCGTGAAAATCGCACCGCATCCGCACTTGCTTGCGGATGCTTGCGATTTTCACACAGCCCCATTCACTTCTATGGGGTCTGAGTTGCGTGAAAAACGCACAATACAGAGCATGCTGCGATTTTCACGCAATGCACAAGTGATGTGTGAAAATCACAGCTCATGTACACAGCCCTATTGAAGTGCAGAAAACTCACCTGTGTGAAAGGGGCCTTACTATGCTTGCTGGAGGGAAATGTTTTGGACTCTCGTCATTGCTCTAATAAGAAAAGTCCCATAACAGTTTGAAACATCAAACTTTTTTGCGTCTTCGTTTTGCGCTCTCTGCCTTCCCAGAGCCATAACTTTTTTATTTGTCTGTTCACATAGCCGTATGAGAGCTTGTTTTTTGCAGGACAAGTTTTACTTTCCAACGCCACCATTTATTTTATACTATGGACATTTTCGCACATCGCGACACCCATGTGTATTTTTTTTTCATTTTTTTAGTTCTTTTATTTTTATTTTGGGAAAAGGGGGGTGATTTGACTTTTTATGGTTTTTTTATTTATTTTTTAAAACTTTTTATTTTTTTACACTTTTTTATAGTTCCTATAGGGATGATTTTACTGCTTTTCTATGGAGCCCTATTACAGGCAAGGGCTCCATAGGAAATACTATGCAGCAGCCTCCTGCCATTCACAAAGACAGGGGCTGCTGCACACAAGCTCATGGCATTTTTAGCGTGCTCAGATGCCATGGTCAGGAATGACCACTGAGGGGTTAAATGTCCGCGATCAGCATTACTGCCAGTTGCGGACATGAGCTGAGGGTGTCTGCTATAAGAAGCAGGAGGCCACCCACGGCTATGGCACCAGCAGGCGCCATCTTTAAAGACCCCTATTACGGCCCTGGTCGGGAAGGGGTTAAAATAAATTATGTCATGACAGATCACTGGGCAGAAGTGGCGCACACACTGACGTTTATCTACCGGCACTATTTTTATTCTGTTCTTCACTTCCATAAGAGGACAATCCCGGCGTAGCCGTCACGTGCACTGTATTCTCATAGTCTGGCAGTTACATAACACGCTCCTGAGACTGCTGCATCCTTTGAAGTTTCACGTTCCCTGCTGAATTCCTAGTAACACTATGTTTACCGCTCAACATTTCTAGTTATGTATTCTAAATTATGAGCATTTATCTAGTTTTATGCTTTAGAATAAGCCTAACATCAAGGAATTTTAATGTGTATCGGCAGGAATCCGCACCACCACCGCTTGTGTTATACGCATGGTGAAACTGCAACTCTTTACATACGGTTTTGCCAGTGTACAGTCATACTCTTTGGCATACCATTATCTCTTTGCGTGACTGTACCCTATTTTTCTCCTTTTCATGTCAAAGGGGTCCATAAAGATGATGTTTGGTGGTGTAACAGGTTTTACAGAGATATTCTACCAAATTTGCCAAGTTAGCAAAAAATACACAGCGTTTGCTCGTTGTCTGTTACCTTGGAGACACATAAGTCTGCATAGAGGCTGTAGATACAAAATAATAGGAATTTTTAAATCAAGATTATTTGCAGAGTTGCATTTTTATTTTAGGTGCATTTGAGCAATGCAATTACAATGGTTAAAAAGGAGGAGTTGGCCTTTAAAGGACTGTATTTTAATGACCTGAGAACATTGAAGGTTTTAGAAATGTTTTTACAGGCGTCGGCTTTTTATTGAAGTCAGGAGGATAAAACTATCAAAGATGTTGTGTACTCCAAAATGATATGAAAACTACAAGTCTTTCTGCAAAAATCAAGCCCTCACACACAGCTCCACTGAAAAAATAAAAAAGTTATGGGTCTTGGGATGCGGTGATGCAAAAACATTTTTCTTATATATTTATATTTTTTTATTGTGCAAAAGTAGTAGAACTTTAAAAATATTTGGTTTATTCGGTATCATTGTAAGGGTACTTTCACACTAGCGTTATTCTTTTCCGGCATAGAGTTCCGTCCTAGGGGCTCTATACCGGAAAAGAACTGATCAGTTATATCCCCATGCATTCTGAATGGAGAGAAATCAGTTCAGTCTTTTTGACATTTCAGGACGGAGATGATACCACAGCATGCTGTGGTTTTAGCTCCGACCAAAACTCCGGAACACTTGCCGGAATGCCAGATCCGGCATTTTTCCCATTGGAATGTATTAGTCCTGAATCCGGCATTCAAAATACCGCAATGCCAGATCCGTCCTTCTGGTCAGCGCATGCACAGACTGGTAAAAATGTGAAAAAAATTATATAACGGATCCGTCTCTCCGCATGACAAGCGGAGAGACGGATCCGTTCTTGCAATGCATTTGTAAGACGGATCCGTAGCCCGATCCGTCTTCAAATGCTTTCAGTTTGCATGCAGATTGCCGGATCCGACAGGCAGTTCCAGCGACAGAACTGCTTGCCAGATCACTCTGCCGCAAGAATGAAAGTACCCTAATTGTACAGACCCAAAAGTAAAGTTATCCTGTTATTTATGCTGATAAATGAACAGCTCAACATTTATAATGTAAAATCTCAGTGGTGGTTTTGCAGGTTTTCCCATCAACCCCCCGCCAACACCTTTCCAGAAATTAGGCTGGTATTACGAACGAATGCTTGTTACCGATAATCTGCTCGACTATCGCTAGGTGTAACACAGCCTTTAATAAAAGTTATTTTGTAAGTTATGTGTACCCCAAAATGGTGCAGTTAAAAACTAAAAACTGTACTGCAAAAAAAGCCTCATACGACTACATCGATAGAAACATAATAAAGTTATAGCTCTTCGCAGGCAACAATGAAAAATTTAAAAAATTGCTTAGTCACTAAGGACCAAAACAGGCTGGTCACTAAGAGGTTAGAAGCAGACCATCAATAGATTTTACGTAAGAGGAAGGATAATGAAGGCCACCAATTAGCATCATCTTATTATTCTGGTGAACCTTCTGGGGGTTATGTACAGTATTTGTTTGTCTTCATTTTCAAATGCATAGAAGAAAATTTAGCGATTCTTATTTGCAAGCAAACAGCTGATTGTCGGGAATGCCAGGAGTCGGACCCCCATCGATCTGATATTGATCATTTATCCTGAGGACATCAATATTCTTCTCCCGGAAGGCCTATTTAACCTCACTATGGTTATGAATGGGTGGCCGTCCCATGAGAGATCTTCAATGTCAATTGTTCGATATGTGAAGCCAGCCCTTCTGCAGAACGATGAGTCCTTAGGTTGACTGTCACATATGAGAAAGGAGGTCCTTTATGGTGTCAGTGCAATGTCAGCTGTTAAGGCGCATGTTCTAATACGACCAAAGTCAGCAAGACCCACAGATTTCGGCTAAACCAGGTATCTTGTGGGTAGGGACTGCCTACTCTCCCCTGATAAATGACATTGGCGTAAAAAAGGATTGGACATGATGAATTACAACCATGCACAAACCTTTGTACTCCTCAGAGACGAGCCCCCACCAAAGGAGTCTCCCCAATGAGAACACATGCAGACTCAGATAAACGACTCAGACTGCTGGAGTATGGCCAGCTCTAGCCAACGGTCCGAAACATACGAAGGCCATAAATTAAATTGTGGAGGTTTTATATCAGTATTTTAGGGTTTGTTCTAGAATTAGTGGTTCCACTAAACCGATCACTGTAGAACCCTATAGGGAGGATCATTAGGACTACAGGTTGTCCTGTTGTTATGGCAGAAGTACAGACACTGAAATGCAGCTGTATAACCGGTATGTACCACTGCCCTTAGGCAGATTTTAGCCAGAATCCCACCGACAGCCTATGTCTGGAAAAGCCAAACATCTGATGCAACTTTAAATGAAGAAAACTGAATATTGTCTGATAAGTGTTCCTGTTTTTCCTCAGTGATAAGAAGCGCCATAGATGTCTGGTAAGTGCACATCAGCAGACTCCGAGACTCCAATCCAAGACTCATTGCTTTGTACAGTCACAGCCTCACACCGCGGTATCCCAGCGCACCGCAACCTGCCATCCTGCCGACCTGTAAACTAGAGAATATACTTGTGTACACTGTATCTACAAGGATGTACATCGCACATATAAATGGTATCCCTCACAAACAAATAGTCCATGTGAAGAGACAGTAATCCGCAAAAGGATATAGTGCAGTCCATTATCTTGAGAAGGGTATTTGGATCACCCCTCTTACATGTACTGCATTTACGGTCCAAAATCTTTACCGGTGAGAGGGTTGGTGGAAGCCTCTCCTTCTTGGGTTGCATATGGAGAACCCTGTTCATGTACAAAACCCGAAGCTGGACCACCTCTCTGTGGAGCCCCACAGCAGGTGTATAAGATGTCCCTATGGTGAATGCACATTGTGAGCACTCCCTATGACGTATGACCTTTACGTTCCATCTCATTTTTATTGCATTGGGTGACCGTTATATATGGTCCATAAATAATCCATTGCAGAAGATTACAAAATACCTATATGACAACATCATAAATGCCAAGCTGTCAGGGATGTTGTAAAGCTGGAAGTTGGAAGGAACAGTTTGTAGATCACACCTTCCACTAATTCTATGGCTGGGCTGGAACGAAGTTCTGTGCCAGTCCAGCCAAAGTGTTGTTTGACGTGCCCACATTTCCATTTGCCAGTGCAAGAATCAGGCAACATTTGGGAGGTCGGTGTGGAGCCTATGAGAATAGGTAAGAAGGGTTAGTGAGGAAAAGCTTGGTACACTGGAGTGTTGACATTCTCCATGTTCTCTATGGTAACCACCATGAAAAGCGTGGGAACGAAAGCAGTTTCCACTGCTGGACACACGCTAAGTAACCCCTTAACGGTGCAGTCAATTTAAATTCTTTTGTCTCCCTGCCTTCCAAGAGCCATAGCTTTTTACCTTTTCCATTCACATAGCCGTATAAGGGCTTGTTTTTTTTTCTGTTTTTTTTTTTGTTGCAGGAAAGTACTTTCTAAAGACACTATATAATATTCCATACGATGATTTGGAATGCTGGAAAAAAAATATTAAGGAAGTGGAATTTGGAAAGAAAATGCAACTTCGCCATTTTTTAATGGGTTTCGTATTTATGGCATTTACTGTATAAAAACAAAATAAAAATCTCCAATACATTGCCTCAACTGACTACCGCTGCAGGTCCCAAGAGTGAAATGGGCTCAATTCACAGTCAGTCAATGCGTTTTCGGGGGCCGCGTGATTCCAATGGTTAAGGAGGTAACCTCTTTCAATCAGAGCCATCCACTTGTACATCTACGGGAAAAACATCGAGTTCCACCAATATCGTCCTCCTACGGAGGAAATGTCCTGTGAAATATCGAAGGTCGCACCAATAGTGAAGTACTATCGCCAGTATTCACATGCAAATGTATTGTTATACTCACAAGCGCAAGTGAAAATGCAAGCACATTAGATAAATTCAACCGCCCCGTGCTTCTCCCAACTTCTCCTTCCGAAAGATTCTATGAAATATCAAAACGTTGCTCCCATAGTGAAGCACTGTCACCAATAGTCCCATAAAAAATGTTATTTATGCTCACAAATGCAGGTAAAATATAGGCATATCAGATAAATATAGCAGCCCTAGGGCAGGAGCACAAGGCTGCTATATTTATCTGATATGCCTATATTTTACCTGCGCTTGTGAGTATAAATAAAAAAAATGTATCTGACTATTGGTGACAGTGCTTCACTATGGGAGCGACTTTTTGATATCTCATAGAATGGTCTGTGGGAAGGAGAAGTTGGGAGAAACATGAGGCAGTTGAATTTATCTGATGTGGATATTTGTGGAACTTAATGTTTTTCCCATATATGTACAAGTGGATGGCTCTGATCTAAAGAATCAGAGAATCTAGAGAATCATTTGAATCGCGCAGTCCCCGAAAACGCGTATGGCATTTACTGGGCTGTAAAGATGATACATTACAATTAGATTTTTAATGCTTTTAAACAATAAACTTTGAAAAATAAAATATATTTTTGTATCTCCATATTCTGACACCCATATTTCCGTCCAGAGAGCTGCATTAGGGCTGTATTTTTGTGGGGTGAGCTGTAGTTTTTATTTATAACACTTTGGAGTGTGCATAACTTTTTGTAGTGTGCATAATTTTTACTTCAATTTTATTGAGGTTTATTAGATTTTTTCATTCTTTTGCTTTTTATGCTTTTTTGTTAAACATTTTTGTAACCCCCCAAGAGACTTGATCATGCAATCCTTATATCGATAATAAGTTAGACTGCAGTTGTTTGCCGTTGCTGTCCACGGAACAATCACCGTTTTCCTATTAAAGCTGTTTTATCACTTCAGCAAATAGTACAGTATTTATCATATAGGAAAGGTAATACAAGGCACTTACTAATGTATTTTGATTGTCCTTATTGCTTCCATTGCTGGCTGGATTTATTTTTTCATGTAATTATACACTGCTTGTTTTCATGGTTACGACCACCCTTCAATCTAGCAGCGGTGGTCTTGCTTGCAAACTATAGGAAAAGGTGGCGTTCCCTCTGGTGGCCGGGACTTTTGAAGCACACATTGGCCGGCGCTTCCTACTAAAGTGTGTAAGCACAGCCACCGCTGCTGGATTGCAAGGTGGTCGTAACCCCTGGATATGAGCAGTGTATAATGTGCCTAATGTGCCTCTTCGGGGCTGACTGTTGACAATAAGGTGATAGGGTTTACCGTGAGAATGCTATTAGGCTTACTGAACAGGGCACGGTTTAAAATAAAGCCAGGGATAGAACACCACAGGCAGGGACAGCAGCTTTGTTATGCAATTGTGGAGCCCACTTAGAGGTGTTTGGTGAAATACAATAGTCACCATCCTCTCCTCCTCCCCTCAAAACCCCTCCCCCGTGGTTTAAGGGTGGTAGGGGTCACACAATTATGCTTTTTCCTCTTGGTAGCGCACTCACTAGGTGTTGTGGTTAACAAAAAGTCACCCAGTACACGGGTGCCACAACAAATACATTACCTGAGTGCGCCACCTGAGGTCTTGCTGTTGCTGCACTACAGTGGAACACATTACCGTTCATTGAGTTCCCTATTAGTGTGCGTATTGATTATCTAATAAAGTTTATAGTTATTTTATTTTAAACCGTGCCCTGTTCAGTAAGCCTAATGTGCCTCCTCATATACAGTGCCTTGAAAAAGTATTCATACCCCTTGACCTTTTCTACATTTTTCACGTTACACCCATAAACGTAAATGTATTTTATTGGAAATGTATGTGATAGACTAGCACAAAGTAGCTTTTTTATAAATAAAAATCTGAAAAGTGTGGTGGTGTGCATTTGTATTCAGTCCTCTGTTCTCTGATACCCCTAAATAAAATCCATTGTGACGAATTGCCTTTAGAAGTTACCTAATTAGTAAATAGAGACCACCTGTGTGTAATTTATTCTCAGTACAGCTGTTCTGTGAAGGCCTCCAAGGCTCGTTAGAAAATATTGGTGATCAAACATCACCATGAAAACCAATGAACACACCAGACAGGTCAGGGATGAAAAAATATCCCAAGCTGTGAACATTTCACAGAGCACTGTTCAATCTATCATCCAAAAATAGAAGGTATATGGCACAACTGCAAACTTACAAGGCATGCTCGTCCACCTAAACTGACAGCCCAGGCAAGGAGAGCACTAATTAGAGAAGCAGCCAAGAGGCCCATGGTCATTCAAGTGGAAGAATCTGTCCACAGGACAACTATTAGTCGTGTACTCCAAAAATCTGGCCTTTATAGGAGAGTGCCAAGAAGAAAGCTATTTTTGAAAGCAAGCCATAAGAAGTCCTGTTTGCAGCTTGCCACAAGCCATGCAGGAGACACAGCAAACATGTGGAAGAAGGTGCTGCATTGAGATAAGTCCAAAGTTAAACTTTTTAGCCTAAATGCAAAGCACTGTGTAAGGCAGAAAACGAACACTGCACATCACACTGAACATGGTAGTGGCAGCATCATTCTGTTGAGATTATTGTCTTCAGCAGGAGAGTTGGTCAGAGTTGATTGGAAGATGGATGGAGCTAAATATGGGAAAATCCTGGAGAAAAACTTGTAGAGGCTGCAAAGACTAGAGACTAGGGTGGAGGTTCCAGCAGGACAACAACCCTAAACTACAATGCTACAAAGCTATAATGGAATGGTTTAGATCACAACATATTCATGTGTTAGAATGGCCCAAAGTTCACACCTAAATCCCATTGAGAATCTGTGGCAAGACTTAAAAATTGCTGTTTAAAGACTCTCCATCCAATCTGACTGAGCTTGAGCTATTTTGCAAAGAAGAATGGGTAAAAATGTCAGGCTCTAGATCTGCAAAGCTGGTAGAGACATACTGTAATTGCGGCGAAAGGTGGTCCTACAAAGTATTGACTCAGGGAGGCTGAATATAAATGCCCTCCACACTTTCCAGATTTTTATTTATTAAAAATTTTGAAAACCATGTATCATTTTTTTTTTCACTTCACACATACTTGCTACTTTGTGTTGGTCTGTCACAGAAATTTCCAATAAAATACATTTTCATTTGTGGGTGTAACATGAAAAAAAAATTGGGAAAAGATCAAAGTGTATGAATACTTTTTCACTGCATTAAGTGCATCCTCTGGCAGTCTGAGCGGTCCAAGCTGCTGTAGATTTCTGTCTTGATTTATCGGCGTAAATAAAGATAAATATGCCGGGTTTGCTGGCCTTGCCCCCTCCTTTGCCACACCCCCTCTTTTTGGAAAAGACCCCTTGTCACAGTGGTGCATAAAAAGTCACAAACACTGGGTTGGGGGAATGATAATTTACATCCTAATGAGACAAATACAAGCTGATACGTTGTGTATCCGCCTGAGACCCAAACAAATGAATGAGATCAGTCCATAGACCATGCATCAGAACAAAGAGGACAATCCGTCTTGCAAAAACAAAGCCCAATACATTTGCCTAAATCCAAAAGTAAAAAATGTTATAACTGCCAGAAGGAAGCCAAAATAAAACATTTTTTCAAGTCCCTATAGCCATATAACTTTTTAAAGGGGTTCTCTCCTAATAGACAACCCCTTCAATGTGGGAGCCATTGCGACAATCCACTGATGGAGGTGGGTCTGACACCCGAGACCCTGGATATGCAGCTGTTTTTGCTGCGGTACCATGCTAGCCCCTCATCATTTTTCCTGCAGGGGTCGCTACAGGGAATATGTAGTATTGCATGGCAGCCATACAGATGAATGACCACCAAGTGAACGGCCCATGTCCATTAGATCAGCTTCATGCTGGAGCTAACGGAACATATAGTCACTGGTTGTCCTCATGTGAAGTGTGCTCTGCCATCTAGTCTCCTACTGCCTGTAGTTATGGCTGCTGTGTCTGGCATTGTATTCATAAACCAGGAAGCTTTGGATGAACACTATATGAGCTGCCAATGTAAGCGCAGCAATGCATGAAACTGCGAAGGGATGAAAGAAAGATTAAATTAAAGCGTGTAAACCTCTGAGGCCTACAGAGGTACATTATAGCTCCATAGACCTCTATGAGTGTAGGATTAAGGCTCCATATAACTTGGAGCATAAATAGAACCATACTATGGTCATGTAAAAAACATATATATATATTAGTTACTAGGAATTACTAGGCGGTTTTTCTTGCATTAATTCTGTCCTTCTTCATTCACCAGGCCCCCGTATGTTTGGAGAACATGGTTTACATAAGTATTAATGACATTCTCTATCTATCTCTCTCCAGACTTTTGAGAAGGCTCAAGGATCTAATGCAGACTTGTCCATGCTAAGCAGGCTAATGTGACATTGCAGCCGCTTAATCCTGCTCCGTCATGTGACTCAGAAAGTGACTTATTATCCTGGAACACAAGCCAGCATCTGCAGACCTTCTGCATCCTTCTCCAAGGCTGGAAGCTGTGCCTCAAGAGTAGACACTTCAGAGCTGAGGAGGTAGGGTAGGGCAGTGCTTGCATCAAACTAGAGAATGAGACAGAAGAAGAACTCTGACATATCTTCATGTGACACGACGACAAGGAGAGGCGTAGTGTCTCCTACATGAGGTCTCCTGGAAGCACTGTCTGAGGACAAGAACTTTTATTTTCAAGGGGGATTATAAGACTTGCTGCTACCATTCAAGAGACTTTAAGACATTTTGTTCCAAAAATATATATATGTGCTTCCTCCCCCAATTCTGAGCACTTATACCATCTGGCGGTGACCTGTGGTCTGTGACTGTTATATTCTACCATTGTATAATAAGAGGACTAGCAAAAGGTGCCCAAATGTTGACCATGACGGCAATGTATATGAATGGAGGAGGTCCTGGCAACCAGCGGTACTCCCGCTGGAACCGCCAGGACAGCTTGGAAGATTATGTCCGGTCTGAGTGCTACGAACAAGATGGAGAGGGGAAACAGCGCAAGCTAACACCCTTTGAGAAGCTCACCCAAGACATGTCACGTGACGAGAAGACAGTCAAGGAGATGGCTCTGGGTAAAAGAATCGGCCTTTACAGGTTGCGTGGGGAAATTGGAAGTGGAAATTTCTCACAAGTGAAACTTGGGATTCATGTACTTACCAAAGGTAACGCACATGTCTTTTCTATACGATTATAATTTATTCTTTCAAAAATATACAGATCTAGCAGGTTTTAGGTTCTCCTTCATGTATTTTCTGCAGAGGCGTAACTATAGGGGCTGGACAGATTTGAGCAGAAGTTGCCTAAGTTAGATAGTTGGGGAGCCCAGGAGCTTCCAGTTAGGGCTCATGCACACAAATGTTTTTTTTTTCCGTTTACGTTCCGTATACGGACTGTATACGGAACCATTCATTTCAATGGATCCGCAAAAAAAATAGACGGTACTCCGTATGCCTTCTGTTTCCGTTTTTCCATTCCGTTCGAAGATAGAACATGTCCTATTATTGTCCGCATAATGGACAAGGATAGTACAGTTCTCTGAAGGGCCAGCTGTTCCGTTCCGCAAAAAAAATGGAATGCACACGGACGTCATCCGTATTCTTTGCGGATCCGTTTTTTGAAGACCGCAAAATACTGAAAAAGCCATACGGTCGTGTGCATGAGCCCTTAGGCCTCTGATTTATGCTTCATGATAACCTTTAGGGTATAGCCACATGTGACGTAAATGCTGTGAAATCCCTGCACTGAAATTGCATGCAGATAGGCTGTAGCATTTACAGCACCAACAAAGTGGATGAGATTTCAGCGTACACAGTGGATTTTGGAGATTTCAGACAATTTCTGCAACAGAAATTCAGCAGTGGAGTCCTCCTGTGTGGATGTACCCTAAAAGAGTTGTCTGGGAGTTCTTCAGTGCCAATACTCTGGTGGTCCCTTCCTGGTTTTGTGTATTTTCCTGCAATGGCCGTACATCCACCTGACCAGTGCAGCAAATCACTGACCCTATTGGTCTCATATTATAGATTCCGGTGATTGCTTTTGTGGCCATGTGGGTGTAATGCATGTCATCGCTTCAGGAAAATGAACAAAGACTTGCAGGGACCAACAGAGCAGAGACGCTAGAATGGTTGGTGATTTAACTCTCGGACAACCCCTTTAACATTTGCCACCGGGGCTTAGAGGTTTAGCATGAAACTTAATGCACCTCTGCTACGTCTGTTTTGCACCTGTGTTCACACCGACTTCAGTAATGCAAAATAGCTATATTTATCATATCCCACTGACCAAGAGTAGAAAAAAGAGTGTCATATTATTCAATAAATAATCCCAAAAATGGAGGTTATTGCAGAATGCTAAAATGTGCTGTAACTTTTTGCTCAGTGGGGGTAGGACTGATCGGAGCGTCAGCGATCCCTAGAATGAGGGTAGAGAGGAAAAACAGCGAAGGGGACAAGACACCAGATCCCTAAGAATCATAATAAAGTGATTGCCATCAAATCTAAGAGTAGAGTGCATCGCTGTACCATGCACAATCACAAAAAGTGGTCTATTTAATTCCCTATGCATGCAACCATGACAAGGTGGCATCCACTACATATACAAATAAGGAAGGGGATTATGGAACTCGGACAGAAGATATTTGATTTTCAAATGATATACTAATTACCACTATGATAAAGGAGTAAGGATCCCTAGACTAGATGAGTGATCATCCAGGGATTCGAGTTTGGAGGGATTTCTTTTTGCCTTCCTCTTATAATATATATAATATATGCATATTATTGGTTGCAGTAGATGGATGGTTTTCTGCCTAAGGGCTCATGCACACGACCGTTGTTGTTTTGCGGTTTGTTTTTCACGGATCCGTTGTTCTCCCCATCTGAGTTTTTTTTTCTCTGATTTGAGTCCTCTTCCGTTCTGTTATTCCACAAAACATATCCGTATGGTCTCCGTATGCGATCTGTTTTTTGCGGATCGGAAACGGAAACAGTAACTTATTAATCACCAAACACATGAGCAATATGGGCTGGGCATAGCATTTATACAGCATGGATCCGCAAAATACGGATGAAATGCAGGTAACATACTGTGTTTCGTGTGCGTTCCGTATTTTTATTTTACTTGACCAATTGACTTGAATGGGGCCTCGGACCGTGATTTGCGGACAATAATAGGACATGCACTACTATTTTGTGGAACGGCCATGCGGACTAACCGAAACGGAGTGCACACGGAGTAACTTCCGTATTTTCTACAGCTTCATTAAAGTGAATAGTTCCGCTTACGGGCCACCAAAAAAAGGAATGGAAGCGGAAAGGAAATACGGTCATGTGCATGAGCCTTAAAGGCTACTTTCACACTAGCGTTAATATTTTCTAGTATTGAAATCCATCATAGGGTCTCAATACCGGTAAAAAACGCTTCAGTTTTGTCCCCATTCATTATCAATGGGGACAAAACGTAACTGAACAGAACGGAGAGCTCCAAAATACAATTCGTTCCGTTCTCATACCGGAGAGCAAACTGCAGTTCAGCCCCATAGAAGTGAATGAGGCTGAGCTTTGATACCAAGCACAGCCGCAATACAATGTACGGCGCTGTGCCTGGTGAGCTGAGAGAACGGTGAGGTGCTACTGCCAGCGTCAGTGCCTTCTCAAACTGCTAATCAGTGGGACTCCTGGGTATCGAACCCCCACCGGTCAGATACTGATGACCTTCCAAGGGATAGGATACCAGTTAAAACATCACTTGAATGGGTCCGCAATCCGGGCTGCGGTGCGGAATGGAGGCACGGAACCCTACTGAAGCACTACGGAGTGCTTCCGTGGTGTTTCTGTCCGTGCCTCCGCACCGCAAAAAAATAGAACATGTTCTATTTTTTGCAGTGCGGACAGATCATGAATGGGTCTCGATCCGTCTCGGCTGCCGCCACGGACGTTGCAAATTGCGGTCCCCAATGCACGGAATAGCTGCACAATGGCCGCATGCATGAGGCCTAAGGCATATTGGTACACCTTAGACTTGTTCCAGGGTGCGGGTGCCCACAGAGAGGGCTCTGATCTGATCCAGTGCCATAGATTCGCCACCACTGCCCTATAGAGTGGATGCTCAGAAGTCACTAAATGTTCCTGTCCGCCTCCTTCACCCACTCTGATCCTGACTGTGCTGTTTCTGGGCAGAGATACAAGTTCCCGTCATCCGTCGCACAAGATGAATGCTACATGATTCACACTGCAGAAGGTGCAGCAGTGTAAAGCTGCCGTTGACTTTACTACAGTGGCGGTAGAATAAATAGAACTTTTATATGTTTTTTTTTTTGGGGGGGGGGGGGAATGTTCACTTTTGAACTTTGGGGATGGGCATTGTGCCACGGCTCATATTACTAAACACTGCTCTGCGACTGTGGGTAATAAATCTAGAGGACCAGTGCGAGTCAGGGTTGCAAAGGTCCATAAATTCCTGTAAAGTCCATAAAAATAGGCGAACTTTTTCCAGTGTCCATGAAAAAAATATTATTGTCTTGATAATGGTCAGGAGAACGGTCATCTCGCTCCTTCCTTCATAGACTTTCATGCTTGCCTTTGCCAAAAGTGCATGTGTTTTCAAAGGGGAGAGAAGCATTAAAACTCTGGCAGCAACTCTGGGAGCAAAGGATCAGGCATACTGAAATCCAATGTGCCCTATCCTTCTTTCACCATGACAACTGCCGTTGTGGGAAAGTTGTGGGACCTGCCATTTGTAACGCCCATTAGATAGTTAGCCAGCCAGAAGCTCAAAAATTGGCAGGTTCAGCCCAAGGTACATCTAATGTGTAAGGCCAATTTCAGAATAGGGTTCCACCATAGAAAGTTATCCTCGGGGCCCAACCCCAAGATGATCAATAAAGATATATATAATAGACACTAGTGGCAATTTAATGTCTGAAAAGACCACTCTAACAGTTTTTTTCTTTGGACCTTTGGGGTCAGGGGATACTCTAGTACTCTAGTAAGTCAGTCCAACACTGCTAATTTCGGTGGGGTTGACAGACCATCCCTAATGACAGATGGAAGGGAAAAGAATAAGTGGGCATCTTTATGGTGACATTTTCTGGAGTAAGATTTAGGCTACATTCACATGACCGTATGGGTTTTGCGGTCCGCAGAACACAGATACCGGCCGTGTGAATGTAGCCGGCCTATGATAGAAATGCCTTGTTGGACAAGTATAGGACATGCTCTATCTTTTTTGCGGGGCCGCGGATCGGATCTACGGATGCGGACAGCACACTGTGTGCTGTCCGCATCTTTTGCGGCCCCATTGAAATGAATGGGCCGCTTCAAAATTGCGGAACGGATGCGGAGCCATTCATACGGTCGTGTGAATGTAGCCTAATACAGATGTCCAAATGGTGAACTCTCCTTAAAGGGGTTTTCCAGTTTGCATCAACATTTTTGAAAACAATCATTTATTATCTGTAATTTTGTCATGTATTTTTTTCTTTACCTTTGATGCTCCTATCTCCTGTTCTGAGCTGTAGTCACGTGACCAGGTCCATGCAGCTCTTATTTCCTGTGGTGTTATGTCCATGGGTGGGGCAGTCATAGGGGAGTGTCTATGTAACTAGCTGGGTGGGAGGAGCTATATACTAGCTGGGTGTTGTTAGGGGCGGTGCTGGAGCTGGAGAAGTGCATCATGGGTTTGGTTGGATACAGGAACAGGAAGTGCTACCTACAGGATGGAAACAAACCAGAAGGAATTGGTTTACATGGTGAGAACAGGTTAGGAGAGTCCAAAGTGAATAAATAAAAAAGCAGGGGAGATGTACACCAGCTAAGCAACTACATGAGCATATCTGTTAAAAACCATAGTAATCCCGGAAAACCCTGCAGTAGTCAGGTGTCACATCAGGGAAGGAGATCTCTGAAGTCTAACCATTTTGTTGTCTCTTTTCTATTTAATGGAATTAAAGACATATGTGTTTTTTTTTTTTTTTAGAAAAGTGGCAATAAAAATATTGGACAAGACCAAGCTGGACCAGAAGACACAGCGCCTGTTGTCACGAGAGATTTCTAGTATGGAGAAACTGCATCACCCTAACATCATCAGACTTTACGAGGTGGTGGAGACTCTGTCTAAGATGCATCTTGTGATGGAGTACGCCGGAGGAGGGGAGCTTTTCGCCAAAATTAACACAGACGGAAAATTATCTGAATCGGAAAGCAAAGTGATCTTTTCACAGATAGTGTCTGCTGTGAAGCATATGGTAAGGCACGGTTTCCAAATATATAGTTGTGGCGTTTCTTTCACGTGACTTCAAACCTGTTTATTTCAGGATAATTCAAAAAGTTCTACAGAGTTTAGAAGTCCTCAGAAATCTTAAAGAGGGAATTCCCATCATAGGCATTTATGGCAAACATATGGGATATGTTTTACATGCATGATGGGTGCAGGTCTCACCTCTGGAGATCACTTGTTGCCATTTGTGATGTGTAGCTCTCTCCAATAAAGCTTATGGGTGCTATGAAATGGTAAGCTCAACCACGAAAAGTGTGAAAGTCACCTGCACCTATCAGGCAATTATGGAATATTGTGTGGAAATATCCCATTAAAATGTACCTTTTGAGTGGGAATACCCTTTAAGGAGTATAAAATGATAACATTTCACTAGGATTTGCCATCAATTTGTGATCAGTGGAAGCAAGGGTGAATACAGATCTCATGAGGCCACATAGCAAAACTAGGTAGGGCCGCCTGCCCTACCTAGTCTCCGAGTATGTGCGCATCAATCACTCTCAGGCAATGCAGAAAGCAAAGCACCACGCTCTAGATTTTCAATAAAAGTCACCATTGGCCTCACCCATTTTATCAGACTTTTATGTCGGAAAAAGTGTAACAGGTGCTTAAAAAATATGGCGCTTGTTCTGACCACCATTTTGCTAAGGAAACTGGCGTAAATACATTGATAAATCTTCTGCTTCCCTTGTATTTCAAAGCTTCCTGCCTGCAGCCACCACTAGGGGGAGCTCAGTGCATAGGAATGAATACAATTACCATGGAAGCTGTAATAATCTTGTTGCACTGAGCTCCCCGTAGTGGCAGCTGCATGAAAATGCAATGTTTGCATATCATAAGAGAAGAAGCAGTTCAGTGTGGGGCCCTCCCCCAGGCCCCATAGCAGTGGTGGCCTGCCTTCATGAAAGGTACACCACTGGGTAGGAGTCCAACCCCTGGGACCCCTGAGAATGAAGGGGCACATTGCTGATTCAGCACTGCACCTCACTTGAATTGAGCTGTTCTGCTCCGTGGGTGACCAGGGAGCTTTTGTGCAGGAACAGACTGTGAAGGGGCCGCAGAGCCGAACGGGCACTTTGACTCCTTCCTTCTCAAGATGCAGCTAGAGTTCAAACCCTACTGACCCCACATCCTAACAATAAACCATACATTTATGGGATGGGACTGCAACCATAAGGAGGTTCTGCAGTATTTTTAAACTGATGATCTATCCACTGGATAGATCATCAGCATCTGATCGGCAGGGGTCCAACACCGGGACCGCTGCCAATCAGCTGTTTGAGAGCAGCGGCACTGGAAGTAGCGTTGTGGCCTTCTCGCTGTTTACCGCAGGCCCAGTGAAGTCACGACTAGTATCACTGGCTTGGTCGGGGCTAAGCTTCATTCGAGTGAATGGAGCTCAGCCCCGCCCAGGCCAGTGATACTAGTCGTGACGTCACTGGGCCTGAGGTGAACAGCGAGAAGGCCGCGGCGCTACTGCCAGTGCCGCTGCCTTCTCAAACAGCTGATCAGCGGGGACCCGGGTGTCGGACCCCTGCCAATCAGATGCTGATGATCAATCCAGTGGATAGGTGATCAATTTAAAATTACAGCAGAACCCCTTTAAAGTACCTTGTGATGCCAAAGAGCAGGTTCCAAAGCATGGGGGCAGCAGGAGAGAAATCTCAGATTACTAGTAAATGGAAATTCACAAATCTGTTCTTCTGCTCCGCGTTACAAATCAGTTCGGCACATTCTGTTCTTTATTCATAAAGATCCATCCAAGAATAATTATAAGATGTTTCATCCTTTAATTATGCCTCTGATTAACTGACATCCTACCTTTTGTTTTTAATCCTCAGCATGACAACCAAATCATACACAGAGACCTGAAAGCCGAAAATGTCTTCTACACCAGCAACACGTGTGTGAAGGTCGGAGACTTTGGATTTAGCACAATAAGTAAAAAGACGAGACTCTCAACACCTTTTGCGGCTCTCCTCCATATGCTGCCCCAGAACTTTTCCGAGATGAACACTACATTGGCATTTTTGTTGATATCTGGGCATTGGGCATTCTCCTATGCTTTATGGTGACAGGCAGTATGCCATTCCGAGCAGACACAGTGGCCAAATTAAAGAAGTGCATTCTTGATGGAACGTATACCATTCCTCCGTACGTATCCGAACCCTGCCAGAGGCTGATCAAAGCGATGCTCCAGCCTGTACCTTCGGAAAGATGCAGCGTGGATTACATCATGAACAGTGAATGGATGCATGGTATACAGTATCCAAAGCCTTTAGAACCTTTCAGTCTGGATCCAAAACACCTGTTGGATACAGGTACCCTTAAGGACGATGAAACAGAAGTGAAGAACACTTTGGAAAATTTGGGCATTATGGAGGATCATATTCTTAACAACCAGGGCAGAGACTCTCGCAGCTCAATAACGGGGATTTATCGGATTGTACTCCACAGAGTCCAGAAGAAAAGAGCAGTGGAGAGCGTTCCAATCATAACCAATCCAGAACCGAAAGAAAAGCCCACAAAGAGGTCTCACCGAACCCGTCGAGAAATCAGGCACACGTCTAAATTTTGTTCCATTTTATAAAATGTTTCAAATTTAAATGGACTGAGATATCCCAGAGATGAGAGGCTGCTTACTTTTTATCTTTTTACACAAATTTTCAGTGATGCCTTTAACACCTTTTTGCTAATATTTGACCCCCAAATAGCTCCTGTGTTTGTATGAATGATTTGCTCTAAGGGGTTTGAATGTGCCAATGCTATCAAGTTCACAACCACACAATACTAGAAGAGGCAACCGTAGTCCCCATAATGGTTCCCCTGACAAAACGTCAACCTCCACTGTGTCATGTGCCTAAGGGTGCAATGTAATGTCATAGTTAAAGGGGTTGTCCATCTGGTAACACTTGCTTTTAAATGGTCAGGCCCCAAAAAAGTCACACTTAGTCTTTCTTCACATCTGCCTTTTTGCTGTCTGGTTTTGAGATCTAGCATGGGATCCCAAAACCACAGCAAAACGCTTCCATTATAATATTACAAGAGGCTGTGTACGTTCAGAACGGATTCGGTTGTATTATATCGAAAAAGAAGAAACCGGATCCGGCACTAAAGCTATTGTAAGTCAATGGGCATCAGATACGGTTTTTCGTGTCCAAAAAAACAGATCTGAAACCATTACCTTACATGGTTTTTGGTGCTGGATCCGGCTTCTTCAGTTTTCCATGAATTCTGCTTGCAGCGGTTTTGTGTCCGACATGGGAATGCAACGAACCTGAGCGGAATGCATTTTGGTGCACTCTGTATCGGTTTGTTGAGTTTTGTCCCCATTGACAATGAATGGGGACAAATCTAAGGCTTTGTGCTGCTGTTTTGAGACCCTGTGGTGGATCTCAAAACCGGACAGCACAACGCTGAAGTGAGAGCAGCCTTAGTCCTTACCGCCTTCTGGATCACTACTGATCTCTACTTCCTGTTCCCACTTGACACACAGGGAATACTGCTTAGTCAATCACTGGCTCCAGTGGTCACCTGGACAACCCCTTTAAATAAGTATTCTGCTAACAAGAAGTTAACTCCTATCCATTAGATCGGGAGTAACTGTTAGATCAGTGTGGGGTCTGACCTCAAGGACCCCCAACCGATCACAAGAAGAGTGATCCCATGTCCTCTATTTGAGTGGAGCAATGGTTGAGCATGCGCACCACCTCTCTATTCCAAGCGTATGCTGAAGATAGCCAAGTACACGGCTTAGCTATCCCAGTCCAGAATTTAAATGGAGGAGTGGTGTGCATGCTTGACTTCATTCCGATGGGGGCATGGGACGCCCATTCTCATGTTTGGGGAGAGGTCCCACTACAACTGATCTAATAATTATTTCCTATCCAATGATCAGGGGATATCTTCTTGTGACCAGAATACCCCTTTAAGGGAAGGGCTATGACATTAGAAATATTACTATTTTTAGTATGTCCCGCCATTACTCTACAGTTCCTGCTGCCAATAATAGTCCTGGTCTAGAGATTCAGAGCTCTGTGTCTGGATCCAGTGACAAAGCGACTTACAGGACCATTGTAAAATATAGATCATTTGTACAAAGACTGGTCCCCGAATCTCTAGATCAGGGTTCTCATTGTCATTCTCATCCAGGTAAAACTGATGCCTCGTCCTGGCCTGAGGCGGCGGGACACAGGTATTTACACTTTGGTATTCTTTAAATCTCAGTGTCATGCACCGCCCTCAGACCATGTGGGAATAGAGCAGGGGTTGAGCATGCCCAATACCCCTCCATTATCTCCACTGGACTGCTAGAGATAGCCATGGTAGTGGGCATGTAACCATTGCTCCATTACACTGTGGAAACTGGACCTCCTTGTCATGGTTGTGGGTGTCCCAGCATTCAGACCCCCACCCATCTAACAATTATTCTCTTTCCAGTGGACAGGGGATAATGTTTTCTAACTAAAATACTATTTTAAAAAAATTCAGGTTTCCACTTTTTAACCATGTAGAATAACACACCAGGCTTTGGTACTCTTCCATTATGTGACTGAATGAAGACTATTGGATAGCATTTGGCCATGGAACAGGATAACATGAGTGAAGACACCAGTGTGAATGTCATAGGGGCACACATTAGGCACTTTCCAGTAATGCAGTGGTATATTGCACTGTTCATACTGGTATCTTGGCTCGGTTTATAACAATAAATACCAATTGACCCTGTTGACGTATAATCGGACACATCAGGGTCCTGGTAGTCTACCTGGGGCAAGATACATCTACATAATTCTTCTGTTCAGTGCTACAATCATGTAAATAGGTAGGCAATGGGTATGAGAACAGAACACGGACCGCTGTCCATACTAGAAGCCTGACTCTAGTGCCTTGCTGCAGGTTGTTGTAGTCCACAATTTTGGAACCATGAAAACAGCTTTTGGGGGAGACATTGGTAAAAAAAATGGTCATGGATGGTCATTGGATTTATGTATCAGTACTTTGCGGGTGGAATTGCACTTTCATGAGGTTGAGCAAATCTTCTCTAAAGCTGCCCCAGATATTAGATTAGTTTAATGTCTATGATGCTGCCAGACTCAGTGTCTGATGTTGGGGAACATTAGATAAAAACAGGTTAACAATTCATATACACCCAAGACCTTAGGTACGTGAACATGCGACAATCTCCGGTTTTTCCAGGAGTTTGATATTGATGGCTTATCCTCAGGATAGGTCATAAATATCTGATTGGTGGGGTCTGACAACCAGCACCACCGCTGATCAGCTGTTTAATGGGGTTGTGGTGCTCCAGTGAATGCCACAGCCTTTTGCTAGGCCAGTAACATCATGTTCATCGGTCACGTGGCCTAGGCGCAGTTGAAGGGCTAAAATACCAAGAACAACTGTTTTACAATGTGCATCGCTGTGCTTGGTAAGTTGTGAGGAGGCCTTCTCGCCCACCATTGCACTATGGTCTCTTCAAACGGCTGATCGGCAGGGGTGCTGGGAGTCGGACCCCCATTAATCAGATACTGATAAACCATCCAGAGGATAGGTCATAAATATATGAGTCCCAAGAAACCTTTTTAATGAAGATGATAGGAAGATCACAGTAATCCTCCCTGCTCCTTTGCTGGTCCCATGACATAATATACTCCTTAAAGGGGTTTCTGGGATTTTAAAAATTCCATGAGCAGGGAACGTAATAAAATAACCCAAGCAGCACTTGCTCCAGTCCAGTGGTGTCTGACGCTCCTGTTTACTGGTCATCTACCATACATGAACACGTGACCGCTGCAGCCAATCACTGATCATCGTTGCAGGCCAGTAACACAGAATGGCAGTACTGTAGCTCCAGGGATTCATCGGTGAGTGTAGAATTGTTTCACATTCTCTGCTCTTCGGCAATTTTTTCAAAAATTCCAGAAATCTTTTAGGACAATCCTGAAGATACTTTACAATTACATTTTCCGCAATGCTTCTAGGGGTAAATACCGCTATAATATGGTGTCGTTTGTAGTGGGATTTTTGTTCTCTTGAGTTGAAGGGACCTGAAACAAGTCTGTGAACCCAGGAGATGCGGACTACTGTATGGCAGAATTTCTTGTGACCGTTTCATTGCATGGACTACATGTTACGAGGGTTTGCCAAGCAACCTGGAGTCCCAACATAATTGTTACTTTTTTGTCTTTATCCCTATACATATATCTAATGTTTACCTGATAGGATTTCATACTGAACTTTTTGATAATATGAAGTAGTTTTCCTACGTCTGGCATTTGCAAGCAATTAAGCTTTACAATTATTGGTGACTACTGTTTGGCAGGATCATTTTTTGGAAATCACTATTTTTGATAAAAATAGCCTTCCTGGTGTATTTTGGGTTGTAGCATTTTTAGAGTTGATTAATCCTGTAGGTTTAAGGGGTTTACCAGATGTTTGATATTAATAGCTAATCCTCAGTATATGTCAGTGATGGTGAACCTTTTACAGACCTAGTGCCCAAACTGTAACCCAAAACCCACATATTTATCGCAAAGTGCCAACACGGCAATTTACCCTGAATACTAAAATCCAGTATAGTATATCCTCCATGTACTTTATCATTTAGCTATAATATCCTGCCTACATTCAGTGCTCTGCCTGTGCTGTTCATAGTGCGCCCTGCGTGGAGAATGGCAGGAAAAGTCTAAGGCCTCATGCACACAGCTGTTGCCCGGCCCTATTGTGGTCCGCAATATGCGGGCACCGGCCGTGTGCTCCCCGCATCACACATGTGGACCCATTTACTTGAATGGGTCCGCAATCCGGAGCTGTGGTGCGGAACGGAGGCACGGAACCCCACAGAAGCACTACGGAGTGCTCCCGTGGTGTTTCTGTCCGTGCCTCTGCATCGCAAAAAAATAGGACATCTTTTATTTTTGTTTGCGGTGCGGACGGATCACAGACCCATTCAAGTTGAATGGGTCTCGATCCGTACCGGCCGCCACATGGACATTGCCCGTGCGGTCCCTAATGCATGGAACAGCTGCACAACGGCCGTGTGCATGAGGCCTAAGGCATATTGGTACACCTTAGACTTGTTCCAGGGTGCGGGTGCCCACAGAGAGGGCTCTGCGTGCCGCTTCTGGCACCCGTGCCATAGGTTCGCCACCACTGATATAGGTCATCAGTTTCTGATTGGTGGCACCCCCGACAATCAGGTGTTTGAAAAGGCTACGACACTCCGCGGGCTCTTCCTCTTCATAGGCCATGTGATGTCACGCTCATCGGTCACATGACCTTTGTACAGCTTAGTCCCGTTCAAGTCAATGGGCCTCGACTGCAATACCAAGCACAGCCACTATACAATGTATGGCACTGTGCTTACTAGGTTGCAGTTCTCATGGAAGCACCAGTGCCTCTTCAAACAACTGATCGGCAGGGGTGCCAGGTGTCCCACAGATCAGATACTGACCCATTAAGAGGATAGGCCATCTACATCACAACCCCAGAAAAACTCTTTAATGATTCATACACTTAATTGCATTTACTGCTTGCCATAAAGTAAAATGTTGCTCTGGTGCTCTTATCGTGGTGCAACAATAATGTCTTACATTTCATTATCACCCTCTAGACGAGGACAGGACATACTGAAGGGTCGAACAATGACTTCTGAGTGATGTAGAGACCCATAGAAAGTCTTGCAGGCAATATATTCAGTCGGGAGTTATGCCTACCAAGCGGCTCACAACGCTTGGTAGAGCACTTAGAAACATGTGGGCACACATATTTGCAGTTAATAGCGTCACAAGTAACCCAAGGATGGTCCTAAACCCGGCAAGTGCGATGTTCATACCCGGATCTTTCAGTGCAGGCAATGGTGAAGTCGCCATTGATCAAGGCCAATGGTAAGGAGTTTTCTAGCGAGTACTAGCCAGGCTTAGGACCACCTCTGAGGGGTTTTTAACGTGACTTTCATACCTGACTAAACATCTTTTTTTAATCTCATACAACCTCTTTAAGGCTAGGACTCCACAGTGGGAGTCAGTTTTATGGCGCATTCTTGCTATTGTCATACAACTTTTTTGCCTTGAGCGACCATCGCAAGACCAAAACTGGCTATGGAGGCATAGCATGAAAAGCCTTTATGACAGGCTTTGCCTTTCAGATCTTTTTTACTATAATGACCTGCAATGCACTGAATGAAACAATCATAGTTTCATCTACAGCATGGGTAGGCAACCTCCGGCACGCCAGGTGTTGTGAAACTACAACTCCCAGCATGCACACTTGCTCTGCTCTTCTTATAGCTCCCATAGAAATAAATGGAGCATGCTTGGAATTGAAGTTTCCCAACAGCTGGAGTGCCGAAGGTTGCTGACCCCTGATCTACAGCTTAGGGTACATTCACACGGCAGTATTTTGTGGAACGGATGCGTAAACGCTACGGACTAAAATGCAGACTGACAGATGCGTGATCTGCGGACTGCAAAGCAGCAACGGTCATGTGAATGTGCCCTCAGATTGAAATCCTTCCCTCTGTACATAGTGGCTTGAAGCAGCTCATCACTTTGGCAAAGCAACTGGGTTTTAATTTTTGCTTTGTAATGCATTGCAGGTACATTTGGTACTGAAGAACTCAGAGGTCACCTCCAGAACCTGGAAAGGATTGGGGCGATCCCCAAATCTGCTTGAATCCTGATCCAAGAGCCAATACATATACGGACTCAAAAAGCAGAAGGGCAAGGATGTTAATGATCAATGGTCATTGCATTTATCATATGTCAGAAGAACATCTCAGAAGGCCCATCCTGTGCAAGGATTCAATCAACCGATTCTGGCCATATCTTTCCCATTAATATATCCTATTTGCAGTGGAGAAAGTTCTGTACACTGACAGGACCCCTGACAAACCCGCTAGCCAACATAGCTCTACTATCTAGTGCTAAGATGCAGTACGCACTATAGAAAAAGGATGACAAAAACATGTAAAAGGTCTCCTGGGTAGTCGGCAGCATTGACGCCACATCCTTCAAACTGCTTGAGAATCCTGTAAGCAGTTTGCATCCTCATATGTGCATTTCGCAGCAATACCCCACATGGCTCTATACCGTATCGTTCACTGGTTGTGCACTTTAACCTCATTTTGAGCTTTTTTTTCTAACTGTAAATTATTGTACCATGTTTGATAGAATATTTAAATATTGTATTATTTTGCATTTTCTGTGATATTCTGTAGTGCATGCTGAAGGACACCCATTGTAATTCAGTGCAGGTTGTAATCAATGCCTTGCAGTGTTATTTTTGAATGTTAAATGTGTTCTATAAATCACTATTTTATTATCATTTGCACATGGTCGTTAATGGCTTTTATTAATAGTACAATATCAATTGCACACAAAAAGAAATTAAGGCAAAGGACGTTTGGTCTGGCTCAGGCAGGAACATCTCAAGCAGTGGCTCCCGCAGGTGAAATGGAGTACTACATGTCATTCAAATCAAAAGGCAGCCTGGGTCTGTCAGAACACAAGCCATGGAAAGGAATCTGACATCCATGTACCCTAATAGGACATATGCACAGGGCATGCAGTAATGCAGGGACCAGCAACCTCCTGCACTGCCAGAATGCTATTCACTTTTATGGGAGTTACAAGAACAGTTGAAAAAGTGTGCATGCTTGGAGTTGTAGTTTCATGCAGCTGGAGTACCAGATGTTGCCGACCCCTGTCATGGTGGGACAAACCCTTTAATAAGACCAATTTCTGGATCGCCAGTAGGCATAGAGCCATAGAGACATAGGGGGATATCTATTTACCCTATTTGCCGCTCTCGCCACTTTTCAAAAGGGGGCCCTGTAAGAGTCGGGCGAGGGCGATCAGCTCCAACTCATTTATCATCATGTACACCAGCGATGAGCTGGAGCAGACTTTAATCAGGCACATGGACTGACAAGCCGTCACCTTGTCATAAGTTAAATGCAACCTCCGGTGGTCTGCTGGTCTTGATAAACCCATAGGGGGTCATTTACGATCAGAAATATGCTTATTAGAGATGAGCAAATTTCATATTTTGAAATTCGTTAACGCTTCGTTTGGTGGTAAAAGCAGAATTGCGCTATGGAAGTTCATCATAATAGAAGTCTATGGGCTGCAAAACGGATCCGAACCTCTTTCCATTATGCAGGGAAATCCTCTCCTGCATAGCGGAACCGGGACTGATCAGTTATGCAGGCCACAGACTTCTATTATAACGGAATGCCTCTAAAGGCACTTGCTTGCAGATGTGATGAGTTTTTCACTGAAGCCCCATTCACTTCTATGGAGCCAGGGCTGCATGAAAAACACAGAATATAGAACATGCTGCGATTTTCACACAACGCAGAGCTACTGCCAAGGCCAATAAGATAATGGGTTGCACCAAAAGGGCATAGACGCCCGTGATGAGAACATAGTCCTACCACCTTACAAATCTCTAGTCAGACCACACATGGAGTACTGTGTACAGTTCTGGGCTCCTGTGAACAAGGCAGACATAGCAGAGCTGGAGAGGGTTCAGAGGAGGGCAACTATTATTTTATAAAATATTTTATTGAGATCAACAAATGTCAGAGCAGTAGGAAGCCAATTACATCCATAGGCACTTAAGCAATGGTGCCAACTCTCCGACATTTACAAAATCTAGTAGCAATAGTATTTTTAGATAACAGTAAAATACACGCGTTGAACATAGGAAGTGACACATGTTTGTACATGGAAAAGCAGAATAGGATGCGACAGAGAAAATGGGTCATTATGGTCGTATGTGTTAACTGTGCCCCTTGTGTATCAGGAGATTGCCCTGTAGGATTTCCAGGCCCCCAGGTTTTCTCGAATTTTGGGGTGCTATTGAGTTCCCAGTGCACAATCTGTTCCAGTCTGTACACCTGGTCACAGCGGGCTAACCAGTGGGATATAGTTGGAACTATAGATGATTTCCAGTGGGTAGCTATCAGGATCTTTGCTACTGCAAGTAGTTGCTGTTGTAGGCGGTTTATATGTTGAGGTAAGCTCCGCTGGGAACGCAGTCCCAATAAACAGATTTGTGGTTGAAGTGGGACCTCACTGCCCTGCATTGCTGTCAGAGCCTCACATATATCTACCCAAAAGTTCCTGATCAAAGGGCAAGACCACCAAATATGCAAAAGGAGCCTTCAGCTCCAGAGCATCTCCAGCATAATGAAGAGGCTGTGGGAAACATTTTGCGCAAGCGCACTGGGGTGTAGTACCATTTAGTAAGCAACTTACAGTAGTTTTCCTGGAGACGAATGCACCTTGATACTTTATTAGTCTGTGACAGCAAAGTCCTGACCTCTGCCGAGGAAAACGTAACCTTTAGGTCTCGTTCCCAGCTCTCAATGAAGGATGGTTTGTGTAGAATGGGCATCTCCAGAATCATTGAGTATGTTCTAGAGATTTTTTTATTTGGGTCTTTTATGCCCATGACCATTTGTTCAAAGGTCGTGTGTGTATTATTACTTGGAATCTGCACCCTGGCTACATACTGCCTAAAATGGGACTTCTGAAAGAGGGTTAAACCGGTCAGCTGGTGGTCATCTAAAGCTGTCTCCTCACTTCTGCTAGATCCTATTATAAGATCCAAGACCGGGTCTGGTTCTCTCTTGATGTCTCATTTAACGTCATTCTAAAGTCTGACGTAGAGTCCCACATGACGTCTCTAACCTGTGAAAGTGGGGATATTGGGCTAGATATTAGTTTCAGAGGAGGGCAACTAAAGTAATAACTGGAATGGGGCAACTACAGTACCCTGAAAGATTATCAAAATTAGGGTTATTCACAAAAAGACGACTGAGGGGAGATCTAATAACTATGTATAAATATATCAGGGGTCAGTACAGAGATCTCTCCCATCATCTATTTATCCCCAGGACTGTGACTGTGACGAGGGGACATCCTCTGCGTCTGGAGGAAAGAAGGTTTGTACACAAACATAGAAGAGGATTCTTTAAGGTAAGAGCAGTGAGACTATGGAACTTTCTGCCTGAGGAGGTGGTGATGGTGAGTACAATAAAGGAATTCAAGAGGGGCCTGGATGTATTTCTGTAATGTAATAATATTACAGTTTATAGCTACTAGAGATGGGCCATTGATCCAGGAAGTTATTCTGATTGCCTGATTGGAGTCGGGAAGGAATTTTTTATTTCCCTTAACCACCTCAGCCCCCCTAGCTTAAAAACCCTTAATGACCAGGCCACTTTTTACAATTCTGCACTACACTACTTTCACCGTTTATTGCTCCGTCATACAACTTACCACCCAAATGAATTTTACCTCCTTTTCTTCTCACTAATAGAGCTTTCATTTGGTGGTATTTCATTCTTGCTGACATTTTTACTTTTTTTGCTATTAATCCAAAATGACCGAAATTTTGGCAAAAAAATGATATTTTTCACTTTCTGTTGGAAAATTTGTCAAATAAAACTACATTTCTCTATAAATTTTTCTCTAAATATATTGTTCTACATGTCTTTGATGAAAAAAAATGCAATAAGTGTATATTTATTGGTTTGGGTAAAAGTTATAGCTTTTACAAACTATGGTGCAAAAAGTGAATTTCCGCATTTTGACTTTCTCATCACCTGTCCTGTTTCCTGACGTACTACAATGCCCAGACAGTAGAAACACCCCATAAATGACCCCCATTTCAGAAAGTAGACACCCTAAGGTATTCACTGAGGGGCATAGTAAGTTCATGGAAGTTTTTATTTTTGTCACAAGTTATCGGAAATTGATTTTTTTTTAAAAATTTTTATTTTCCTCAAACTTGTGACAAAAATAAAACTTCCATGAACTCACTATGCCCATCAGCGAATACCTTAGGTGTCTACTTCCGAAATGAGGTCACTTGTGGGTATTTTTACTGCCCTGGCATTTTAGGGGCCCCTAAAGTGTGAGAATCCAAATGTGTAAAAATGCCCTGTGAAATCCTAAAGGTACTCATTGGAATTAGGGCCCTAGAATTAGGGCCTAGAAATAGCGGGTGTCACGCCTTATTCCACTCCTGCTACAGACACGACATCTTTTCGGGGTGGCGGTTGGGTTGAGGTACCAGTAACGACACTGGGGAAGTGCCGCTCGTGTAGACGGCTAACTACACTGGTGGATGGGGCCACGGAACCTCCTGGATACAGGAGGTTCTCGATGATCTCTTCCTGAAATTTGAGGAAGGATCCTGTTCTCCCAGCCTTACTGTAGAGAACGTAACTATTATAGGCAGCCAATTGAAATAAATATACAGACACCTTCTTATACCAGCGTCTGGGGCGTCGGGAAATCAAATACGGGGCCAACATCTGGTCATTGAAGTCCACCCCTCCCATGTGGAGGTTATAGTCGTGGACTGAGAGGGGCTTTTCAACGACACTGGTTGCCCGTTCAATTTGTATTGTCGTGTCTGCGTGAATGGAGGAGAGCATGTAAACGTCACGCTTGTCTCTCCATTTCACCGTGAGCAGTTCTTCGTTACACAATGCAGCCCTCTCCCTCTTTGCAAGACAGGTGGTATCAAGCCGTTGGGGGGAAGCCCCGGCGACTAGGTCTCACGGTGCCACAGCAGCCAATCTGTTCTAGAAACAAATGCCTGAAGAGGGCCACACTTGTGTAAAAATTGTCCACATAAAGATGGTACCCCTTGCCGAATAAGGGTGACACCAAGTCCCAGACTATCTTCCCACTGCTCCCCAGGTAGTCAGGGCAACCGACCGGCTCCAGGGTCTGATCTTTTCCCTCATAGATCCGAAATTTGTGCGTATAGCCTGTGGCCCTTTCACAGAGCTTATACAATTTGACCCCATACCGGGCGCGCTTGCTTGGGATGTACTGTTTGAAGCCAAGGCGCCCGGTGAAATGTACTAGGGACTCATCTACGCAGATGTTTTGTGCAGGGGTATACAAATCTGCAAATTTCTGGTTAAAGTGGTCTATGAGGAGCCGAATTTTATGGAGCCAGTCAAAAGCTGTGTGGCCTCTGGGACGGGAGGTGGTGTTGTCGCTAAAGTGCAGGAAACGCAGGATGGTCTCAAAACGTGTCCTGGACATGGCAGCAGAGAACATGGGCATGTGATGAATTGGGTTCGTGGACCAATAGGACCGCAATTCATGCTTTTTGGTTAGGCCCATGTTGAGGAGAAGGCCCAGAAAATTTCTAAATTCAGAAACTTGGACTGGTTTCCACCGGAAAGGCTGGGCATAGAAGCTTTCCGGGTTGGCGGTTATAAATTGAGTGGCATACCGGTTTGTTTCTGCCACGACTAAGTCATAGAGCTCCGCAGTGAAGAAAAGCTCAAAAAACCCCAGCGCCGATCCTATCTGAGCTGTCTCCACCCGAACTCCTGACTGGGCGGTGAAAGGGGGAACTAATGGTGCGGCTGAAGATGGGGGCTGCCAATCAGGATTTGCCAGCACCTCAGGGACTCTAAGGGCTCTACGGGCCTGTCTGCGCAGTGGCTGCGACGGGGAAATTACTGCACGTGCCACCGTACCAGCTTCAACTGCCCTTCTGGTGCTCGCCACTTCATGTTGTACGGCAGTGCTGGTAGTAGGTCCAGGACAGGCTGCGCTGCTGGTGTATGCCTCACCACGTAATCCGGCAGTGCCAGCCCCAATCTGCTGCCCTTGAAATGGATCCTGCGCTACCTGCGGTCTAGCAACGCGGGCCGGGTACGCCTGGTTCTATCAGGGACCTCAACCTCCTCGTCCGAACTTTGGGTCAGACTGCCACTGCTCTCTACAGGTTCATATTCTGACCCGCTAGATTCGTCAGATGAGGGTTCCCATTCCTCATCCGACTGGGTCAGAATCCTGTAGGCCTCTTCAGAGGAATACCCCTTATTTGACATTTGGACGACTAAATTTAGGGGTATTCCCTGAGACTACCCAAGAAAAAGAGCAAGCCTGTCTTACAAATGGGAGGCTAGCGAGTACAGAAGCCGCTGCGATTGATAAAAATATCAAAACTGATTTTTTTATCGCCGCAGCGCTGTGTAGTGATTGTGCAGTGATACAAAAAAATTTTTTGTCACTGCGGCGGGGCGGGCGTGGGTGAACGCACGTGTGGGCGACCGATCAGGCCTGATCGGGCAAACACTGCGTTTGGGGTGGAAGGCGAACTAAGGTGACACTAGTACTATTATATATCTGACCGTGATCAGTTCTGATCACTTACAGATACTATAAAAGTACAAACGCTGATTAGCGATACGCTAAACAGCGAATCAGTGACTGCAGTGCGGTGGGCTGGGCGCTAACGCTAACTACCTGCCAAAGGGGGCCTAAACTAAACTAAACCTAAAAGTCAATCCTGGTGGGGAAAAAAAGTGACAGTTCACAAAAGTGACACTGATCACTTTTTTCCCTTTCACTATGTATTGACAGGGGGTGATCAAGGGGTTAATTGGGGTGATCAGGGCCTGATATGTGGTGTTTGGTGCACTTACTTGGAATCTGTGCTCTGTGCTGGGTCCAACCGATGAAAAGGACCCAGCACATGGCACAGAGCCCTTATAAAATCATTATATTTATAAATAAAACTTATATTGTCCTTTTCCATAGGTGATTTTAAAAATCACCAGCCTGCCAGCGCTGATCATTGGCTGGCAGGCTGGTGACTCACTTCTCCTGCGTCCGGCGGTGTGTTCCACTGTGTTCCACGTGGCGCATGGAGCGCAAATTCTCGCATCTCGCGAGAGGACGCGCCTGGGCGTCCAGGAGGGATAAACCGACCGCCGCCAGGACTCAATCCTGCGTACGGCGGTTGGGACGTGGTTAAGTGGGGAAAATTGGCTTCTGCCTAACAGGGGTTTTTTGTCTTCCTCTGGATCAACTTGTAGGAAACAGGCCAAACTGGATGGACAAATGTCTTTTTTCGGTCTTATATACTATGTTACTATGTAAAAGGAGCCTAATTCTTTTTTGGGTTCCTGGAAGATCTACTGATAATCAATGAGGGCAAAGATCTCTCTCCAGAGGTTCCTTCAAAGGGAAGACAGAATAATTTGCTTTTTTTTCCATCCAGACCACAATCCTCCCTTGCAAAACCATCAAGAGAGGCATCTGATAAGTCAGACATCTGGTTCCCTCTAAAGACATGACACAACGGACTCCTCTTCCCATGCCCAGCTCATTTTTAAAACTATGGAGCAGATCTACTAATGCAGGAATGTCCAGCTTGCGGCCCTCCAGCTGTTAAAAAAACTACAACTCCCAGGATGCCTGAACAGACTACAGCTATTAGGGCATGCTGAGAACTGTAGTTTTGCAGCAGCTGGAGGGCCACAGGCTGAGTATTCCTGTATTAATGTAATTCTGCAGAGTGACATATGTATTTAGAGCCTTCGACACTTTTTCTGGGTGGCTTAATTGGCAACACTGTGGGGGAAATTTATCAAACTGGTGTAAAGCAGAGCTGGCTTAGTTGCCGATAGCAACCAATAAGATTCCACTTTTCATTTTCCAAAGGAGCTCTGAAAAATAAAAAGGTGGGATCTGATTGGTTGCTATGAGAATCTAAGCCAATTCTACTTCACACCAGTTTGATAAATCTTCCCCTGTGAGCCATAATTTTGGCACAAAGTAAGCCAACAAATAAGTGGTATATACTTAGACTTGACGGTCTAACGCTGGGTTCAGACCTGAGCGTTTCTGAGACGCGCGTAAAAAACGCGCGTTTGTGTGATTGACTGCAGTGTTGTCCAATGACCAAATATCCCTGTCTATATGAAGTTTGGCCTTTCCAGCATGTTGCAAATTCATAAACGCGCGTTCAGTGTCAAAAACGCGCAAAATACAAGCGTTGCGCGTTCCCATTGAAGTCTATGGGCCAAAACGCGCGACAAACGCCCCAAAAAAAGCTTAAGTACTTGTTTATGCGTCGGGCGTTTTTCAGCGCGTTCGAACGCGCTGTAAAACGCGAAAATGTGAACCAGTCCCATAGGGAAGCATTGGTTTGCATCGGTTATGCGTTTTACAGCGCGTTCGAACGCGCTGTAAAATGCACAAGTGTGAACTGAGGGTAAAGCTGACCCAAATGTACCATCCAGAATCGGCCACAGTGATGCACCTGGCGCATTTTTAGACTGTCTAATGCCTCTAGTATTACAAGGCTGGTGAGAGGTCCGATTTAACATAATAAAAAAAAAAAAAAAAAAAAAATTAAAGAGGCAAGAAAAACAGAAAATCACAGAAGCTGCACTTCAAATAAAATACACCAGCCATCCAAACTACAGTGAAAACTTTATTTGTAAAGTTATTACATCACTTGAGATTTTGTTTCTTACCCTTCCCTTGGCTTTAGAAGGGATCCCTATTAGAACCATTGCCTAGATTTTAAACATCAGCACTAACCTTACATTCGTGTACTGTACATTTCATATAATTGCTTCACAAAAAAAAAAAAAAAAAAAAAATCACACTGTACAAAGTAGAGTAGTACACAGAAAATATTATACAAATCATGAGAAAATTACACAACCAAATTAAATGCGACTTGTCAACTGAAAATATCACTGTAAAACACAGCACTCTAAGGCTACTTTCACACTAGCGTTTTTACTGGATCCGGCAGGGCTCAGCAAAAACGCTTCGTTACTGATAATACAACCGTCTGCATCCGTTACGAAGCGGATCCGGCTGTATTATCTTTAACATGGCGAGACGGATCTGTCATGATCCCAGTGAAAGTCCCAGGGGGTCGGATCCGTTTTCTATAGTGTCAGAAAAAACGGATCCGTCCCCATTGACTTGCCTTGTGGGTCTTGCTCCGCATCTCAGGACGGAAAGCAAACTGCACCATGCTGCGGTTTGCTCTCCGGTATGAGACGGAATGCTTTGTAGTATTCCATTCTGTTCAGTTACGTTTTGTCCCAAATGACAATAAATGGGGACAAAACGGAAGTGTTTTTTTCCGGTATTGAGACCCTATGATGAATCTCAATACCGGAAAATAATAACGCTAGTATGAAAGGAGCCGAAATTACTCTGCCTATAAAGGGCATGTCCACCTTCAAAATCACATTTCTAATTTTCGTTTGCTGTCCCGTTTAAAAGAAAAAGAACTAAACAACTTAGCAAACGGTCTTCATCATAAATGTCCTACCTTTGTGTGTATACCGCTCCTACGTAGACGTATGTGTTTATAGTAACATACTCCTGTACGTCCTCTACGTCTTGCTAATATACAGCTGACAGAGTATGTCTGCAGTATCAGACTACACAGGGTTTGTTTGTAGTCTGTTACCATGGAGACACATGGATCAACAAAAGGACATTTACAATCATGACTACTTGTAAATTTGTTTTATTTTTCAATTAAGATACACTATAAAGGTTGTGAAGGTGGACATGGCCTTACGTTATTTCTTTAAGACGTTTATCTGGTCAGGTTCACACAGGGGAGGCAGCATTGGTGACCGCGGCAGAAAACATGCCACACTAACGTCACTGGTTTTGTGTCGCTTGCAGGCTGCAGTTCCAATTGCTCTAAATCCGAGGAGGACAGAAGTATAAAGGAAATGTACTTCTTCCTTCAGGATCTATGTGTGTACAAAATGGCTGCTTCTACTATGTGTAAGGAACCGATAAGAGTTCAAGACAAGAAATCAAAAAAATTAAACAAAACAGAAAAAAAAAAATTATGAAATTTACATGAATTTTCTACATTTTTTACAGTTTGGTATGACCCAAAATGTTTAGCACCAATGTGATCGTCAAAGCTTTCTCCTGGGGACAATTCTGTACATACAAAACCCAGGCAGGAAGGAAAAAAATAAATACTGTAAGAGACGTGGTTTCTGGACGACTTGCTGAAACAAGAGGAGAAATTGTGTATTTGAGCAATTCACGGATACGTTTCAACCACGACAGAGCTTGCGTAAAGTGCTGCACAATGATCGAGCAGAGGCTTTCGTGTGGCCACCCTTGGGGTGGGCAGTGGACAAATTACACGTTTAAAATGACGGTTTCACTGTTCAAAACACAATGGTTCCCGATTAAAGACGACAGGGACATTCCCTGAACAATCATACCTAGAAAGCAGCGCAGCTAACCAAAGCACTGAACCAAGGTATCAAATACCTTTTACATTTTCTTAAAAAAGATAGAAAATATTCTGAAGACGGCCAATACCAGGAGCTGAAGCCCTTTCCTATTTACAATACAGATGTATAGTTATTCTATAACCATTTATATTCTGTAGCGATTCTGTTAAAAATGATAAAGGTGCAGGCTGCAGGGAGGTTGATATTGTATCTGAATCCACGAGCGTGAAATGCGTCGGGTCGGGAAGAGGAACGTCAGTGCTCTCCGTTTTCGACAGAAATGGCCTCTGTCTCTGTGGGGATTCTTGGCACCTTCTTAGCAGGGCTTGGGAAGTGCTGTTGTATAAGGAGAAAGAAAGCAGGTTTACAGCTAGGACATAGCACTACATAAACTGGGAATATCCAACACAAATAAGCAAACCTTCCTCGTGCCCTTTAAAACCCCAGATCAAACTTGTATCTGGCTGTAGGCAACTGAATACAGTAGCCCTACTCCAGTGCTTTGTCTACTATAGGAGACCAAACTGTCAGGACCCTCTTGCAGGTTTGCTGTTTCTTTATCTCTTTCAGGGCCGGGCAAATTTCCATTTTTGCATCTCCATTTTATTTATTTTTTACTTCCAGCCTTCCAGGGGTCATAACTTTTTAACTTTTCATTTCACATAGCCGTACGAGGGCTTGTGTTTTTGCTTGTACTTTCTAATGGCACCATTTAATATTGCATATGACTTAGTGTGAAGCAAAAAAATAAAAATAAAATCAAAATGGGGATCAATCGGGAAAAAAATAATAATTCTGCCACAGTTTTATGGAATTCCCTATGTGGTAAAACTGACCTGTCAACTTCATTCTCAGGGTCAGTACGATTACAGCGATACCAAATTTGTATAGTTTTATTTCTTGTGGTTTAATACTTAAAAAAAAAAAAAAAAAAAAAAAACTTTCAAGAAAAACTGATTTTTGCTTTGCATAACCATATCACCCCCATAACTTTTTTTTTTTTAGGTATGTCTACGGAGCCAAGTAACTATCTTTAGGTTTTTACTAGCATTGTGGGTCAATGAAGTGATGAAAAACTGACAAATCTGTTGCTTTCATTTTTTTTTTCTGCTACAGCATTCACCATATGGGATAAATATGTTTATATTTTAAGTTTGGGCATTATGAGATGCTGCGATGCAAATATTTATTTTTATTTATTTTTTATCATGGAGAAAAGGGGTGTTTGAATTTTTAGATTCTTTTTCCATTTTTTTTTTAAATATGTCCACATTTTTTTTAAGCCTCCTGTAAGCGACCTGAATCCTGAATATGTAATCTTCAGATCGCTTCCCCTTTACAATGGAATGAATTATCATCACAATCTATAGCAGATTAGTTATTTCCTATGGAGCCCTGCCACCTGCAGGCCTCTATTAGAACAACAGCTGTAATAGCCTGCAACTCTTCAAAAAAACACCAGGCTATTACCATGAGCGAATGGCTTCCCCAATCTCAGCAAAGAGCAACCAGGGAAGGCTGCCTCTGATGCCATGGCATCTAAGAGGTTAAAGGGGTTATCCGTTGTCTAAAACATGCCCCCCAATGCCTGGCCCCTCATATATTTACCTGATCCCCGCCACCCACGTCGCTCTTGATCCCCCCACGCCCGCCGTCACCCATGAGGGAGATGCAGCAGCGGCCATGCGGGGATCAGGAGTGACGTGGGTGCCGGGGAGCAGGGTAAGTATAATCTGAGGGACAAGTGTGAGATTTTGGATAACCCCTTCAAATGTTTGCTATAGGCATTATTACTGATAGCAAACATTAAATCCGGATCCTTGCTGTTAAAACAGCAGAAACCTGGCAGCTATGGCGCCTGCAAACAGTGCATATGTTTGGTGGCGGTTTTCTGAGAGTAAATTATTGATAACCTCGCCTCAGGATAGGTCATCGATATCTTATTGGTGGGGATCGGACTCCAGGGACTGTACAGCTGTTTGGAGGAGCGGCTATGCTCAAAGGGCGCTGCAGCCTCCTAGCACACTATACCACAGTACCGTACATTGTATACTGGTTGTGCTTAGTATTGCCACTCTTGAATGGGACTGATCTGCACAAAGACCATGTGAGACGTCACAGACACAGAAAAAGGCCATGGCACTAACCCAAATGCTGTGGCCAATCTGCCCTCAACCACTAGGGGCATAAATAGCGTAGCTGTCAGAATTGTCAAGGGCTGCCCAGTATACAGGTCTAATTACCTCACTAGAGTTTGTTGAGTGGACCGATTCCAGCGCTGCCTCCAGAGGGCCATCATTCAGTAATGAGGTACAGGCATAATACCTCCTGTGCTTCTCATCCACCCGCACCAGGTACCACGTGCCAGCGAACAGGTCATCCACAGAGCCCTGAGGAATGTAACTGGCTGCAGAAGAAAGGAACGTTCAGAAAAGAGCAACCAACTAGTCGAATGGAAAGAGTCTCTGTTTAGTTGAATAAACTAATTAGAAACATAATTTTTAGTAATTCATCAGTGTCTCATACCTAAATGATGAGTGTCTTCTCTTAACTTCATGTTTTCTGCAAAGACACTGGGAGGAACATTTCTCCTGGAGTCCAATCTTGCTTTCAAGTCAGACAGACTGGAAGTCAGCTTATCCAGAGAGGAGCCTAGAAGACAGCATGGCGTATGGTCAGAGTCCGGGCAGAATATAAATGCTGAACGATTCTCACACATACCATTTATTTATCGCTAAACCTTCACAATTACAATTCCACTATACACGACAGATATGTAATACCAAATGTATTACTACTCCGATCATCTCTGATTTAGAAAATCCCTCTACAATAAGGAGTCCTTCTGCTTAGACCCCCGAGATCAGCAATCCAGTAACAAATGTTTAAAAGGGGTTGTTCTCCCCTGGGCACCTTTTTTGCAGACCCCCCACTTTGACCCTGGCCATGTGTCTGCTGCAGCAGTGACTTCTGACGCTTGGGTGACAACACAGTTGTGGGATCAGATAAGTATGTCTCCCACCGCAAGTCCAGCCACACTGGGGGGGGTTTGCAGAAAAGGTTCCCATGGATGAACAACTCCTTTAAATCTCCAGCACAGCCAGCACATAGGAAATAAAGCATTACACAGAGGCCACTGTGCAATGCAAGGAAGTGCCAGGTCCTCTAAAGTGATAACCACGCTTTGTAGCCCTTCGTTCTGGATGAAAAATGACGGACTGAGGAACCTCCTCTGTTAAAGGGGTTGTCCAAGTTATATATATATATATATATATATCGATGACCTATCCTCAGGATAGGTCATCAATATCAGATCGGCGGGGGTCCGACATCCGGCACTCCCGCCCGATCAGCTGTTTGAAGAGAAGTCGCGTGCCGTGGCAGCGCTGCCTCCTCTTTATTGTTTAGATGCTCGCCGTTGCATCTGCAGCGGTGAGCAGGTGTAATTACACCCAAGCCGATCCATTCATTTCCTATACAAGTGTATACTACAGAGCCGTCCCATTGAAATGAATGGAACTGCTTGGGTGTAATTACACCTGCTCACCGCTGCAGATGCAACGGCGAGCATGTAAACAATGAAGAGGAGGCAGCGCTGGCACGGCGTGCGCCTCCTCTTCAAACAGCTGATCGGCGGGGATGCCGGATGTCGGACCTCCGCCGATCTGATATTCATGACCTATCCAGAGGATAGGTCATCAATAAATGTAACTTGGACAACCCCTTTAACTAAGAATTCCCCAATACAACATTTCCAGATAAGCCTCAATATTACAAATTTTACATTTCTGCCTATTCTACAAGTCTTGGACAATAGTAATAACACACGGACAATTCTATTCTTACCAGGCGTGGCATCTTGGGAAACTTTAATAGAGTATAAAGTAGCAGCAAAACCAGATCCATAGGAAAACACTCCAATCCTCTGCCCTGCTAACTGCTGAGGGGAATACCTAAAAAGTAAAAAAAAAAAAAAATAACCAGTGTTATAAAAACTAATTTTTACGTTTTTGTGACGTCAGTGTTTGGGCTGCATAAAGATAGTACTCACTGAGCTAGCACAGAGGCCAGGCAGCCATATACAGAGGGTGTGTACATGTTGCCATTCTCTCGGGACACCAACAATGACGCTTTTGTCTTCTGATCAAAGACCTCGGCACTGGACTTCAGGAAGGCTTTTTCTACGTCTCTGTCAAAGTAGGTATCTTCCAATTTCACATCCCTAAAATGAGAACAGGCAAAACACTCTTTAAAGAACAGCTCGAGTTAAAAATGCTGCAGATTTGTAAATTCACAGGGAAACAAGTGCTCGATGTAACAGGCATCTCAGGAGCGCGCCGGCTCCGTCTATAGCCACTTAGTAACTGTGGACCGATTCCCCCAGCCTCTCCCTGCAGCTGCCGTTTATGGCCGCCTGTATCCTGGGACATAACCATTCTAGAGACTGTCCCAGTGTACACAGAGCACCACAAGAGCCTCTGCAAATAGCCACTTAGGAGCCCTAAGTGTTTCCGTGCCCGTTTATTTTTGCGGCCTGTACGTGAGAACCATTCACTGCAAAGGGCTGCAAACTCAACGGAAATGACTCCGCTCCACATAAAAATAGAAAAAGTCCTATTATTGTCCACATTACGGACAAGGGTGGGACTGTTCTATTAGGGGCCGGATCTTCCGTTCTGCAAAATGTGGAATACACACAGCCGGTATCCATGCTTTGCGGATCCGCAATTTGCGGACGGCAAAACAGCCAACGATCGTGTGCATGAGCCCTTAACCAAAGATACTGTTGCTTCCACAGCGCTGTATGTGGTCCAGGAAAACATGCTGTGTGACACTCTTATTTCCCAGACGTCCACAGCTGGTCCGAGAGCAAACTCACAGCCTCATAGTGATCTACGAGGCTGTGGCTTCCGGCCCGACTGCAAATTTACTGTGAATACAGGACAGTAGACCCGTGATCAGACTGGACCTCCTGTGTGTCCCCGCACTATGCATGATGGCAGTAGCTGCTTTCCGTCACTGTTCTCTCCCGCATCCAGAATGTCTGGGACTGGATGGGGTGACAGATCTCCCTCCACCTTGGCTGAACTACAAGAGCTTGGAAGGACCCCAGGCGGATATCCAGCATCTGTATAACCGCTGTCTTGCAGAGTGGCAAACTGTATCGCGGCAGCGGGAAATGCCACCCAGTATTAATGTGACCCTGCCCCAACCAGGGCTGTGGAGTCGGAGTCGGAGTCGGAGTCGGAGGCAATTTTGGGTACCTGGAGTCGGAGTCGGAGTCGGCAAAAATGGACCGACTCCGACTCCGACTCCTACTAGATTTAAATTGGAATAAAAAAATTAGAATAAAAAAAAGCAAGTTTAAATGTCCCAATTCAGATAAAGTTATAATGAATTACTTCTCTACTGTAAGAATAAAGGCCAATGCATGCAGTGCGTCACGTTAAACAAAGACGTTAAGTGACCGTGAAGAAGCATGCTTTTCATATGCTTTACTATGCAGTTAAAGGGACACTGACAGGCTGATATATCTGCTGGTATTCATCAGAGGATTAGGAATACAACTAGACGACTGTTACCCCCAGTTGAGGTTTACTTGTGTTTAAAAACGTTTTAATCAATATGCAAATTCTCTACCTTTGTGCCCAAGGGGCAGGCGCACATGTAGAGTACTGGCAGCACTAGACAGGACTAGGTAGCGAGGAGGAAGAGAGAAAGCTGGCACAGCCTCAGCATAGCCAGACGAGGCTGCTGCCAGCACTCTACACGTCCGCCTGCGCAGGAATTCAGCGTTCGGCTAGCCTGAAAAAAAGGCCAGTGCAGTGAATAATAACGAGGGGAACAGCGCTGGGAAGCTGTACTCGGGCGCGGCTGGGCACAAAGCCGCAGGAGACGCTGCCACATTGGGCACAAAGATAGTGAATTTGCATACAGATTAAAATGTTTCTTAAACACAAGTACAGCTTAACTGGGGGTAACATTAGTATAGTTTTATTCCTAATTCTCTGATGAATACCAGTATATATATATCTTTAGCTGGAAAATCAGCCTGTCAGTGTCCCTTTAAGGAGCGGCAATACTTACACTTTCCATCGTCTTGTGGTCTGCTGTTACAGGGAACCCATGGTTATCCTCGCCTCTCACTGATAACTGATTAAGGACTGGAGACACTTGTATAAGTGAAGGGAATGGATAGTCAATGGTTCAAGACTGAAGCTGTAAACCATTTGAAAAACTGCTATCATTCAGCTAAGGCTATAAAACATGTAAACTCAGATTGTTAGCTTAAATTTTAAACATGACTATGGGATTCTACTAGGAAAATCATGTTTTAAAATAAATGCCCCTTCCCCTGCCCCTTCCTGGATCCTCCCACTGCTCTATCTTCAGCAGAAGATCAGCACACAAAGCAGAAGGCAGCAGCTTCTGCTCAACTACCTCTCTGTGCTAGAGAAGATTAGAAGAACTTGGTGGAACAGCTTCAGTATTTGCATATTAAATACAGAGGAGTCGGAGTCGAGGAGTCGGAGTCGGAGTCGGAGTCGGAAGTTTCAAAATCTGAGGAGTCGGAGTCGGAGTCGGAGTCGGACAATTTATCTACCGACTCCACAGCCCTGGCCCTAACATATACCGTGCTGCAGAACCCAAAGTAAAGGGGCACCACCTTGGTTGTGTGATCATTGACCCGGCACCACCATATCATTTTATACTTTGTCAATCTGCGCTCAATCAGATTATATAAATACTCTTACCGGAATGAGTCCAGGCCAGCATAGACTCCGCTCTCCGTGTCTGGACTTGGATCGCTAATGAAGTCATTCAGTAACAGACGGGCGAGAGATTTCTGCACAAGCTTGCAGTAAGGAGAGTGAAAAACCATGAAGCTGAAGTCATCCAGAGTGAATGGCCTATCAATTCCCTCTATATAATAAAAATAAAAAAGAAATTATGTAATCACTTCTGCAGAAGACGCACACACCAATTCTGCCCGGGGGACAGAAGACAACTTACCTTTCTGCCACTGTGCCAGGATTTTCTTGCGGTAAGTGGAATAGCAGCGATCCAATGCGCTGAGATAGCACTGGATGGACAACTTCCCGTCAACAACTGGATATTCAGACACCATGTCAGGTTTGTAGAAGTCGTAAGCATGCTGCATGTGTGTTCCACGCAACCCTACAATATCAGGAAAGACACCGCTCAGCGTGTTTGTTGGGAGGGGAGGTTATTACATTTTCAGAGATTTCTGACCTATTTCGTTTTATCAGAAAAAACAACAATTCCTGCTTCAGGACACTAGGGGGCGGCATTGTACCATCCATCAGAAAATGAGAATCCGTCACAGTGAAGGACATTGCCGGTATATATAGTAAGGGCTGTGTCCAGATGACAAGTACTGAAATAAACCAACCTCTTTCTAATACCAGGGTAGCGTTTGGCCCCACGAGCATGGCAACGGCTCCTGCCCCTCCTGTTGGCCTGGCACTTCCTGTGGCGTACACAGCAATGTCTCCAGCAACCACCAGGGCATAGCGTCCTGCAGGAAAAGGAGCAATGTTACTATACACAGCAAAAGAGGCGATCTGTATTTCAATGGCACCATTTCGAATGTTATATTGACAATCGATAAAGCAGTGCCTAATTGGCAAATCTACACGGCAGACACAGGGGCATTTGATAAGCGAAATGACAAAACAATTGCCAGTCTGGGTTGGGGTGACAGGGGGAGCCCTGTCTCTGTAAAGCCACTTAGATGTCGCAGTCAATAGTCACTGAGGCAACTAAGGGTACTTTCACACTTGCGTTGTTTGATTCCGGCAGGCAGTTCCGTTGCCTGAACAAACTGTATGCAACCGCATGTCATTTTTTCTGACTGACCAGGCATTTTTCAGACTGATCGGGTCTGAAAAATGCCTGATCAGTCAGAAAAATGCATTGCAATACCAGATCCGTTTTTCCGGTGTCATCCGGCATTTATTTTTTTCAAATTTTTAAAGCAGACCAGAATGCCGGATCCGTCATTGCGGTATTTTTAATGCCGGATCCGGCACTAATGCATAACAATGGAAATTAATGCCGGATCCGGAATATGTTCCGAAATTTTGGACAGAGATAATACCGCAGCATGCTGCTGTATTATCTCCAGCCAAAACGCCGTTCTGTGACTGATCTAAAGACATCCTGAACGGATATCTCTCCATTCAGAATACATTAGGACATAACTGAAGCGTTTTTTTCCGATATTGAGCCCCGAGGACGGAGCTCAGAGTGAAAGTACCCTAAGGGGTGTAATGGCCGATATCGGAGTTAGCTTTGGCCCTGGCCATTCAATCAGCGTGCCAGCTGTATCCAAGTAATATCTGTATCCCAGGTTGCTCATTTACAGGGCGTAACTAACTAGCGGCCGTTATCTCCCTACAGGCCAGTTCACATAATGGATTTTCAGCGCGGTCTTGGCGCTTCATTTCAATGGGAGAATCTGCGCGGATTTCCCGCCAAGAGAGAGCATGCTGCTTTTTTTTTTTTTCAGCGCAGAAAAAAAAATAAAAATTCTGCCTCCCACTGAAATGAATGGGAGGCTTTTCAGAGGTGGGAAAAACAGCGCCAAAAATACAATGTGAATTGACCCCAAGATGTATGGTGCATGGGTGAGAAAGGGTTAAACGGATATGTCTTAGGCCTCCTGCACACGACTGTATGGTTTTGCGGTCCGTTTTAAAAGGATCCGTTTTTTGGTTTCAGTAGTGTTTACCTTCCACTTCAGTATGGTTTCCATTCGTGATCCGTTTTGTGCGGACTGGAAACATACAATAATGTTTTAACAGTAAGTACATTGAAAAATTGGGCTGGGCATAACATTTTCAACAGATGCTCCCGCAAAAACGAAACAGATACGGAAGACATACGGATGCATTCCGCTTTTTTTTTTTTGCGTCCCCATTGAAATGAAATGGTTCCGCATACGGACCGCAAATGAAAAAATAAAAAATAATGTTCGTGTGCAAGAGGCCTAAGGGTCCATTCACACGTCCGCAATTCCGTTCCGCATATTGCGGAACAGAATTGCGGATCCATTAATTTCAATGGGGACAGACGATGTCACGCCCGGGTCTGCAATCGCGGATCCGCACTTCCGGGTCCGCAATCGCGTTCCCGAAAAAAATAGAACATGTCCTATTCTTGTCCGTAATTGCGGACAAGAAAAGGCATTTTCTATGTAGTGCCGGCAATGTGCAGTCCGCAAATTGCAGGACGCACATCGCCGATGTCCGTGTTTTGCGGATCCGCAAAACACACACGGACGTGTGAATGGACCCATAGGCCCCATTCACACGTCCGCAATTCTGTTCCACATTTTGCCGAACGGAATTGCGGACCCATTCATTCCTATAGGGACAGACGATGTCCCGCCCGGGTCCGCAATTGCGGATCCGCACATCCGGGTCCGCAATCGCGTTCCCGAAAAATATAGAACATGTCCTATTCTTGTCTGCAATTGCGGACAAGAAAAGGTTTTTTCTATGAGAGTGCCGGCGATGTGCAGTCCGCAAAATGCGGAAGGCACATTGTCGGTGTCCGTGTTTAGCAGATCCGCAAAACAAATACGGACGTGTGAATGTAGCCTTAGGGTGATTCAGACAGAAAATGCATAAAGTATCCGGAGCTGGGCTGAAAGAAATCCAACAAATGAATAAGACTAATACAATCAGTTCAAGAGGGTGCTGCCGAAATAGCCTGGATGGTCAGAAATCTGAGAGTTAGGCCTTATTCACACGTCCGTTGTGTTTATGGATCCGCAAATTGCGGATCCATAAACACACCCGGCCGGCAGCCCCATTGAAATGTCTATTCTTGTCCGCAATTGCGGGCAAGAATAGGACATGCTCTACTTTTTGCGGAGCTGCGGCCGTAAGATCGGGCGGCGCGCTCGCAAAAACTGATGCGAGAGCACAGTGTGTGCTTTCCGCATCGTTCCATGCCCCATTAACAGTCAATGGGTCCGCATGTATTCCGCGGAATTGCGGAATACATTGCGGACGTGTGAATAGGGCCTTAAAGGGATCGTCTCGGGCGAAAGACCCTCTTAAAGAGGAAGTCTCCACACTGATCAGCTAACATGGAAACTCCAGAGTATTGGAAGGCGCCCATTCAGAGGAATGTGCGACCATGTAACAGGGGGTCACATGAACTCTACTGGAGATGCACTCGCTGAGCTCACAAAAGGGGTCCCCAGCAGGTCACAGATTTGGGACCACCGATATAAAGCTTACCATCCCAAGAGCTTGACTCCACCCAGTTGACAGCGTTGAAGAGAGCGGCAGTGCCCCCATAACAAGCATTCGTCGTGTCAATGCCCTCAACGTCTGTGTTTCCAGAGTCTTCAAACAGCTGCATGAGAACAGTCTTCACAGATTTGGACTTGTCGATGATGGTTTCCGCTCCCACTTCCAATCTCCCGATGCAGTCGTACGACAGGTTGTTCCTGTCCATCAGCCTCTGGACCACGGTCAGGCACAGGGAGTTGATGTCTTCTCTGTCTGAGCAGAAGCCCATCTTAGACTGGCCCAAGCCAATGGTGTACTTCCTGCGCTCGACCCCATCAAACTTCTCCAGCTCTTCCTGGTCTACGTACTGCGCTGGGAAGTAGATCTCCAAAGCCACAATGCCCACATCTTTGGGCCAGGAAGCTTCAGCGGAGGCAGGAAGAGATCCAGGCATGGTGATCAATCTAGACACAGAGAGGGAGCAGACAGCAAAAGTGAGTTTCCTAAAGATACAAGAAAACGGGCAAAATTCACAGTGCAGCCAGTAAAAAATTAAAATAATCACTTCCCAGAATAATAAAACCTGAGGAAATGCACCACTTTCTGAACTGCAGCATAGCAGCGGATGGCGGAAAGCGCATCAGTCAGCAGATTTGTACCTATGACACTGGCTGACCTGTTACATGTGCGCCGACAGCTGAAGACATCTGTGTTGGCCCCGTGTTCATTGCTAAGAAAAATGATGCTTTAGTATATGCAAATGAGACTCTAGGAGCAATGGGGCGTTACCATTACACCTAGAGGCTCTGCTTCTCTGCAACTGTCACAACCTCTGCACTTTGACAGGGACAGGCAGATTTGATGATGTTTTCACTGTCTCAACCTGTCAAACTTCAGAGGGCGTGGCAGTTGCAGAGAGAGCAGAGCCTCTAGGTGTAATGGTAACGCCCTGCTCCTAGAGTCTCATTTGCATATATTAAACCTTCAATTTTCTCAGCGATGCGGGCACATATGAACATGAGACCAACACAGATGTCTTCAGATGCCAAACGTACATGTAACAGGTCAGTCGGTGTCAGATCTGCTGACGGGTTTAAGGTTTCTCTGGACCGGTAGGTAGATCTGATCCCGGACACTCGCCAAGATCCAGCCTCTAGTAGGACTGAGCGGCTGAAGAAGGTAAGTGACCACATAAATGTTATTCATCCAAAATCAGAAAGCCCCTTTAAGGGGAACCTGTCACTGGTCAAGCGGCAGCCATGAACGGTACATCTCCCTTTAGTTACGTGCAGATTTCGCCGTGGATTTTACCTGCTGTGGTGGAAACCCGCAGTATATAAAGTAACATGCCGCAGATGAGATTTTCTACTACCGTAAAACAACGGCAATTCTGCAATGAGACGCACCCCAGAGCGGTGTACAGACTGTCTGACCATCAGACCAAACAAACAAATTCACGCACGGGGACCAGAGAACTTTGGACTGTGCAAAAAAATAAAAAGACACTACTACAACCACCAGCATCCTCTGCTCCTGCCTGAGAGTGACGTAATCCGTCATAGAGGTGATCTGATCTAGACAAATACATGGTCAGCATTACATCTCACCAAGCAATCGCCTCCGCCACCGAATCTAGGAGAGTCCTGGGACAAGTGATGATCCTGGCAGGAGCGGCGATGACCGGCGGTGTGCCGTCACCCACCGTCTGGCGGTAACACAATTACAGACCTAATCTCTGGGTGTGTCTCGGTGGGCACGTTACATCTCGTTACATCTCCTGGGCATTATAAGATTAGTAGTAACATTCCCTATAAACTCACCCCCGATCCAGGGCCCGGAGCCACCAGCATCCTCGCCCGACCCCCCCATCAGCGCTGTCCTATATAATGGCCTGACAGACGAGCGCCGTGTACAGAACATGAGTCTCTAAACCACTGACTAGGGCTGTAGAGACTACAACTCTCAGCTACAAGTGACTATTACAACGTGCTATTAGCTACCAGCTTACAAGACTGCTGAGACTTCTAGTTCCTCTAGAGCCTCTCACCTGCTGCAGCAGTCTAGCCCAGTAGCTGTCCCCTCTTACCGCTGATAATGACCGGCCAGCTCGCCCGTGTCCCCAGCAGTCACTTTGCCGAGAGGTCACACGCTCTCAGATCTCATCACAAGCCTGTACTGACACAGCCGGTGCCGCCCGTCACTGCGCATGCGCGCTGATCTCACTGCGGCAAAGACGACGCCTCGCGCCGCCATATTTGATCAGGGCAAGAAACCTACTGTACAGTGAAGATCAACTACGCGTCATGTGACTACTTACTACGGCCCAGCCGCCAAATTGTGCGTGGCAGGTTCACTGCGCATGCGTAAAGGCTGTCAAACCATGAGCGTTGAAAGCGCACAGCGAAGCTACTTATCTATAAGCAGCGCAGTCAAGGCTGTCACGGAACGTCATTAAATACGGACAATCGCCTAAAACCTCATAAAAGCTGCCCAAATGTTTAGGAAAAGCACTGCAATATATTTTAACACACCGCGAGGAGTCGAAGGGTGCGCCTGCCGAGCAGGCAAATCTTACGCAAAATGCTGTTTGGCCACTAGGGGGAGCTAACTGCATAACTGCTCCCATAGACTCAAACAGGAGCAGTATAAATGTCTATGTAGAGTGCTCCCCCTAGTGGCAGCCAGCATTGTATTACATTATACAGGTAGCTGTATAAATATATATGTAGAGTGCTCCCCCTAGTGGCAGCCAGCATTGTATTACATTATACAGGTAGCTGTATAAATATATATGTAGAGTGCTCCCCCTACCGGCAGCCAGCATTGTATTACATTATACAGGTAGCTGTATAAATATATATGTAGAGTGCTCCCCCTACCGGCAGCCAGCATTGTAATACATTATACAGGTAGCTGTATAAATATATATGTAGAGTGCTCCCCCTAGTGGCAGCCATTGTATTACATTATACAGGTAGCTGTATAAATGTATATGTAGAGTGCTCCCCCTAGTGGCAGCCAGCATTGTATTACATTATACAGGTAGCTGTATAAATATATATGTAGAGTGCTCCCCCTACTGGCAGCCAGCATTGTAATCCATTATACAGGTAGCTGTATAAATATATATGTAGAGTGCTCCCCCTAGTGGCAGCCAGCATTGTATTACATTATACAGGTAGCTGTATAAATGTCTAAGTAGAGTGCTCCCCCTAGTGGCAGCCAGCATTGTATTACATTATACAGGTAGCTGTATAAATGTATATGTAAAGTGCTCCCCCTAGTGGCAGCCAGCATTGTATTACATTATACAGGTAGCTGTATAAATGTATATGTAAAGTGCTCCCCCTAGTGGCAGCCAGCATTGTATTACATTATACAGGTAGCTGTATAAATGTATATGTAGAGTGCTCCCCCTACCGGCAGCCATTGTATTGCATTCTATGGTTGACTGCAGCAGTGTGATTCTATAGTATGCCCGCTGTCTTGTCCTTTATTTAGAGACTGTCTCCCTCACTGTGTCAGAGATTTCTGTTGGAGAGAGGTCTGCGTTCAATGGTCTATTACTGCCCCTAGATACTAACGAGGTGCAGGCCTCATCATATATTAGACACCTCCTCCGATAGTCCATGCGCCTAAACAGAAATCTGTAGATTTCTGGCTTCATTTCTGCCAGAAAATTGGTGTAAATGAAGATAAATTTGTCATTAAGGAAAGTGGCAAGGGCGGTATAGAAACAGAGAGGCCCCTTTCACACGGGCAAGTTTTCCGCGCGGGTGCAATGCGTGAGGTGGACGCATTGCACCCGCACTGAATCCGGACCCATTCATTTCTATGGGGCTGTGCACATGAGCGGTGATTTTCACGTGTCACTTCTGCGTTGCGTGAAAATCGCAGCATGCTCTATATTGTGCGTTTTCACGCAACGCGGGCCCTATAGAAGTGAATGGGGCTGCGGAAAATCACAAGCATCCGCAGCAAGTGCTGATGCAGTGCGATTTTCCCGCATGGTTGCATAGCAACGGGACCAGATCTTTATTATTTTCCTTATAACATGGTTAGGGAAATAATAGCATTCTTAATAAAGAATGCATAGTAAAATGAAGAGGAAGGGTTAAAATAATAAAGTTAACTTACCTTAGCCACTGATCGCGTAGTTGCGATCTGTCCTCTCTTTCCTGCATCAGCTAACAACTAAAGGACCTGTGATGACGTCACACACCATGGTAAGATGGACCATGTGATTGGACCATGTGATGTGACGTCATCACAGGTCCTTTAGTTCTTAGCTGATGCTGGAAAAGAGAGGACAGATTGCAACTACGCGATCAAGTGGCTAAGGTAAGTTAACTTTTATTATTTTTAACCCCTTCCACTTCATTTAACAACGCATTCTTTATTAAGAATGCTATTATTTCCCCTTATAACCATGTTATAAGGAAAAATAATCAATTCTCCAGAAGACCCGAAACCGGACTTCAGTGATGAAGTCCGGCTTCGGGTCTGGGTACCAAACATGGCGATTTTTCTCACGCGTGTGCAAAACGCGTTACAAACGTTTGCACCCGCGCTGAAAAATCGCGCATATTCCCGCAACGCACCCACCTCTTATCCGGGCGTCAAACATGACGCCCGTGTGAAAGAGGCCATGGATACAAAAAGTTGCAAACATGTAGTTTGCGACTTTTTAGGCGCCAGGGAGATGATAACTCTCCCCCTATGGCTGCATAAAGAGCACTCTGCTGGTAGAATTGTATGGCCGATATTCGCTCTACTAGAAAGTCCATGTTTGCACATATCCTGCCAAACAAGGGAATGACTCCAAGTAGAGGAAAGTTAAAAATCCTGCACATTGGACTAGTATGTCAGGGGTATGTGTGCAGGTGCGGACTGGCCATAGACCTTAGAGAAAAACAGAAGCCCGGAGAGGGGCCGCCCCTCTTCACAGCTGCCGGCTGGGTACATAACGATCTGATGCTCCCAGCATTAAAGGGGTTATCCCATAAATAATGTAAAAACTGAAAATCAGGCATCATATAGTCCATGACAACATCTTTCTAACAAAGCACGAACCCGCCCTGTACCTCACATGGATCCAGAGATCTCCCCATTCATTGCTCTGCTAGATTTATAACAAGCTGACAGCTCAAGGGGAGTGTCCTTTCTGCTGCAGCTCACGGACCGTGTTCATGCTCTCCCTATCACAGCTCAGGAGGCAGTTAAAGGATGCAACTGAGCATGTGCGGCCATCTCAGTGAGCAGGACAAAGAAATAAGAAAAAAAAATAAAAAAATAAAAAAAACAGCAGGGAGCGCTATACAGATACATTTTATTGGCTATTCCTCAGGGGAATCCAAGATGGCGCCCGGCTCAGGCTGTGTGATCGCCGAGTTCTAAAGAATCTCGCGAGAACTCGAGCTTCTTCTCCCTGGCTTAGAGCGGGCACGCTGACTGGATGCGCTCCGTGCCAGGGAGAAGAAAGCCACGCCCGAGAGAACCTTTGCAGGCCCGCCCATTTGAGCCGAATGGCTCATTTGCATATGAGGCGCTAATTGTTGCGGGGGCCACTGCGGACAAACGGGGGCACATTTTGGAAAATGAAAAGCTGGGATGTGAGGGTGGGGGCTGTGGGTTCCCTGTGTAATATGGGAGGTGGGATGTGAGGGTGGGTCCCTGTGTAATATGGGAGGTGCGATATGAGGGTGGGGGATGTGGGTCCCCTGTGTAATATGGGAGGTGGGAAACGAGGGTGGGGGCTGTGGGTCCCCTGTGTAATATGGGGGGTGGGATATGAGGGTGAGGGCTGTGGGTCCCCTGTGTAATATGGGGGGTGGGATATGAGGGTGAGGGCTGTGGGTCCCCTGTGTAATATGGGAGGTGGGATGTGAGGGTGGGGGCTGTGGGTCCCCTGTGTAAGATGGGGACTGTGGGTTCCCTGTTTAATATGGGAGGTGGGATACGAGGGTGGGGGCTATGAGTCCCCTGTGTAATATGGGAGGTGAAATGAGAGGGTGGGGGCTGTGGGTTCCCTGTGTAATATGGGAGGTAGGATACGAGGGTGGGGGCTATGGGTCCCCTGTGTAATATGGGAGGTGAAATGTGAGGGTGGGGGCTGTGGGTCCCCTGTGTAATATGGGAGCTGGGATGTAAGGCTGGGGGTCCCCTGTGTAATATGGGAGGTGGGATACGAGGGTGGGGGCTGTGAGTCCCTGTGTAATATGGGAGGTGGGATATGAGGGTGGGGGCTGTGGGCTCCTGTGTAATATGGGAGGTGGGATATGAGGGTGGGGGCTGTGGGTCCCCTGTGTAAGATGGGGACTGTGGGTTCCCTGTGTAATATGGGAGGTGGGATACGAGGGTGGGGGCTATGGGTCCCCTGTGTAATATGGGAGGTGAAATGTGAGGGTGGGGGCTGTGGGTCCCCTGTGTAATATGGGAGCTGGGATGTGAGGCTGGGGGTCCCCTGTGTAATATGGGAGGTGGGATACGAGGGTGGGGGCTGTGAGTCCCCTGTGTAATATGGGAGGTGGGATATGAGGGTGGGGGCTGTGGGTTCCCTGTGTAATATGGGAGGTGGGATACGAGGGTGGGGGCTGTGAGTCCCCTGTGTAATATGGGAGGTGAGAAATGAGGGTGGGGGCTGTGGGTCCCCTGTGTAATATGGGAGGTGGGGGCTGTGGGTCCCCTGTGTAATATGGGAGGTGGGGGCTGTGGGTCCCCTGTGTAATATGGGAGGTGGGGCTGTGGGTCCCCGTGTAATTGGAGGTGGGGGCTGTGGGTCCCCTGTGTAATTTGGGAGGTGGGGGCTGTGGGTCCCCTGTGTAATATTGGAGGTGGTATATGAGGGTGGGGGCTGTGGGGCGTAACCCTGTGTGATAAGACAGGAGTCATTCCCACCATCTCTGAGCATTCACGTCATGTAGGAGGGGATCCTGCAGGGAATGATTAGTATTAGTCGGTATTAATTAGTATCTGGCGGTACTATACAGGGATTTTGGACGCAGCGGGCGGTCGATGAGGAGGATTAGATCCATATAAGCATCTAGTGCTTTCTGCCAGGAAGGTGATGACAAGGTAATACGGATCCTCCCGGCTAATGAGATTGTGCAACACGAGAGCCGCAGTGCACCAGCCTCGCGCGCAGTAACCACAGGGCGAGCGCCGGAGACCCACAGAGGCTGCGCTGCTTTACTGTGGGACTACAGGTTTCAGCATGGCATTCATGGCACCGAGAGCAGGGTGGCACCTTGATATTAATGGTACCAAAGTCCCATAGGGACCAATGTGGGTGCCACCAAATTCGGAAGCCATGCTCACCCACTGGAAATTACAAGCGATTTCTATCAGCAAAATGTGGGGAGGGGCGAGAAAGTCAAAATCCGTGAGAACGACAAAATGGCACAAGGAGCTGCCTGGCTCTACCCTCTTCCACTTATTGGTATAGGAAGCCATCAGTGCATGCTGAGACTTGTAGTCCCACGCATCTGGAAAGCCATAGACTGCTCATCTGCCCCAGAATGCTGGCAGTGAATGCTGAGAGTTATAGTTCTCCAATGAGCGATCTGCGCAGCCAGCTGGCCGGGCATGCTGAGAATTGTAGTCCTATGCATCTGGAAAGCCATAGACTGCTCATCAGCCCCATGTAATATGAGAGCTGGCAGTGAATGTTGAGAGTTATAGTTCTCCAATGAGCGATCTGCGCAGCCAGCTGGCCGGGCATGCTGAGACTTCTGGTTCTATGACACGAGGATCTGCTACAAACCATACACCATCAGAAACCATCCGCACATGCTGGGACTTGTAGTCCCACACTGGCAGCTCTGCACTAGATCTACAGCAGAATGCTGGACAGCTGGCATTCTGAGACTTCTAGTTCTCCCACAGCTGCAGACACCAATGTGCTGATAGCAGTCCCTGCATGCAGTGTGCCCCCTCACCTGGACGTGGCTGATAGGACGCTCGGGTCTCGGTGCTGGTGCCTGGCTGCCCGCTTCACCAATGTGCACAGCAGCTGCAGTATAGTCCTTATAACCGCACCATCCTCAGCACTGCCCTGCCGCGCCACCGCAAGGTCTCCGCCTGACTGACACCTCCTCCCAGCCAATAGGAAAGCGCAGCGGGTACCGCACGGCCTCTCGGACACGCCCACCGGCGTCTCACACTTACCAATCGCAGCGGCTCGCCGGCACACTACTATGGAATGGTGTGAGAAAGTGACGTTGTATGGCCAGAGAGCGTCAGCCAATAAAAAGCGGAGTAGTATAAGACTCAGCCAATCAGTGCGCGCGTCCCACTACTGGCGAGGTATATGCAAGGGCTGCAGCCCATAGAGCGCATCGTTGAGGCGGTTGCTAGGTTACGGGGGGGTTCCCAGGTCGTGCCAGTTGTAATGGACGCAGACTGTGATGTCTGCCTGCGATATACCTACTGCAGTGTAGAGGGTGGGATTCATATGGCTGACAGCTCTCAGCATTGTGGGTAGGGCTGCTATACATGGGCTGGTATCTGGGGGTCCTAACCTGTACTAGGAGATTACTGGGGTGGGGGGTCGTAGCTGAAAACACCCTTTTTTTAATGTCTAAATATTTATTTAGAAACGGATTCTAAATTGTAAATAAGGCTACTTTCACACTAGCGTTATTCTTTTCCGGTATTGAAATCCAGTAAAGGGTCTCAACACCGGAAAGAAACGCTTCCGTTTTGTCCCTGTGCATTCGGAATGGAAAGCAATCCGTTCAGTACGCATCAGGATGTCTTCCGTTCCGTCCCTTGTGCGGTATTTGACCGGACAAGCTGTGGTATTTTTTCCAGCCAAAATTCCAGAACACTACCGCACTTGCCGGATGCGGCATTAATTTCCATTGAAATGTATGAATGCCGGATCCGGTACCAAGTGTTCCAGGAATTGTCGCATCACCGGATCCGGTTTTCCGGTTTGCGCATGCGCAGTTCTTTCTAGCTTTGAAAAAATTAATTATCGGATTCGTTATTCCGGATGATACCGGGTTCAGATTCAGAAAAAAAAAAGATATCCGTTTGCATACGGATTTCCAGGTCCGGTAGGCAGTTCCGGCAATGGAACTGCCTGTCGGATTCTAACAATGCTAGTGTGAAAGTACCCTAATATAAAATTTAAAAAAAGAAATAAAATAAAATTTTTATTATTTAGAAAGGGTTTTCCGGACCAGTACCCAGCGGGCCAAACCCACCGTAAAGCGCACCTGTCAGCAGATTTGTCCCTATGACACTGGCTGACCTGTTACATGTGCACTTGGCAGCTGAGGACATCTGTGTTGGTCCCATGTTCATATGTGCCCACATTTCAGAGAAAAATGATGTTTTATTAAAATAAAATTCAAATGAATTCAAATGAGTCTCTAGGAGCAACGGGGGCGTTACCATTACACCTAGAGGCTCTGCTCTCTCTGCAACTGTCACACCCTCTGCACTTTGACATGACCAGGCAGTGAAAACATTATGACGCCTGGTCCTGTCAATCAAAGTGGATAGGGAGCGGCAGTTGCAGAGAGCAGAACCTCTAGATGTAATGGTAACGCCCCCGTTGCTCCTACAGGCTCATTTGCATATAATAAAACATAATTTTTCTCAGCGATGCGGACACATATGAACATGGGACCAACACAGATGCCTTCAGCTGCCAAGTGCACATGTAACAGGTCAGCCAGTGTCATAGGGACACACCTGCTGACAGATGCCCTTTAAGTCTTCCTTAGGCTACTTTCACACTAGCGGCATAGCTATCCGGCAGGCTGTTTCGGCGGGTGAACAGCCTGCTGGATCCGCCATGCCGCAAGTACCCGTGCACTGCCGTGCTGCCGCTCCGTCCCCATTGACTATAATGGTGCAGGGGAAGGAGCTACGGCGCAGCACGTCTGTGCACAGCAAAGATCGCCGGACTAAAAAGTCGGACCTGCAGTACTTTTAGTCCGGCCGTCAATGGGGACGGGGCGGCAGCACGGCAGTGCACGGGTACTTGCGGCATGGTGGATCCGGCAGGCTGTTCACCCGCCGGATAGCTATGCCGCTAGTGTGAAAGTACCCTTAGGCTCACATAACATTCTTCCCTTCTCTCCAGGCTCATAGTTACATATCGAGACTATTTGCTTTAGGGCTCATGTACTCGAGAACATGTGCTGTGGACATGAACGGATCCACAATCCAGAAGATTCGTCCCGCGAGGGCGCAGACTGATATAACACGTGGACAAAATTGCTGGTACCCTTCCGTTAAAGACAGAAAAACCTACAATGGTCACTGAAATAACCTAAAACTGACAAAATAAATATTAAATAATTTACTGAAAAGCAGCCAACGAAAATCAGACATTGTTTTTGAGTTGTGGTTTAATAGAATTATAAAAAAAAAAAAATTAGGGAGAGTTCACGTCTTCGTTTCATTTTCTGTTCTTCTTATCCATCAGAAGAACAGAAGAAAAAAAAACAGGATCCTGTAAAAAAAAAGAAAACAAGATCCTGTTTTCCATTTGGCATCAGATTATACGCCATTTCCATCTGAGATCCGTGAGTGCTGCGTTCCGTTTTTTTTTTAGATGGAAATGGCTCAAACAGATGCCAAATGGTAAACAGGATCTTTTTTTTTTTTTTTTTTCTGTTCTTCTGACGGATCAGAAAATGAAACGGAGCTGTGAACTCTCCCTAGAGAAACTGGCCTGGACATAAATGATGGTGCCCCTAGAAAAGATTGAAAATAATTTGACAATAAGGACACGTTAAACTAAGGTGTGTCGTGGAATTAACATCACAGGTGTCTTCAAACTTGTAATCGGAAAGGAGATTAGAAAGAAAATTCTAGACAAACATGTTAAAGGTAAAGGCTATCAGACCATCTCCAAACAGATTGATGTTCCTTTTATTACAGTCACACATATTATTTAGAATATTAAGGTCTACGGGACTGTAGCCAACCTCCCTGGACATGGACGCAAGAGGAAAATTGATGACAAATTGAAGAGATGGATTATATGAATGGTAACCATAGAGTTTAGGAAAACTTTTGGGAGGACAAAATTTTGGGACCCATTGTCCCATATCAACCACCAATAGTATATACCTGAGCTCTCAATTTGGGGCTACTGAATAGCACCGTTAGAAGCAATAGAAACAAAACTATAATAACTCCCTGGATGAACTTAAAAGGTTTCTATAAATGTGGACTTTGTCAGAATTGTAAGCAAAGAAACTTTGACAGAAAAACAAAGATAGTAACATCCACAGTCAATGGTTTCAAGTGGGAGATTAAAGAAAATCTCACTTGAAATAGTAAAGCAGTTATCTATATAATAGAGTGTCTATGTACAAAAAAATATATAGGACGCTAAAAACAAGAATTACTGAACCTATCAATAACATCAAGAAAGGTTCAGAGAAACACCCATTGTCAAATCACTTCAAAACACGTCATGCAAGTAATCCAATGGGGATGAAGTTCATGACTATCCAATCAGTGAAAGAGAACTGGAGTGGAGGGGATTTCATTTCTAGAATGTCCACATATGAATCAAGGAAGGTATTTGGATTCGGATTCTTAATGCCCTTGGGGTTGAATTCAGAATTGGAGATATTTGGGTTCCTTTAATGGGGTGGAGGGTCTGTTCACACAGAGAGTCGATGCCAGGCTGTTTACCAGCACATTGACTCTCTCTGCGTCTTCCCCCTCAATGTCATCTATTCCCCTATTGCTGTTTATTTGTTTTTTATCAGTTTTTTTGTATTTTTTATTTTATGTATTCATTTTTATTTCACATTATTGTATATTGCCAAATACAATTGAGTGATGTATTGATGAGATTTGAATTTAACAACATGATGTATATTTAGGTGCAGTCACGCAAGGTGTGCACCTCACTAGAGGAATGGAAGCTAGAGCTATTTGAAATATTCCGGTCCCGTTTTTATTCACAACACTAAAGGGTTTAAATATTGAGCAAACAGGTCCCTATAGGAAAATAGAATTTGTCACCACCGAGGAAGGAACACAATGTTCCGAAACGCGTCTGGTGGGCACGGCTTGTTGAATATTGAAGGCATACGGTTACAGTTAAAGTCCGTCTATACAACAACATCCACACTCCGGCGTCTCGAGGCTCCAATGGCGCATGCGCGGCTAAACCATCCAAGCCGGCATTGAACGGAGCAGACGTCCGATACAAACATAGAAGGAGGACAGCATCGCAACAAGAGCTACGAGTTACAATCCCCTGAACTATTGCCGGTATCTACATTTAATAAGGAGTCATTTACTGGGCATCTGATATTGAGACAATTATAGGTACCCTGTATAAAGCGGGAGTATAGTGGCACTACAAGTTCCATCATATCGACAGGAGCGGTAGTAAACTGAACATCATCAGGACTCTATAGAATCAAGATAAGGGTCACTTTTGGTGCACATGAAATATTGGAACAATCAAAGTATATCCAGCATCTAAGCAAGATTTTAATTGCACGACAAGTCCCAGCATAAGCGCGAGCGCTAATAAACTGGACTCTACCCAGACTTTGCAAACGATCTTTATGCCTGATTAATGAAATACAAGCACAACAAAGCCGTACCTTGTTATTATATGCATGAGTTTTTATGCATGAAATATCCAAAGGGACCGAGAGTCTATATTTTAATTTTAATTACGGTAATTTTTTATTGTTGTTTAAATTGAAACATTGTTTTGTAATACAGTCTAATTGATTTCGTAAAAATACCATAAAGAATTTTACTGTGGGCTAGCCAAATTTGTATACCTATTTTTGCATCCTCTGACACAATCACCAATTGGTAGTTGGTGGGCCGAACTCCAGTATATACTGGTTGAACTTTTCTAATATAGAATCTAATTGTTTCTTTAAATTTAAGATTATATGAATGGTAACTATAGAGCCCAGAACAACTTCCAAAGAGATTAGAAGTGAATCCAAGGTCTAGGTATATCAGTGTCAGATCGCACCATCCGTCACTGCCTGCCAAAGTACACATCAGCTCTATGTTCACAGATGAAAACACGAAGCATACAAAGAAAAGGACCTTTAGGGTGATTTATCAAACTGGTGTAAAGTAGAACTGGCTTAGCTGCCTATAGCAACCAATCAGATTCCACCTTTCATTTTTGACAGCGTCATGAAAGGTAGGATCTAATTGGTTTCTATAGGCAACTAAACCAGTTTGTGGTTTCTATGAGCAGCTAAACCAGTTCTACTTTACACCAGTTTGATAAATTACCCCAATTGTGTCTGCTGTGAAACATGGAGGAGGCTCGGTTATGTTTTGGGGCTGGCTTTCTGCATCTGGCATAGGGTGTCTTGAATCTGTGCAGGGCACTGGCGTGCCTAGGGTGTTTAGCCCCGGGCGGGTTCTTTCTCTGCCCCTCCCCCCCCAATACCTTTTACATCCGGAGACATCTCCTGTCATATAGACCATCTCTTTCCTCTTCTTCTCCGTTAGACGGCCATGACAAATTCTTTCATCCGCATCTCGTCTCTACAGAGTTTGTAACACAGACGCGTTAGATTTCTCAGTTTTTCCATCAACTTCCCCATCCTGGTGTCCCCACAGTGTCATCTTGCTGCCACTCCCAATACTGTGCCCGCTGTGCTCCCCAGTGTCCCAGGTACTATACTGCTGAAAATATAGTGACCCCGGTAGATATAAGTGGGGTCATTTATCAAACTGGTATAAAGTTGAACTGGATTTCCAAAAGAGCTGTTAAAAATGAATGGTGAGATCTGATTGGCTGCTATCAACAACTAAGCCAGTTCAACTTTACACCAGTTTGATGAATTACCCCAAATGTCCCTATAGTGTCCACAGCAGCTATAATGTCCCCTAGAGTGCCCCCAGTAATAATAACACCCTATATTGTGCTTCAGGCAATAATCCCTGTATAGTGTCCCCAAAAATAATATAATTGCCCCTACAGTGCTTCCCCAATAGCAACGCTCCCCACGCTGCCCCCATATAGTAAATTCCCCCACACTGCCCCCCATGGTAATCCCCCCAGAGTAATTTGCCCCCCACACAGTAATTTCCTCCACACTGGCCCTATATAGTAATTTGCAGCACACAGTAGTTTCCCCCACACAGTAATTTCCCCCACACTCCCCCACACAGTACTGTCCCCCACACTGCCCCCATACAGTAGTGTCCCCCATACAGTAATTGCCCCCACACAGTAGTGTCCCCCAAACTGCCCCCATACAATAATTTCACCCACACTGCCCCCATACAGTAATTTCCCCCACACTGCACCCATACAGTAGTGTCTTCCACACTGTCCCCATATAGTTATTTCCCTCACACTGCCCCCATACAGTAATTTCCCCACACTGCCCCCATACAGTAATTTCCCCACACTGCCCCCATACTGTAATTTCCCCACACTGCCCCCATATAGTAGTGTCCCCACACTGCTCACATACAGCAAGTGTCCCCACACTGCCCCCATACCGTAATGTCGCCCACCCTGCCCCCATACAGTAATGTCGCCCACCCTGCCCCCATACAGTAATGTCACCTGCCCCTACAGTAATGCCCACACTGCCCCACACAGTAATTTCCCACACACAGTAGTTTCCCCACACAGTAGTGTACCCACACTGCCCCCCAAACAGTAGTGTCCCCCACACAGTAGAGTACCCCACACTGCTCCGTCACAGTAGTTTCCCACACTGCCCCCACACAATAATTTCCCCAACACTGCCCCCATATACTAATTTGCCCCACACAGTACTTTCCCCCATATTTCCCACATTTAGTAATTTTCCCCTCCCATAATTATTGCCCCCACACAGTATTCCACCATAATATTTTCCCCCACCTGTCCTCCTGTGTCCCCCAAAGTTACTTGGCACATAAAAGAAAAAAAAATAACTAAAAGCTAAATACTCACCTATGTCCAGGTGCTTGCTTGCAGAGAAAGGCTCGCACACTTCACTGTGATGCTGCATCCAGGCACAGGTGCGCGCAATGATGTAATCGCGCACGCCTGCGGCGGGATTTCAATACTGCATAGGCCTCATGCCTACTAGGCCTGAAGCCTATGGCGGTGATCGTTAGCACTCCAGCAATGAGCGCTTCCATCTGTATTGATGGAAGCGCTCATTGCTTCTCTGGCACCCCCGCTGAGAGCCGGCACCTGGGGCGGACCGCACCCCTGCCCCCCGCAGGGCACACCACTGGTGCAGGGTACAATGAAATCTTAAGACTATCAAGGGATTCTGGTGCAAAATGTGCTGCCCAGTGTCAGGAAGCTTGGTCTCAGTCGTAGGTCATGGGACCCAAAACACAGCGAAAAACAGCCAAGAATGGCTAAGAGCAAAGCATTGGACTATTCTGGCCTTCTGTGAGCCCTGACGTAAATCCTATTGAACATCTGTGGAAAGAGCTTAAACATGCAGTCTGGAGAAGGCACCCTTCAAACCTGAGACATCTGGAGAAATTTTCTCATGAGGAATGGGGTAAAATACCTGTGGTCAGTCTCATTGAGAGTTACAAAAACCACTTCATTGCAGTGATTGCCTCAAAGGTTGTGCAACAAAATATTAAATTACGGGTACCATGGTTTGTGTCCAGGCAGTTTCATTCTTTAACAGAAGGGTGCCAACAATCTTGTCCACGTGTGTATTTCCCACAGATCGCAGTTTCTGCTGTCCTGCTGATGAAACCACTGCCTCTGGGACCGCCTAATTATCCAACAATTTATTTTGGTACAGAATATAAACTTTTGCAACCACACATCTTGTCTTATATGTTCCACGGAAACCCATTTGGGCCATATTTGGTTACATAGACCAGGTTGATTTCCCATGTACGCCTGGTAGTAGAAAACTCATTCACATGATAGCTTTGGCAGAGATTAAAACTTCCTTACGTACGTGGATACATCCAGACTTGCCTTCTTTCAAACTGTTCTTAGAAAATCTATCGTTTATCTTGAAGATTGATTGGGAGGAGGCATCCTCCAGGGAGGAAAAGTACATGGAGAAATTTTTTGAAGTGTGGGAAAGCTTTATTGCAATTCTACCTGTAAGCGATCAGACATCAAAGAATGGCTTTCAACTTATGACCTGGTTCCATATACATAATTTACTAGGAGATCCTGCCATTCCTTGATGGTGGCCACTCTTTTCTAACCATTACCAATCCCTTTGCCTGGGGGCTCCACGTGTCAGAAGGGTTCTTTGGGATCCTTCGATCCAGCTTCACATGTGAGCAGGTGACCTGCTGTAAAGACATAGGGCACATTTATTAAGACCGGCGTTTTAGACACCGGTCTTAATAAAGCCAATAGCTGGCAGTGGATCCGCCGAAGTTATGAAGAGGTGTAGGCCTCTAAATAACTTCAACGGATCGTCAGCCAGTTCTAAATGTAAGACTGCTTTCTTGCTGTCTTACATTTAGACCTTGAAACAGGCGTAGAAAATGGTAAATCAGATGGGCCTACCAGGCCGTCCCTGCCCACGCCACGCCCACAATTTTAGACCTGGCATGAGCGAGAAAAGTCTCAGATGGCGGCGCAACTAACCATTGCGCTGCCATCTGCACCTGAAATACGTCTAATATAGACCCCCATAGTGTTTTTTTCTCCCTTTTCCTTCTTTTCTTTTTTTTCTTCTATCCCCTTTTTCTTTACTCCCCTCCATCTTTGGTTCTTCTTGGACTTTTTCTGACTGGTCCAATTGTCTTCCCTTAACCCCTTAAGGACACGGCCATATTTCACCTTAAGGACCAGGCCATTTTTTGCAAATCTGACCAGTGTCAATTTATGTGTAAATAACTTTAAAATTCTTTAAATTATCCGGGCCATTCTGAGATTGTGTTTTCAGCACATTTTGTACTTCACAACACTAGTAAAATTCATTTTTATTTATAAAAAAATACCAAATTTACCAAATATTTGAAAAAATTTGCAAATTTACAAGTTTCAATTTCTCTACTTCTATAATACATAATAATACCGCCAAAAAAGTTATTAATTTACATTTCCCATATGTCTACTTCATGTTTGGATCATTTTGGGAATGCCATTTTATTTTTTGGGGACGTTACAAGAAGTTTAGAAGCAAATCTTGAAAATGTTCTGAAGTTTTCAAAAATCCACTTTTTAGGGACCAGTTCAGGTCTGAAGTCACTTTGTGAGGATTACACAATAGAAACCACCCAAAAATGACCCTATTCTAGAAACTACACCCCTCAAGGTATTCAAAACTAATTTTACAAATTCCATTAACCCTTTAGGTGTTCCACAAGAGTTAATGGCAAATGGAGATAAAAGTTCAGAATTTCATTTTTTTTGGCAAATTTTCCATTTTAATCAATTTTTTCCCGTAACAAAGTGAGGGTTAACAGCCAAACAAAACTCAATATTTATTGCCCTGATTCTTTAGTTTGCAGAAACACCCCATAAGTGGCCGTAAACTGCTGTATGGCCAAACAGCAGGGCTCAGAAGGAAAGGAACGCTGGTTTTGGAAGGCAGATTTTGGAAGGCAGATTTTGCTGGACTGTTTTTTTTTACACTATGTCTCATTTAAAGCCCCCTGATGCACCCCTACAGTAGAAACTCCAAAAAAATGACCTCATTTTGGAAACTACGGAATAAGGTGTCAGTTTTGTTGGTACTATTGTAGGGTAAATATGATTTTTGGTTGCTCTATATTACACTTTTTTTGAGGCAAGGTAACAAAAAATAGAAATTCTGAAATTTTATCTCCATTTGCCAATAACTCTTGTGGAACACCTAAAGGGTTAACAAAGTTTGTAAAATCAGTTTTGAATACCTTGAAAGGTGTAGTTTCTTAGATGGAGTCACTTTTTTGGAGTTTCTACTCTAGGGGTGCATCGGGGGGCTTCAAATGAGACATGGTGTCAAAAAACCAGTCCAGCAAAATAAGTCTTCCAAAAACCATATGGCGCTCCCTTCCTTCTGCGCCCTGCCGTTTGGCCATACAGCAGTTTACGACCACATATGGGGTGTTTCTGCAAGCTACAGAATCAGGGCAATAAATATTGAGTTTTGTTTGGCTGTTAACCCTTGCTTTATTACTAGAAAAATGGATTAAAATGGAAAATTTTCAAAACAATACCTGTTTTCGGACCGTTTTTATTTTTTGTTATTTACATAGTTGATCTGACAGGTTAGATCGCATGCTATTTCTATAGAGCAGGTTGTTACGGACGCGACAATACAAAATATGACTACTTTTTGGGGGGTTTTGTTTCAGTTTTACATAATAAAGCATTTTTGAAAAAAATTATTTTTTTAGTGTCTTCACATTCTGAAAGCCATAGTTTATTTTTATTTTTTGGGCGACTGTCTTATGTAGGGGCTCATTTTTTGCGGGATGAGATGGCGGTTTGATTGGCACTATATTGGGGTGCATATGACATTTTGGTTGCTTGCTATTACACTTTTTGTGATGTTAGGTGACAAAAATGGCTTTTGACACCGTATTTATATTTTTTTTTTGCTGTGTTCACCTGAGTGGTTAGATCATGTGTTAGTTTTATATAGCAGGTTGTTACGGACGCGGCGATACATAATATGTATACTTTTTATTTATTTATTTAAGTTTTTTACAATAATATAATTTTTGAAACAAAAAAAAAATCATGTTTTAATGTGTCCGTAGTCTGAGAGCCATATTTTTATATTTTTTGGGGGCGATTGTCCAATGTGGGGTATCATGTTTTGCGAGATGAAATGACGGTTTGATTGGCACTATTTTGGGAGGCATATAACTTTTTGATCGCTCGCTATTACACTTTTTGTGATGTGAGGTTACAAAAAATGTTTTTTTTACACTGTTTTTATTTTTAAAAAATTACGGTGTTTACCTGAGGGGTTAGATCATGTAATATTTTTATAGATCAGGTTTTTACAGATGCGGCGATACCTAATATGTATACTTTTTTAATTTATTTTACTTTAACACAATAACAACATTTTAGAAAAAAAATATCTTGTTTTAGTGTCTCCATAGTCTGAGAGCCATATTTTTTTATTTTTTAGGGCGATTGCGCTATGAAAGGGCTCATTTTTTGCGGGATGAGATGGCGGTTTGATTGGTACTATTTTGGGAGGCATACGCCTTTTTGAACGCTTGGTATTACACTTTTTGTGATGTAAGGTGACAAAAAATGGCGGCAATACCTAATATGTGTAGTGTATTTTATTTAATTTTTTTGATTTTTACTTTGTTTCACTTTTTTTTACATTTTTTTTTTACCCAGACCCACTTGGTTCTTGAAGATCCAGTGGGTCTGATGTCAGTATAATACAGTACCGTACACTATATAGTGCACTGTACTGTATTTTCACTTTTACACTTAGTCTAATCAGTCTTCTGCCTTTAGTAGAAGTCAGATCAGACTTACATTACCATGGCAAGCAGGACGCCTCTGAAAGCGTCCTGCTGCCATGGTAACCATCACCCGCTGCCAGATCAGAGCAGAGGATGATGGGGAGGGAGGGGAGCCCCCTCCCTCTCTGATCCCATCCTGTTGGGGGGCTGCAAAGGCACAGCAGCCCCCCGATGGAAGAGGGAGGGAGCTCCCTCCCTGTTAACCACTTCCATACAGCAGTCCGTATGGACCGCGGCATGGAAGGGGTTAAACTGCTGACATTTGCACCAGCACAGATGTCAGCAGTTTATAGCAGAGTGTCAGCAATGTGCTGACACTCTGCTAACCACTGGCCACCAATGAATATTACACATGAGGCGGGCGGGGATCGCGATCCCGCTTGCCGCACCGCCCACCTCCCGCACTGCCTGCCCGACGCACCGCCCGTAAATCCACCCCCCCTGCGCCGTCCGCCGCCATGATATCGATCCGGTTGAAAAATACACATTATAAGCATTTAAAAGTGTCTGATCCCCGCGGTCATGGACCGCGGGGATCAGAAACAGCAGAAAGCACTGCAAACGCTGCAGGTCTGAATTGACCTGCGGTTTGCAGCGATCACCTATACGGGGTTGTCCCAGAGTGCCTGCCGAATGATTTCGGCAGGCACTCTGTTCCGATCACCCCGCACTGCAGGGCGGTGATCGGAAGTACACAGGACGTACATGTACGTCCTGTGTCCTTAAGGACTCGGACATCAGGGCGTGCCTGTACGTCCTGTGTCCTTAAGAGGTTAAAGGGGTTGTCTCATCTCAATTGGGGAATATCACTAGAATATGCCTTTATTGTCTGATAGGTGCAGGTCCTACGACCAAGTGCTGTCCCCATAGAAGTGAATGGGAGCGCATAGTGCAGGACCGGCCATCGCTCCCATTCACTTCTATGGGCTCAATGGAAGTAAACAGTACTGGGATCAGAAGATGGAGGCAGTGTGGAGGACTGGAACAGATGGGAGCAAGTAAGTGTGAATTTTCTGTTTCAGGGGCCAGGCAGCAGGAACAAAAATCTGCTAAATCAAACCCCTTTAAGGCATGTTTTTAAGTAGAACATAGAACACGGGTAGAGTGGAAGACAGAATTGAGGGAGAAGGTGCAGCATTGTGGAGAGCTTTGTGGGTGAGAGTGAGAAGTTTGAATTGTATTCTGTGGTAGAGGGGCAACCAGTGCAGAGACTGGCACAAGACGGAGGTGTCGGTGTAGTGGTTGGGCATAAAGATGAGCCTGGCTGCTGTAATCAGGATACAGTAAAGAGAGAAGAGTTTAGTGAGGGAATGAACGATTAGTAATGAATTTCAGTAGTCAAGACGAGAATAAATCAGAGAAACACAGTTTCTGGCTGTTTTCACCGTGAGAAAGAGGCAGATTTTTGAGGAGCGGGTGCAGGTGACATGTGGGGACAAGTGATTAAATGTAGAAATCAAAGGAGAGTCAAACATAACCCCAAGACAGCAGGCTTACTGCCCAGGAGTTATGGTGGTAGCACACACTGAAATTGAGATATTTGGTTTAGGTAAGTTAGTGGATGGGGAAAATATTGACTTTCAGATAGAGAGAGGACCTGGTGTTACCGGCTGCAGTAACTAATGTTTTGTTGTAGTGTTTGGGTGATATCATGGAATAAAGATGGTACTAAAACGAAATCTGCTGATAGACTGTCCATCAGGCGCTGTGTAGAGAGAATAGATGAGAGGACCTCAGACTGAACCCTGAGGACTGAACCCTGATAGCTTAGGAGAGGAAGTAGAACCAGAGAATGATACACTGAAAGAGGGGCTAGAGAGAGTGAGAGGAAGAAAACCAGGAGAGAACAGTGTCCTTGAGACTAATAGATTGGACCATGCTGATTTGGAGTTGGCGGTCTAAAGTGTCAAATGCTGTGGAGAGATCCAGGAGAACCAGTAGAGAATAGTTGCCATTAGTTCTAGCTGTCAGGAAATCATTAGGTACTATAGTGAGGGCAGTTTCAGTAGTGGGTGGAAACCAGATTGTAAGAGGTGAAGAATAGAGGTAGCTTATTAAGCAAAAGTGGCCCAAGCATTCCAAAAGTCTAGAAATAATAAGAAATACAAGTTATAGGAATAATATATGCAGTATATTTCAATATATTGTATATATTATAATGGATTTATTTGTGTGAATCAGAGATTGGAACACTGGTATGTGGGTGGATCAAGATTCTTTATGGGGAGGTTGGTTTGGGTAACCGACAGATACTTGGATAACAGACATGGAGCGTTGATAATTTCCAGGGCACCAAAGAGGTACATTTTAGTGTGGGTTTAGCATGCATATGCAGCCTTCATCCCTTGCATTTAATGGAGGCCATTGTGGCCATTGAGGTATAATACAGTGTGGGTTAGCATGCACGTGGAACCTGCATTCCCTGAATTTAATGGAACCCAGTATGGCACCAGTGGAGGGGGTATTTAGTGTAGGTTCCTGTCCTGTGTAGGTGGTGCCTTGATGCCGGCAGATGGGCACAAATAATTTTGTAGAGCTGGAGGGTGACAACGAAGACAGTATGCAGTGGAAATGGAGGCAGGGAGGGACTCCAAGTCCCTTGAGCAAATGGCCAGATGCATGCATTCTTGTTTGCGTAGTGACAGCTGCATTGTCAGGATTCGGCAGATGGATGACTACTGGCTATTCACATTGTTAGACCCTCGCTTCTTCGTCAAAAATTGAATTTTTTTAGACCTTCTGAGGGGGATGCAAAAATGGACTACTATAGGCACAGGCTTTATAGTGGGTTATCACGGAAATAATGCGGGGGGACGGGTATGCAAAAATCCCCCCCAGCAGCAGCAGGGCAATGTGTGCGGCGGTGGCGGGGCACAGGGAGATGAACGCTTCCATTGTGGAAACGTTCATCTCCATAGTCATCTGTATCGCCGTCCTCAGGACAGTAATACAGATGGCTGTGCTGCGGAGAGGGAGAGGCGTCTCCCTTACCTGCTCCTCTGATAGGCTGCCGGCACTAGGCCTGCAGCCTATCAGATGTTGCTACAGGCGGCTCGATGACGTCATCGCGTCGTCTGTGAGCCGTACAGCGTGGGACACAGGCCGGAAGAGGCCTTCATCGCATCGCTGTGACGGATGGAGGTAAGTATAAATGTCTTGTTTTGTGTGTGTGTTTTTTTTTTTTTTAACCGGACCCACTGGCCCATAAGGGGGGGGAGGGTTTGGAGAGATTTCTGGCACTTGGGGGGGGGGGGTGCGGAGAGATGTGGGTGTGGCTTGAGGGTGGGCGGGGACACAGGGGCCCCATAAGTGCTGTTTTATAAGTGCTGTATTTTAATTGGCTCTATATTGTGGTTTTCTGAGATACTGACTTTGGAGTTTTCATTAGCTGTAAGCCATAATCATCAATATTAAAAGACAAAATAGCTTGAAATAGATCACTCTGTGTGTAATGAATCTATAGATTATATGTTTCACTTTTTGAATTGAATTACTGAAATAAATTTATTTTTTGCACCTGTATATCTTATTGCTCTCATAAAGCCTTTTATACTTGGCGCTGTAGGGGCATCTTTGTTTGAAACAACGCATGGATATGGACTCGCACACGATGCTCTCAGTGACTGATCTCCAGATCAAATCTCCCTTAGGCTCAAATAACATTCTTCCCTTACCTCCGAGCTCATAGTTACATATCTAAACTACTTCTTTTATTTTCACAAACTGAATGGAATATAGCATTGCATAAAGCACTTTCTCACCCAATTGCTTTGAGGGGACACACTTCTCAATACTACCCAATAATACCTTCATGTCCCATTGGACTGCACAAATTTTCAGCTTCAATACAGTTTTCAATAAATGAACATTCCTGGTTCTCCAGTTGGTCCATAAGGCATACAGTACTCCGGTCCAAGGTCACAGAATGGGTGTATTTCCCACAGCTCGCAGTTTCTGCTGTCATGCTAATGAAACTGCTATTTACCACTGCCTCTGGGACTGCCTAATTATCCAACCATTTTGGTACAGAATATCAACTTTTGCAGCCACACATTAGTCTCATATGTTACAATGAAACCCATTTGGGTCATATTTGGTTACATAGACCAGTCCCATTTACGCCAGGTAGTAGAAAACTCATTCACATGAAAGCTGGGGCAGGGATCTAAACTATCTTAGGCTACTTTCACGCTAGTGTTTTTACTGGATCCGGCAGTGTTCAGCCTAAACGCTTCCGTTACTGATAATACAACCATCTGCATCCGTTATGAACAGATCCGGTTATATTATGTTTAACATAGCCAAGACGGATCCGTCATGAACTCCTTTGAAAGTCAATGGGGGAAGGATCTGTTTTCTATTGTAGCAGATTGTGTCACAGAAAATCCGTCTTGCTCTGCATCCAAGGACAGAAAGCAAACTGCAGCATGCTGCGGTTTGCTCTCCGGTATGAGAACGGAATGTATTTTGGAGCCTTCCGTTCTGTTCAGTTACATTTTGTCCCCATTGACAATGAATGGGGACAAAATGGAAGCGTTTTTTCCCGGTATTGAGACCCTATGACGGATCTCAATACCGGAAAATATTAATGCTAGTGTGAAAGAAGCCTTATGTACCTGGATACATCTAGACTTGCCTTCTTCCAAACCGTTCTTAGAAAAGCTATCTTTTATCATGAAGGTGGATTGGGTGGAGGCATTCTCCGGGAAGAAAAAGTACACTGAGAATTTTTTTAATTATGGGAAAGCTTTATTGCAGTTCTTCCAACTCATAAACAATCAGACATTAAAGAATGTTTTCAACTTGTGACCTGGTTCCATTTACTAGGAGATCCTCTCATTCTTTGATGGTAGCCGCTCTTTTCTAACCATTAGCAATCCTGTTGCTAACCATGTAAGCAGGTGACAGTTACCTGCTCCACACCACTCTGGTCCTCCTTGCTGCCTCCACTCTGCCCATCTTCTTTTGGCAGTGAATGGGTATGGTCACTAGCATGACTGGCTTCAGTGGTTATATGCTGCTTGTGGTCACACTGGAGCAGCAGGAGCAGGTAAGTTTCAAGGCACTTGCTAAGAAAAATGTGCTACATCAAATCTCATGTTTTTAACGTAGTGCATTCCAGAGAAATGGTGCAGCTCAAGAGAAGTCTTGAAGATGGGAATGAGAGTTCAGGATTATGGAGCATATTAATGTTCGATCACGGGCTGAAAATAGAGTGCCGGTAGGGTGGAAGTCAGAAATGAGAGAGAAGGTGCAGAAATGTGGAGAGCTTTATCTCAGAATGAGTAGTTTGAATTGTATTCTGTGGTGGATGGGCATCCAGTGCAGAGACTGGCACAGGAGAGGTGTCAGAGTAGTGGTAGGGCATAAAGATGAGCCTGGCTGCTGCAATCAGGATAGAATAGAGAGGGGAGAGTTTAGTAAGGGAACGGCCAATTAATAATGAATTACAGTAGTCAAGACAAGATTGAATGAGGGAAACAGAGTTTTTGCTGTTTCCACCGTGAGAAAGTGTAAGATTCTGGAAATGTTCTTGAGATGCAGGTGACAAGAGAGGACACGTAATTAAATATAGAAATCAAAGGAGAGTCAAACATAACCCCAAGACAGGGGGCTTATTGCCCAGGAATTATGGTGGTAGCACAGACAAAAATTGAGATATCTAGTTAGTACATGGGGAAAAACAAGAAGTTAAGTTTTTTATAGATTGACCTTTAGTTACAGAGAGGACATGATGTTAGAGACAGCAGACAGTCAATGATGTTTTGTAGTAGTCCTCGGATGATGTGTCTTGATGAAGTATATAGCCAGGTGTCATCAGCATGGAGATGGTACTAAAAATCAAATCTGCTAATAGATTGTCCAACAGGGGCTGTGTAGACAGAAAAGAGGAGAGGATCTAGAACTGAACTCTGAGGAACTGTGACAGCAAGAGGTCTTAAAGGTCAAATGTTACAGATAGATTCAGGCAGGAGAATTAGTAGAGAGTAGTTGCCATTACTTTTACCTGTTAGGAGATCATAAGATATTGTAGTGAGGACAGTTTCTGTAGATGGTGGAGACCAGATTGTAAGAGGTCAAGAATAGAGGTAGCAGAGAGGTATCTTGTTAGGTGAGAGTAGTCCAAGCCTTGCAGAAGTTTAGAGATGAAGGGGAGATTAGAGACAGGTTGTGAGTTAGCACCTGGCAGAGTTATATGGACTTCAGACCCTTCCTATACAAAAACTCCAAACCCCTCCACCATATATATAATGCAGACCAAACCCTCCCTGTATACATTCCCTCTGTATATAGACCAGACACCCATTCATGCAGACCCCAAACCAGACCCTCCCTGTTTGCAAACCAGACCCCCAAAATACATATCACATACATGCCCAAGACACTCCCATATACAGACCTCAGACCACACCTCCCCTGTATAAAGACCCCAGACGAGACATCACTGCATACAAACCCCATACCAGACTGCACATGCACACAGATGAACAGATCTCGAGAGATCTGTCCCTGCAGCAGCCCCTGGAAATGAAGTGCAGTAATATGGAGGTGAGGATAAGTAAACGAATTTGGGGCACCCAGGTGATATGTCAACTTCAGGAGATCGCTCCTTTTTCCAGGAGTTTCTTGGATATTTAAGAGTTGGCAAGTATGGTGTACTTCAGAACACATGGCACGAAACATCAGTGTTTAAAGAGATTGTGCCACAAAAATATTCCACATTTTTCAAACCAGCACCTGGATCTGAATACTTTTGTAATTGCATGTAATTAAAAGTTTAGTACAGCCTCTGAGCTATTAAACATATCTGATAGCGCCACCAGTTCTTTATTCTTTTCCTTATTTCTCAGTCCACCTCACGGAGATGATCACATGCATTCAGTTTAAATCTTTAACTGCCACCAGCTGTATCTTCTTTTAGAAGCTGTGACAGATACAGGCAAGAGAAACAGCAGAAAGGGCACATCCCTGAGAAAGGACACACCCCTTGAGCTGCCAGCATGAAATTAATCTAGCAGAGTAATTGGAACAATGGATAGGGAGATCTCTGGATCCAGGTACAGGGCTGGTTCTAGCTTTGTTAGAAAGATTTTTTATCAAACACGGCCTGATCTTCTTAAAGCAGGGTTCCTCCAGGCCTCAGGACCCACCTGCCGATCATGCTTTCAGGATTTCCTTAGTATTGAGCAGGTGATATAATTAGTGTCAGTGCATCAGGACTTACCACAGGTATTGAATATGCAGGATATTCTCAAATCATGACCAGTAGGTGGGCCCTGAGGACTGGAGTTGAGGAACACTGCCTTAAAGGCTATTCTAATTATCTTCTAATACACCACAACATTATGATTAGAAAGGGTCCAACCTTGGCACTTGTTGATCTGAGAAAGGTCCTTTTGACTTTTCACCTGCACTACGGTGCTCCCAGCCATCTACTGTGCCGCACAGTGGCATTCTACGATATTGGGCCATGTTACAGTTCCCTGTTCCCATAGTGGATGACTGGGAGTACCTCTGTTCAGGAGAACACTATGAGGGAGCCACAGCCCCTTCATTCTAAGGATTCGAGGGGGTCCTTGGAGTCAGACTACCATAATCAGTAAGTGATGTGTCATGACTGTGATAAGAAAAACCCTATTAATTAGGATAAAGAGGTTGTCCGAGATAATTAAAGGAGGACAGTGATTGGCTGCAGCGGTCACCTGCCGTACCTGCACAGCACCGGTGCAGTCTGTAAACGAGCAGCAGGAGAAGGACCGAGCTAGTGGTGCACAGAATGGTGCCAGAGAAAGAGGGGAGGATGTCATTACATATTTAGAATTTTTCCAGCATTTCGGGCATTGCTCCAATTTTTTTATTATTGTGGGAAACCTGTTTAAGAGAAGTCAACAATCAAAATATGGTATCAATTTTTACCGCGCAGAAGGGCCTGGTGTTTGTTTAACCCTTTCCATGACCCTTGGGCCAGTTTTTGTTGGGAGGGGACTCCTCCACAGGTCTTCACTATCTAATGGCACAGAAGGTCTTTATAGCAGATGCATGGACTCGCGGGGGACAGAAGAGGCAGAAGCTATGGCAAAGGTCATGGAGCGTCTGGAGTCATTTGAAGACATCCTTTCCTGTATAGGTAAGAAGCAAAGTAAGAGATCAGTGGCATATTCCTGGGCTCCTCTCTGAAAGAAAAAGTCTTGAAGATGGTGCCTTGGCAGGTGCAGCACCGTGCTGGAGAGTGCACAAGGCTTTTTAGATGTTGGAGGCTTCACAGAGAATTTTGCTCTTGGTGTAAAATATCTCATGCATGCTGCCTCTATCACCACTGCCATTCTCCTAGCCCTGTGTGGAGGCTGTTAGGGTATGGCCACGCGTTTTGCGGCACATTTTCCACTGCGGATTTGTGACAGATTTTGCTGAAAATTTGCAGCACATTTCACCCTATGCATTGCAAAGGGTGGATATCTACAGCATAAATAAATATGCTAGCAAAATAGACACCTGAAGTTTTGGTCTCTTGCACTTTATAAAACCCATACTCTTGTATACGGCGGTGTATGGGGGTATGCACTTCATTGGTGCCGTACTGAGCGCTGTACAGGTAGGGGCACACATCGCTGCTCCTGTCTGTTCTAGCTTTGCTTGCTGAAAACTCTAGATAGCACATCATCTATACCAGGCTATAGTGGAGCGGGCACAGGCAGGAGCAGCCTTGTGCTATGTGAGCTCCTGCCTGCGCCAGCTTAGCTCTGCTAAAGGCCTTGCCTGTACAGATGTGGTAGATAAGGCTTTAGAGGAGTGATCAGAGGCAGGAGGTCACATAGCACAAGCCACTCCACAAATTATAGAACATGTCGTATTTTGCGGACAAGAATAGGACTGAGGAAAGTGCGGGATGCACACGGCTGGTATCCGTAGTTTGTGGATCTGCTGTTTTCGAACCACAAAATACATACGGTCGTGTGCATGAGGCCTTAGGTTGTGGAGCAACGGGCGATTTTAGCAGTCATTTGCCCTGTTAAACTGACCAGAACGTTTCTAGGAAACAACATTAATTCGTAACCTGTCTAGCAGATCCAAAGTTTTATTTTTGCATAGACAATAACTTTGCGATGCTGACTTCAGTGTAATTCTATAGTTGCAGGTTTTTCTAGCAAAGAAATACACAAGAACACACTTTAAAAATAAGATGACAGTTTATATCTTATGTCCCTGATGAACTTATACCCCAGTCTATCAGCTGTATTATTATACCCCAGTCTATCAGCTGTATTATTATACCCCAGTCTATCAGCTGTATTATTATACCCCAGTCTATCAGCTGTATTATTATACCCCAGTCTATCAGCTGTATTATTATACCCCCAGTCTATCAGCTGTATTATTATACCCCAGTCTATCAGCTGTATTATTATACCCCAGTCTATCAGCTGTATTATTATACCCCAGTCTATCAGCTGTATTATTATACCCCAGTCCATCAGCTGTATTATTATACCCCAGTCTATCAGCTGTATTATTATACCCCAGTCTATCAGCTGTATTATTATACCCCAGTCCATCAGCTGTATTATTATAGCCCAGTCCATCAGCTGTATTATTATACCCCAGTCTATCAGCTGTATTATTATACCCCAGTCTATCAGCTGTATTATTATACCCCAGTCTATCAGCTGTATTATTATACCCCAGTCTATCAGCTGTAATATTATACCCCAGTCCATCAGCTGTATTATTATACCCCAGTCCCAGTCTATCAGCTGTATTATTATACCCCAGTCTATCAGCTGTATTATTATACCCCAGTCCATCAGCTGTATTATTATACCCCAGTCTATCAGCTGTATTATTATACCCCAGTCTATCAGCTGTATTATTATACCCCAGTTCATCAGCTGTATTATTAAACCCCAGTCCATCAGCTGTATTATTATACCCCAGTCCATCAGCTGTATTATTATACCCCAGTCCATCAGCTGTATTATTATACCCCAGTCCATCAGCTGTATTATTATACCCCAGTCCATCAGCTGTATTATTATACCCCATTCTATCAGCTGTATTATTATACCCCAGTCCATCAGCTGTATTATTATTATTATCCAAAATACATTCCGTTCCATTTAGTTGCGCTCCCATACCGGAGAGCAAACCACAACATGTTGTATTTTGCTTTCTGTCCTGGGATGCGGAGCAAGACGGAGCCGGCATGACCCACAATGCAAGTCAATGGGGACGGATCCGTTTTCTCTGACACAATCTGACACAACAGAAAACGGATCCGTCCCCTATTGACTTTCAGTAGAGTTAATTACAGATCCGTCTCGCCCATGTTACAGATAATACAACCGATCCATTCATAACGGATGCAGATGGTTGTATTATTAGTAACGGAAGCGTTTTTTGCTGGACCCTGCCGGATCCAGTAAAAACGCTAGCATGAAAGTAGCCTGATTATACCCCAGGCCATAAGCCGTAAAATTATTCCCCAGGTCATAAGCCATATTATTATACCCGAGGTCGTCAGTCATATTATGATATCCCATGCCATCAGACGTATTATTATACCCCAGACCTTCAGCCTAACTCATCACTGCCCTAGACCACCATGAAACCTTACAATAATCCTTTAATTACCTGAAACCAACAAAGATTACTGGAATTAACCCCCTGACTGTGCTAGACTACCAGGTAGTAGTCACAGTAGTCTCTTTGCTGCCCCAGAAGTGTGTTGTCCACATTTTTGCCGCCCCACAGAAATGAATGGGTCTGCATGCGATCCGCAAAAAAAAAGTGGATCAGACATGGACTGAAAATACGGTTGCGTGAATGAGGCTTTAAAGTCATAGACCATCAAGGGTACAGAGATTAACCCCTTTACTAGACTAGACCACTAGGAACGTAGGGAATAATCTTCAATGCTCCAGGCCTGGGTGCTGTTTTGGTAATTGGTACCAAAGCCCTAAAATGTCATCTTTAAATAAGAGTAAATAAAGCAGATAGCTAAGACAGATACAGCAAGTCCTTACATATAACATGAATAGATGCTGGAAGCTATAAATCACTTTCTATGATGAGGGCAGCAGCTTCTTCCAGCACACAGTGTACCCGAAAAATAAAATGGTGCTACCCTCACCTGGGGTCCATAGGAGCAGCTTATTCTGGCACAGAGGGAGGGCAGTACAGAACATATAGTACCGCACTGTACTGTAAGGGCTCTTGCAGACGAGCGGATCTCCTGCCGCAGGGGCGGATTAAGTGCATCATCGGCCCGGGGCTGTTTCATAAACTTGGGCCCCATTCCTCTATTTATCAATGACCCCCAACCCCCCATATTTATAGTAACTATTTAAAGATAACTACACAACATGAAATTCTTTGCAAACTTCAAATCTTTATTGTAGTTTTTATAACAATGGTAAATGGTCCTTCAAATAATATATTAAATGGATAAAAAAAAAATTATTACAGGGGATTGATCCAAACTATATTACTGTATTTTTCGCCCCATAAGACACACTTTTTTCCCAATAAAAGCGTATGTAATGCCGGGAAACAGTAATGAGGCCCAGCAAATCCCAAACGTCCTAAACATGAAAATCAGAGAGTAGGGGGACCCCGGCTATGGGGGACAATAAAATATAACTTTTAATAGATAAAGGTTAAAAACGTACACCCCAACAAAAACACAACATAAGTGGAAAAATAATCTACATGCCCAGTATCAATAGAAAAATTGGAACAAGCTCACCATATATGTGATCGTAGGACAGGGATCCCGTCAAAGTGCCTGGTCAGCATAGTGGCGTGCCATCCAAGTGGGCAGACGGGTGATCCACAGGTCCGCCTCAGTGCCTGATCAGCATAATGATGTACCATCCAGGTGGGCAGACCGGTGATCCGCAGGTGGGCAGCGGGGAGGTTACAAGGTATCTGGAGGGGCAAACAGATGGGAGATGACTAATCCTGGAATGCCCTGTCAGGTGGAGAGGGGGGAAATGCTACGCCAGCCCATTCTATCTGTACAGAGCACCCGCCCCGAAAGGGGCGACCCCGTCCAGGCACCTGTCCCTATGTGGGGACCTCACCTAGATAAACCTAGCAATCAGTGTCTCCCAACGCCCGGCGTGTCACGTTTCTACACAATCGTTCATCAGGGGGAAAATGGGGGCACTAATGCCATATAGCTGGATTAAACCAGGCAAGGGAAAATTCTGCATAGAAAAATACTGCTATACTATTTAAAAATACAGCAATAATATCCAAGATAGTAGGTCCATTGAGGATAGTGATAGCAGAGTCCCATTCAATAATAGTCAATAGATATGCAATGAGGACTATATAACAAAGGACCTGACTAAACAATATGGGCAAGCCTGGCTGCCGGTGGTGACTCCACCAGTGGGTGGACACTGCCAAATATGCAAGGGGTGTACATTTGGCAGCGTCCACCAACTGGTGGAGTCACCACCGGGTAGCCAGGGACTCTGCTATCACTATCCTCAATGGACCTACTATCTTGGATATTATTGCTGTATTTTTAAATAGTATACCAGTATTTTTTCTATGCAGAATTTTCCCCTTTGCCCCTTTGCCCCCCATTTTCCCCCTGATGAACGATTGTGTAGAAACGTGACACGTCGGGCGTTGGGAGACACTGATTGCTAGGTTTATCTAGGGTGAGGTCCCCACATAGGGACAGGTGTCTGGGCAGGGTCGCCCTTCGAGCGGGTGCTCTGTACAGATAGGAAGGGCTGGCGTAGCATTTCCCCCCTCTCCACCTGACAGGGCATTCCAGGGTTAGTCATCTCCCATCTGTTTGCCCCTCCAGATACCTTGTAACCTCCCCACTGCCCACCTGCGGATCACCGGTCTGCCCACCTGGATGGTACATCATTATGCTGATCAGGCACTGAGGCGGACCTGCGGATCACCCGTCTGCCCACTCGGATGGCACGCCACTATGCTGACCAGGCACTTTGACGGGATCCCTGTCCTACGATCACATATATGGTGAGCTTGTTCCAATTTTTCTATTGATACTGGGCACGTAGATTATTTTTCCACTTATGTTGTGTTTTTGTTGGTGTACGTTTTAACCTTTATCTATTAAAAGTTATATTTTATTGTCCCCATAGCCGGGATCCCCTAGCTCTCTGATTTTCACACTTTTCCCCCAAGGTGGGGAAAAATACAGTAAAAGGAAAAGTGACTTGGTTACTTATAGCAAACAATCAGATTCCACCTTTCATTTCCCAAATGAGATCTGAAAAATGAAAGGTGGGATCTGATTGGTTGCTGGACAACTAAGTCAGTTTTCAGTACAACCAGTTTGGAAAATGTACAATAGTGCCATACTGTATATCCTAATAAGTATCAGAGGAGAGGACATACACTCTTACAGACCACATACATTTACAACATCCCTCATAATCACGTTCAGTAAATGAACAATCTAGAAATTACAAAAAATATTACAAAACCATATGTGCACTCTACACCCAGAAACTGCCTGCAAGGTTGGTGCAAGTAAATGTACCTTGTGCATAATGAGACCCTAGTATAAGGCTTTGCCTCACTTCAGTAAGTGGCATTAATCATGTAGATAACGTTAGTACAAGGCACTTACTAATGTATTGTGATTCTCCATATTGCTTCTTTTGCTGGCTGGATTCATTTTTCCATCACATTATACACGGCTTGTGTCCATGCTTATTATGACCACCCTGCAATTCATCAGTGGTGGTAATGCTAGCAGTAGCACACTATAGGAAAGATTGTGCACTCATGTGGTCTCGGCCACCAGTGAGGCGGGAACTTTCTCCTATAGTGTGCAAGCACGACCACCACTGCTGTATTATAGGGTGGTCGTACCTATGGAAACTAGCAGTGTATAATGTGATGGAAAAATGAATCCAGACAGAAAAGAAGACAATATGGACAATCACTAAACATTAGTAAGTGGCTCATATTAACATCATCTATGAGATAAATTCCATTAGCTGAAGTGAAACAATCACTTAAGTATAGAAAAAGCAGAGGGTTAAACATGTATAAATTACAAATTTGGATGAAACTTTAACCAAAAAATGTATAAAGCTCTTTTTGCTCTATAAAAGTTCTGTTAACAGTTGAGGACAAGTTGAACAAAGCCAAGTTTTATTCCATATCTGTTAAAATTTTATATCAATCCTTCATACAGCAGATTTGAACTTTACTACCTGGTGGAAGTTTTTTTTTTTTTTTTTTTTTAAATGGATTATTCTGCACTATATAGGCCAAAAAAAATTTGGAGTGCTTCTTTAACTGATGCAAACTGAAATATAATGTTGTTCACTTCACAGTCATTAGCAGCTTTGAAAATTGCAGTGTATGTCCACATGCAAACATTGCTCAATATACCAAAGCCTTGCATTTGTTTACACTAAAGTTCCTTTTATAGGAAAGAATGTTTTAGGCAGTCAGACAAACCAAAAGTTCCCAATAACTACTGATCAGCAGAGATGAAGGTGCATTCAAGAGGACCTGTCACCTCCCCTGACATGCCCGTTTTAATAGATCCATCCATTCCCCATGTAATAACATTGAGGAGCATCTATTCTTATGTCTGTATGTTGTGTCATTCATCTATTATTCCTACTAGAAGTTATGGGTGAATTGCTAGCAGTCTGCAGTAAGGGGACAGAGGGTAAGTAACCAGTAGAGGGGTGTACCTGCAGAGTCTAAAAATGGCAGCACTGATTGCTCCCAACTTGTTACCTCCCTCTGTACCCTTACACGCAGACTGCTAGCAATTCATTCATAACTTCTAGTAGGAATAATAAATGAATGACACAACATACAGCCATAAGAATAGATGCTCCTCAATGTTATTACATGGGGAATGGATGGATCTATTAAAGCGGGCATGTCAGGGAGGTGACAGGTCCTCTTGAATGCACCTTCATCTCTGCTGATCAAGTAGTTATTGGGAACTTTTGGTTGGGGAATGCATGGAGCTATTAAATGGGCATGTCAGTAGAGGAGAGGTCCTCTAACATAAAGCAATCACCTGTGATTGTGATGTATTTATTGAAAACACCATTAACAAATGAAGAATATTGTTTATCAGATTATTGCTGGCAGATTTTTAAAAGGCAATTATTGGGAACCATTTTTTCTACAACAACTTTTCCCTGGTAATTTGCCTTAGGCCTACTTCATAGTTCTGTCACTTGGTCACTGATTTCCATCAGTAAATGCGAGCCAAAAGCTTACAAACATAAGGTACAGTTTTAATATTTGCACCTATGTTGTGGCTCACGCCTGTTACCAATGGAAATCACAGACCAAAAGACTGAAATATGAACTATGCCTAATGATCAGTCTCTGTAAGAGGAAGTTAAAGAATTTTCCTTCGAGACTTTCGGTAGCTGAAATCATTGATGATTTCTGATAGGTCTAAACTTCTTAACAGCTCATGTTCAATGCTCATTAAAGAGAGATTATTGAGTCTTTCTTGTCCCATTTGACTCCTTAGCTCATTTTTAATCAGTTTTAATTTTGAGAAGGATCTCTCACCTGTGCAGTTTGAAACCATCATACATAAATATATTCTCAGAATTATCTCAGTGTTGAAAAAGGTTTGCGTGAGGCTATTTTGATGAAGAAATAAGAACATATGTAGTTCTGGTATTTTCTGACCACAGGATGTCATTGTTTGTGACTTTGAAGTAGAGAGAAAACTTGAAAATTGAATCAATTCTGTTTCAGTCACATCTGGCATTAGGTCATCTGGATATGACTGAACCAGATTTGCAGCAGCTTCCCGAATTTTAGAAGTGGCAAGTGTAGACAGATTGGATAAAAACCCAAACTTGGAGCACAGATCATTATAAGCCTCCAGTCTTTGCTGTAAACCACTATATAAGTGATCAATGACAGTGGTAAAAACATCAAATTTGAATTTCTCCCTGGGTGTCAGTACAGTGCTTTCTCCTTGCCCATCATCATAGCGTGAATTACGTGGCCGAAACCGCTTTAGAGCAGCATTATAATCGCTGTGACCACATAACGAAATTGCTTTCTGTTCAAAAAGGTCAAAATTTTCTCTTTGGCTCTGTACAAAACTTGAAAGAGACTGCAGTAAAGCAACTACAGTATTTAAATTCAAGCCAGCTTCTTGCAGCGAAAGGTTTGTATGGTGAAACCTTTCTAAAATGGTGTTCCAAAAACTAAAAGAATAGTTGTATCAAGTTCAGAAAACTTGTCCAGCAAAGAGCAGGCTTCATTTTTACATGAAGAATAGTCAGTGTCAGAGGACATGCACTGTAACAGACCACATATAGACTCATAACCCTTATAAAGTGCTGATACAGCATCATAACGTGCAGACCATCTGGTACCAGAAAGATGCTTAACAACTGGTAGACCTAAAGCTTTCTGTTTTTCCACAAGCTGTCTCCATCTTGGAGATGATGAAGAAAAAAAACATAAAGTTGTTCAAGATTGTTAAAAATGTGTAGACAACTTGGTTGCATTCTGCACTGTTTTACCCACTAGATTAAGAGAGTGTGCAGCACATGGAATGAATGATGCGTAACAGCATCGCTCTCTTATTATAGTTTGGACACCACTGTACTTGCCACTCATGTTGGCAGCGTTGTCATAAGATTGACCACGACAATCTTTGATATCAATTCTATGCTTATGTAGAAAATCCAAAATTAGCTGAGCTATTTTTTGTCCAGAGTGACCAAATACTGGTAAAAATGTTAAAAACCTTTCAACAGGGCCTGTTGGTAACACATATCGTACAATGAAGGTTAACTGGTCAGAGTGTGTGATGTCAGGTGTAGAATCAACAGATATGGAATAAAACTTAGCTTTCTTCAACTCGTCTATAATTTTACACATAACTTTGGACCCCAAAATTTGTATAAGTTCTTCACAGACAGTGGAGGAAAGATAAGATGTGTGGCCTTTCCTTTGTTAGCATAATGCTTAATGTGCTCTTCAAGAAATGCATCAACTTGTCCCATAACTTCTAAGATCCTAAATAATTTCCGTTATGGGGAGCCAATTATTTCATCTTTGCCTCTCAGCGGAAGGCCTCTTTCAGCAAGGTGCTGGATGACAATTATACATCTCTTAAGTACCTTGCGCCAGTACAGCGTTTCAGCTTCTAACTGTGAAATTATTTGACTGTCAACTCTCCCACAGGTTTGACCTCGTGCTACTAGCGCTAACACAGATTTTTGTGATTATCACTACTTTCATGCCTGATGATACGACACATTGCATGTTTCCAGTCATCAAAGCCAACAGTGAAAGGGCCACGTGTACTGGATATCAGTTTGCAAGCAAAGCAATATAACTTTCCTTTACATGGAGAATAACATAACCAACTTCTCTCTGAGATTTCGTTGGTTTTGGGGTTAACATGAGTGAAGAATGATTTCTTACAGTAACGATAATATCCATCACTGGAAAATACACCTTTTTTTAAAGTCAGCATCTACAAATTGACAAACCTTACTTCCCTTGGAAACAAAGTACTCCAAAAATTCTTTGGAGATATGTTGTTCCCACATTCCTAGATCACTAGGAAATTGCACCATTTCATCATGTGCATCCAAATGTTGAGGATGTGCCACAGGATCTTCTATATGAACGTCTAATACAGAATCAGATGACTCTAATTCAATGGATATATTATTTTGGTTGCATGCTAAAATAGGGGTTACACTGGTGCTAGGCTCTTGCTCTGTTCCAGGCTGAGTTTTCTTTGTGAAGAATGAAGCTATCTTTGGCATTTTAGCAAGCTGTTCTCTCTGCTGTTGCTCTTTTAACTGTTGTTCTTTCCTTTTTTGAGCTCCTGATTTGTGTGTTGAATGCATCTATTAAAATATCAATTAAAGTAAAGTAAGTAAGAGTGTCTACCTTATTTATAAAAATATGATGGTAGCAATTTTGTATATATGGTATCACTTATAGTTTGGCGTTTTGCACACGACCTTATGCCCTCCAAGACATGCGGTCCATATGTTCCAGAGCAGCGCTGATTGTGCGCACGGGAACACACAGCAGCATCATAGATTACAATGATGCTGTGCACGTCGGGCCGCCCGTGGGACTATTGTCCCACACTTATATGATCTTATGAGTGTAGGACAATAGCCCCGTATGTGGCCCAATGTGCACAGAATCATTGCAATCTATGCTGCAGTGTGTTCCCGTGTGCACAATCAATGCCGCTCCGTGACATATGGCCCGCTCAGACTGTATGTCTCAGAGAGAATACGGTTGTGTACAAGAAGCCTCTAACAAATGTGAGAATAGTGCAGTTCAGTGTCTAAAGTGCAATAATAGGGAGAAATCGCTTACCTTGCCATATGGAGGAGGAGGATCCAGTCCTGTTCGGTTGCTGCTGATATCCGAAAGCACTGGATGCTTATCTACAAGGTTAAAACAATTGAACATTAAAATCCTAATTTTTTATTTCATTAGACCACTTTGAAAAAAATACAATTAATTCTTACAGGGAACTGTAGATAATTTACTGTGATACCACAGGAGTCTATGTCTCATTGGGTTAGCTTCGTGGGACCAACACAATATGAGGAAGCAGCTTCTGATTGATGGACATATATGCCAAACAATAACAAAAGGATGCTCACCAGTCACCACAGTGTCTTCTCCTAATGCAATATGCTTTCCCATGGCTCAAAACAAGTTTATGGCAACGGCAGACCGATGGACAGCAAACCAGATGCAGCAAGCCTTGGTTGAAATCAAAGTTGTATTCAATTATCTGAATAAAATTAGCAGTACAGTAATAGATCACCCATAACATGTGTTGGTTATGAGTGAACTACTACTGTACTGCTACTTTGCTTCAAATGAAAAAAAAAAAAAAGTAGGATGATTTTAACAAAGGCTCTGGATTTGGTTTGCTGATTTACATATGCTCCATATATGAATATATTTAAGTTCTCACCTGTGAAATGGCTGTTGTGATCCTCTTTGGGACTGCCCGCCGCTGTCTTGTAGGACTGCCCGCCGCTGTCTTGTAGGACTGCCCGCCGCTGTCTTGTAGGACTGCCCGCCGCTGTCTTGTAGGACTGCCCGCCGCTGTCTTGTAGGACTGCCCGCCGCTGTCTTGTAGGACTGCCCGCCGCTGTCTTGCAGGACTGCCCGCTGCTGTCTTGTAGGACTGCCCGCCGCTGTCTTGTAGGACTGCCTGCCGCTGTGTTCAGATGAAAAAAAATAAAAAGTAGGATGATTTTAACAAAGGCTCTGGATTTGGTTTGCTGATTTGCATATGCTCCATAATATGAATATATTTAAAGCGAACCTGTCACCTGGAATTCACATTATAAGCCAATAAAAGTACCTTATAGCTGATGACCAGTGTGTTGTCCTCATGTTTTTTTCCGCACCTATAATTCATGAAAAAAACGTCTTTTAAACTGCTCTTTTTCTACAGACAAAGTCATGATAGAAGTCAAGGAGGCAGACACTCCTTGACTCCAGGATGTGCCTCCCCCGCCCTAACCCCACCTATCAGCAGTTTAATTGACACTCGGCTCCTGGCCGGGACCGCACTTGTACAGGCGGCGCATGTGCCGTCGCCCTCCTTTGCAGCGCGGAGTCAAGCGCGATCCTTTCGCTTATGGACGCATGGAGCCTGAGGATACGGGTGCGCGCGCGTGAGCGACAGAGGACTGGCCGGCGTCGGGGGACGGCGCATGCGCGAATAAGCGAAAGGATCGCGCTGCAAAGGAGGGCGACGGCGCATGCGCCGCCTGTACAAGCGTGGTCCCGGCCAGGGAGCCGAGTGTCAATTAAACTGCTGAGAGGCGGGGTTAGGGCGGGGGAGGCACATTCTGGAGTCAAGGAGTGTCTGCCTCCTTGACTTCTATCATGACTTTGTCTGTAGAAAAAGAGCAGTTTAAAGACGTTTTTTCATGAATTATAGGTGCAGAAAAGTGGAAAAACATGAGGACAACACACTGGTCATCAGCTATAAGGTACTTTTATTGGTTATTATAATGTGAATTCAGGTGACAGGTTCGCTTAAGTTCTCACCTGTGAAATGGCTGTGATCCTCTTTGGGACTGCCCGCCGCTGTCTTGTAGGACTGCCCGCCGCTGTCTTGTAGGACTGCCCTAGCTGTCTTGTAGGACTGCCCGCCGCTGTCTTGTAGGACTGCCCGCCGCTGTCTTGTAGGACTGCCCGCCGCTGTCTTCAGATGAAAAAAATAAAAAGTAGGATGATTTTAACAAAGGCTCTGGATTTGGTTTGCTGATTTACATATGCTCCATATATGAATATATTTAACTACTCACCTGTGAAATGGCTGTGATCCTCTTTAGGACTGCCTAGCCTGCCGCTGTCTTGTAGGACTGCCAGGCCTTTTTTTCCTTCAGTGAGATGCTGGATTTCATAGGAGGGTAATGGTAGTGCAATAAGCATATCTGTAAAATAAATATAATATGATTGTGTGGATTAGTAATTTCTCTGGAGCTTTGGCTCAGTTTCTGACTGAAATGGCGGCTGCTGGCCAGTGTCTCTGTGCCACTTTGTAATCCTTATCCACCATTTCGATATCAAACACTTTGTAATCCACAATTTGTGGTCCGCGGCACCGGCACCTGTGAAAAAATAGGTAGAGCAGACTAGCAGAGGCCAGACGGCAGCAGCCATTTCAGTCAGATAACACTCATGGTCAGTTGGTCACCTGCCTCTGCCTCAGTCACTGCCTGGCCTGCAGCTGCATGGGAGGGCTCCGGCTGCCTGCTGCTGCTGCTCTCCTCTACACTGGCTGCTGGGTGAGGGAGGTCGGTGCTGCGTGCTGACCTGGCCTGGCCTGGTGCTGTGCTGCTGGCTGGGCTGGGGAGAGAGGACCGTCCACGACCATCCACCCGTCCTCCATCAGGTGCTCGTCCTCCAACCTGTGTGGGCTTGCCGCCTGCCTCCCGCTCCCGCTCGCTTTTGACCACGCCTCCTGGTCACGTGGTGCTACTGACCGCGTCCGCTGCCGCCTGCGCGCTGCGCGGCAGCAGACTGTGTGAGTGTGTGAGTGACACACACTTAAATTATAACATTCCGGCTGAGGTGGGGGGGGCGGGGGCCCCCCAGCCATGCCGGGCCCGGGGCTACCGACCCGAACGCCCCAATTATAATCCGCCTCTGCTCCTGCTTGTTATCCGCATCGAGAATGAGAGCCAAGCTGCGCGGTGGACATCAGAGGCACGAAGCCGGATTATGATAGATACTGCTCCGTGCCTCTCTGTAACCCTTTCACTACAAAATCACTGTGACAACTTTATCTCACAGTGATTTTGTAGTGAAAGGGTCACAGAGAGCTATCATGTTACTGCTTCATGCCTCTGATGTCCACCGCGCAGCTTGGCTCTCATAACACGCAGGAGATCCGCTCGTCTGCAAGAGCCCTAAAGAGGATCTACTATGCAGGTGTTTTACCAGAGAAATGACCATGTTGATTGGCTGAATTAGAGTCTGAGGCATTGTATGTTGAGTCCAGTTTCAAGCTAAAATGCACAGGAAAGATCATTTTATGTTGAAAATCAATGCATTTCTTTGCAGCAGTCCTGAATTGCTTTATACAAGTTTATATGACTATACTTAAAGGGATATTCTCATCCTAGACTTTTTTGGCTGTTCATGGAACCCTCATAGAAGTGAATGGAGAAAGTCAAGCGTGCGTGGCCACCTTTCCATACACTGCAGCCAGAATACGGCCCCGTTCTCGAGAAAGATGCAAGTCCTGGAGGTGGGACCTGCATCCATTGGACTTTTATGGCATATCCAGTAGATGCTGCTTTGTTGTCTATGAGAGGATTTTCTCTGCTTAAAAACCTCAGTAGCGTTCTTTACAACCATAATGTGCAGGTATGCATACAGTACATATATACTCTATATGGCAATATATTATAGTTAGAAATTAAAGTTTCATTTTGCACTGCAAAAGAAATTACAATAAACTCATTTTGATACATTTTATTAAACAGTGCAAAACTGTATGTAACATTAACATATTGGATCTCCCGGAAACCATAACAACCTGTACAACACAATAATAAATATTTGAGAATTGTGCAATTGATGTTTTCTCTTCATTTAACCGCTTCAGCCCCCCTAGCTTAAACACCCTTAATGACCAGGCCGCTTTTTACAATTCTGCACTACACTACTTTCACCGTTTATTGCTCCGTCATACAACTTACCACCCAAATGAATTTTACCTCCTTTTCTTCTCACTAATAGAGCTTTCATTTGGTGGTATTTCATTGCTGCTGACATTTTTTTTTTTACTTTTTTTTGCTATTAATCAAAAATGACCGAAATTTTTGCAAAAAAATTACATTTTTCACTTTCCGTTGTAAATTTAAAAAAAAAAAAAAACTAGATTTCTATATACATTTTTCTATAACTTTATTGTTCTACATGTCTTTGATAAAAAAAAATCCAATAAGTGAATATTTATTGGTTTGGGTAAAAGTTATAGCGTTTACAAACTATGGTGCAAAAAAGTGAATTTCGGCATTTTGAAGCAGCTCTGACTTTCTGAGCACCTGTCATGTTTCTTCAGGTGCTAGAATGCCAGGAAAGTATAAATAACCCCCAAATGACACCATTTTAGAAAGAAGACACCCCAAAGTATTCGCGGAGGGGCATGGTGAGTTCATGTGTCATTTCATTTTTTTTCACAAGTTACCGGAATATGATACTTTCTGAGGAAAAATAATAATAATAATAATAAAGTTTCCATTTCTGCTTCTGGCAAAAAAAAAAAAAAAATCTCCTACGGACTCAATATGGCCCTCAGTGAATACCTTGGGGTGTCTACTTTCCGAAATGGGGTCATTTGTGGGGTGTGTTTACTGTTCTGGCATTTTGGGCGGGGCTAAATTGTGAGCATCCCTGTAAAACCTAAAGGTACTCGTTGGAATTTGGGCCCCTTTGCGCACCCAGGCTGCAAAAAAGTGTCACTTATGTGGTATCGCCGTACTCAGGAGAAGTAGGGCAATGTGTTTTGGGGTGTATTTTTACATATACCCATGTTTGGTGAGAGAAATATCTCTGTAAATTGACAACTTTGTATAAATTTTTTTAAAAAGTTGTCGTTTACAGCGATATTTATCACACAAAGTATGGGTATATATAAAAATACACCCCAAAACACATTGCCCTACTTCTCCTGAGTACGGCGATACCACATGAGTGACACTTTTTTGCAGCCAAGATGCGCAAAGGGGCCCAAATTTCAATGAGTACCTTTAGGATTTCACAGGGCATTTTTACGCATTTGGATTCTCACGCTTTAGGACCCCTAAAATGCCAGGGCAGTATAAATACCCCACATGTGCCCCCATTGTGGAAAGAAGACACCCCAAGGTATTCCGTGAGGGACATGGCGAGTTCACAGAAAAAAAATAAAAATTTTTTTTTACAAAGTCTCATATTCCACTAACTTGTGACAAAAAGTAAAATTTTACATGAACTCACCATACCCCTCACGGAATACCTTGGGGTGTTTTCTTTCTAACATGGGGTCACAAGTGAGGTGTTTGTACTGCCCTGGCATTTGAGGGTCTCCGCAATCATTGCATGTATTCTGCGAGTTTCTGCGATTCTCCTTATATTGAGCATACGGGTAATGAGATTTTTTTTTTCCGTTCAGCCTCTGCGCTGAAAAATAAATAAATAAATGAACGGCACAGATTTTTTCATTCGCATCGATCAATGTGGATGAAAAAATCTCTGCCAAAATCAGTGACTGCGGTGCAGTGGGCTGGGCGCTAACTACCTAACAAGTAGCTAACTAAAACTGCTGCAGCCGCCAGAGGCTCAATTCAAGGGGCGCTCTACGAGGCAGCCTATTCCGCGTATAGGACGCGCCGGCCCTGTGCAGGATATTCTCAAATCATGACCAGTAGGTGGGCCCTGAGGACTGGAGTTGAGGAACACTGCCTTATAGGCTATTCTAATTATCTTCTAATACACCACAACATTATGATTAGAAAGGGTCCAACCTTGGCACTTGTTGATCTGAGGAAGGTCCTTTTGGCTTTTCACCTGCACTACGGTGCTCCCAGCCATCTACTGTGCCGCACAGTGGCATTCTACGATATTGGGCCATGTTACAGTTCCCTGTTCCCATAGTGCAGGCATGTCCAAACTGCGGCCCTCCAGCTGTTACAAAACTGCAACTCCCAGCAGGCCTTAATAGCTGTAGGCTATCCAGGCATGCTGGGAGTTGTAGTTTTGCAACAGCTGGAGCGCCGCAGTTTGGACATACCTGCCATAGTGGATGACTGGGAGTACCTCTGTTCAGGAGAACACTATGAGGGAGCCACAGCCCCTTCATTCTAAGGATTTGAGACATCTGAAGTTTTGGTCTCTTGCACTTTATAAAACCCATACTCTTGTATACGGCGGTGTATGGGGGTATGCACTTCATTGGTGCCGTACTGAGCGCTGTACAGGTAGGGGAACACATTGCTGCTCCTGTCTGTTCTAGCTTTGCTTGCTGAAAACTCTAGATAGCACATCATCTATACCAGGCTATAGTGGAGCGGGCACAGGCAGGAGCAGCCTTGTGCTATGTGAGCTCCTGCCTGCGCCAGCTTAGCTCTATTAGCTGTATTATTATACCCCAGTCCATCAGCTGTATTATTATACCCCAGTCCATCAGCTGTATTATTATACCCCAGTCCATCATCTGTATTATTATACCCCAGTCTATCAGCTGTATTATTATACCCCAGTCCATCAGTCATACTATTGAACCCCAGACCTTCTGCCATATTCTTATACCCCAGGCCATAAACCGTATAATTATTCCCTAGGCGATGAGCCGTAATATTAAACCCCAGTTTATCAGCTGTATAAGAGTACTTTACACTAGCATTTAAGTTTTCCGGTATTGAGTTCGGACATAGGGTCTCAATACCGGAAAAAAAATGATTCCGTTTAATCCCCATTCATTGTCAATGGGGACAAAACTGAACTGAACAGAACGGAATGCTCCAAAATATATTCTGTTCCGTTTAGTTGCGCTCCAATACCGGAGAGCAAACCGCAACATGTTGTATTTTGCTTTCTGTCCTGGGATGCGGAGCAAGACGGAACCGGCATGAACCAGAATGCAAGTCAATGGGGATGGATCAGTTTTCTCTGACACAATCGGACACAATAGAAAACGGATCCGTATCCCATAGACTTTCAGTTAATGACGGATCCGTCTTGGCTATGTTGAAGATAATACAACCGGATCCGTTCAAAACGGATGCAGACGGTTGTATTATCAGTAACGGAAGCGTTTTTGCTGGACCCTGCCGGATCCAGCAAAAACGCTAGTGTGAAAGTAGCCTGATTATACCCCAGGTCATAAGCCATATTATCATACCCCAGGTCGTCAGTCATATTCTTAAACCCCAGTCCATACGCTGTATTATTATACCTCAGGTTTTCAGCCATATTATTATACCCCAGTCCATGAGCCGTATAATTATATCCCAGGCAATAAGTTGTATTATTATATTGAAGGTCATCAGCTGCATTATTATACTCCAGGCCATCAGCCATATTATTATACCCCAGACCTTCAGCTATATTGTTATACCCCAGACCTTCAGCCATATTATTATACCCCAAGGCCATGAGCTGTATTATTATACCCCAGTCCATCGGCTGGAGTATTACATCTCAGGCTTCAGCTATGTAATTATATAACTGAACATCAGCTATATTATTACACCTCAGGCCATCAGCTATACTATTCCTACTACTTCGTTTCTCACTGATGAGATAATTGAACTACACATTTGTAGGATTCAGGACTGTCTGATACACCTCTCATATACAAATAACATTTGATCGCTGATCATGTTTTACATTATACAGGCATAGATTCAACCCAACAGTACAGGGGAAATAGGAGGCGGCAGGGCCAAACATGCCTGTAGAAACTGTAGGCAACCCTTGGGAAAGGACACCTGCAATTGGCAATAATTATGTATGTAGCATTAAACCTTTTTTTTTTCACTCCACCAGGGATCTTAAATGTAACTATTTCACTAGACTGCTTTTACATTATTCACATTGCCCTAGACCACCAAGGATACTATAATGAATCCCCTAACTGTCCTAGACCACCAGGTATACTGACATTAACGCTTCACTGCCCTAGACCACCATGGAACCTTACATTAATCCCTTCATTACCTGAAACCAACAAAGATTACTGGAATGAACCCCCTGACTGTGCTAGACTACCAGGTAGTAGTCACAGTAGTCTCTTTGCTGCCCCAGAAGTGTGTTGTCCACATTTTTGCCGCCCCACAGAAATTAATGGGTCTGCATGCGATCCGCAAAAAAAAAGTGGATCAGACATGGACTGAAAATACAGTTGCGTGAATGAGGCTTTAAAGTCATAGACCATCAAGGGTACAGAGATTAACCCCTTTTCTAGACTAGACCACTAGGAATGTAGGGAATAATCTTCAATGCTCCAGGCCTGGGTGCTGTTTTGGTAATTGGTACCAAAGCCCTAAAATGTCATCTTTAAATAAGAGTAAATAAAGCAGATAGCTAAGACAGATACAGCAAGTCCTTACATATAACATGAATAGATGCTGGAAGCTATAAATCACTTTCTATGATGAGGGCAGCAGCTTCTTCTAGCACAGAGTGTACCGGCAAAATAAAATGGTGCTACCCTCACCTGGGGTCCATAGGAGCAGCTTATTCTGGCACAGAGGGAGGGCAGTACAGAACATATAGTACCGCACTGTACTGTAAGGGCTCTTGCAGACAAGTGGATGCACTCCGTGTTATCCGCATCGAGAATGAGAGCCAAGCTACGCGGTGGACATCAGAGGCACGAAGCAGTAACATGATAGATACTGCTCCATGCCTCTCTGTAACCCTTTCACTACAAAATCACTGTGACAGATAACTTTATCTCACTGTGATTTTGTAGTGAAAGGGTCACAGAGAGGCACGGAGCAGTATCTATCATAATCCGGCTTCGTACCTCTGATCTCCACCGCGCAGCTTGGCTCTCATAACACGCAGGAGATCCGCTCGTCTGCAAGAGCCCTAAAGAGGATCTACTATGCAGAGGATCTACAAACAGAGGTTCCGCAATACAGGGGCACTGGCCATGTGCGCACTGTATCACGGATGCGGACCCATTCACGTGAATGGGTCCGCAATCCCGATGATAAGGTGCGGTGCAGAACGGAGGCATGGACCGGAAGCCCACTACTGAGTGCTTCTGTGGGTTTTCTGTCCATGTCTCCGCACTGCATAAAAGTGGTGCATGCAATACTTTTTTATTGTGCGGATCGCAGACCCCATTCAAGTGAATGCAGCATACGGCTGCGTCTCTCTTTCTTTTGTTATGTTCGCAGGTAAAAAAATTTATTTATGAAAAAAAAAATATATGCAAATTTTACTGGAAAACCCATATGCAAAAAGAAAATAAGTAGGAAAAAGCATGAACCAATGTGCCTCTGACATAAACCGGGAATCAGCCCTGCTAAAGGTGGGAACTGCTTGGTGGGCAGAGTCTGGAACGCCAGCAATAAAGTACATACAGGCTTTGGAAGATGTCAAATCGGAACTGGAGGGGAAAGGATTGTCTTGTTGACCTGCGGTTGGGGAGTTCCCTTTATGTGGTCTGGTGACAGAGAAAGTAGCCCCGTGCTGGTTAATATGGCTGACAGTAGTAGGTGTCAGGTAGTTCACTTCTGTCTCAGAAACTAGAGGAGGAAGAAGGTGGAGGAGAAGACTGTGTTCCCAAAGTGTAATGAGGCAATAAGACGTGGTGTGGCTGGTGCACCCTGTACTACTTAGCTATGCATACGTTTATTTGGATACTGCTGAGCTACACAAACCTGTACCTCACCCTTACTTCATTTGCTAATTTGTATTTTGTGGGTGGGGAGGATTATTGCTGCCTATGGTTGCTGAACACCGGGAATCTGTCAGCAGTCTTGTACCTATGACACTGGCTGACCTGTTACATGTGCACTTGGCAGCTGAAGGCATCGGTGTTGGCCCCATGTTTATATGTGCCTGTATTACTGAGAAGAATTATGTTTTAATATATGCAAATGAGCCTCTAGGAGCAATGGGGGCGTTGCTGTTACACCTAGAGACTCTGCTCTCTCTGGAACTGCCGCTTCCTCAGCACTTTAATAGACGATGCCAGGTAACGTTACCACCTTTCCCAACAAAAAATATCGGCCAAGTTAAGCCACACCCTAAAGGGGTCTAGTTGTGGGGGCGTGGCTTAACATGGGGTGTTAATTTGCTGTCATACTATGTCTCCTAGTAATATTAATGCCTCCATTAGTGCCCCCCAGTAATATTAATGCCCCCATTAGTGCCACCCCCAGTAATATGAATGCCTCCATTAGTGCCACCCAGAATTAATAATGCCTTCATTAGCACCCCCCAGAATTAATAATGCCTCCATTAGTGCTCTCAGTAATAGTAATGAACCCATTAGTGCCCCCAGTAATAGTAATGGCTCCATTAGTGCCCCCCAGAATTAATAGTGAACCATTAATGCCCCCCAGTAATAGTAATGTCCCCATTAGTGTGCCCCAGTAAAAGTAATGCACCCATTAGTGCGCCTCAGAATTAGTAATGCCCCCATTAGTGCCCCCCAATAATAGTAATGTTCCCATTAGTGCACCCCAGTAATAGTAATGCCCCCATTAGTGGGCCCCAGAAGTAGTAATGCCCCCCATTAGCGCCCCCCACTAATAGTAATGTCCCCATTTGTGCACCCCAGCATTAATAATGTCCCCCATTACTTCTCCCCAGTAATAGTAATGCCCCCCATTAGTGCCCCCTTCTCTGCTTCTGAAAAAAAAAAAAATGAACTCACCTCCTCTATTTGAGGAGCCGTGGTGAACATTCGCTGCTGACTGGATGTGCAGGACAGGACCTGCACTCCAGCGCGATGATATTTCACAGATCCTGTCCTGAGCTTCCAGTGAGCAGCGAGTATTCGCCACGGTGCGAGCGAATGGATGAGGTGAGTTTTTTTTATCTTAGCACAAGTGGGGGAGGCAAAGGCTGTATCAATAAGTGCTCCACAATGGAAGCGCTCATTAGTAACACTCCATATAGGAAAATACTGCCAATTAATATTGCCGGTAGAAAAACACCAGGACCAGAAGGGCCACTAAAATACCGTTTTGGCCGGTGAGATACCGGCCAGGTGGCAACTCTAGGGCCAGGCAGTGAAAATGTCATCATGCCTGGCCCCAGGGGTGTAGCTATAAGGGTAGCAGGGGAAGCGGCTGCTTTTGGGCCTAACCTCAGAAGGGGCCCATGCAGGAGGAGGACTAAAAGATTTTATTGTCAGGTCCCTCTCAACAGTATTATACAATGACATTATATACAGTAACAGTCTATACAGTGATATGATATACAGTATATAAAAAGTCTACACACCCCTGTTAAAAGGTTTCTGTGCTGTAAAAAAAAATCATCAAGTGGAGAAAATCTGGCACGACAGTGACATTACCAAGAACTGGACATCCCTCCAAAATCTATGAAAAGACGAGAAGAAAACTGGTCTGGGAGGCGACCAAGAGGCCCACAGCAACATTAAAGGAGCTTCAGGAATATCTGGTAAGTACTGGCTGTGTGGTACATGTGACAACAATCTCCCGTATTCTTCATATGTCTGGGCTATGGGGTAGACGAAAGCCCTTTTTTATGAAGAAAAACATCCAAGCCAGGCTACATTTTGCAAAAACACATCTGAAGTCTCCCAAAAGCATGTGGGAAAAGGAGTTATGGTCTGATGAAACCAAGGTTTAACTTTTTGGCCACAATTCCAAAAGATATGTTTTAGCGCAAAAAATCAACACTGCACATCACCAGAAGAACCCCATCCCCACAGTGAAGCATGGTGGGGGCAGCATCAGGCTGCGGGGCTGGTTTTCTTCAGATGGAACTGGGGCCTTAGTTAAGATAGAGAGAATTATAACCAGTTCCAAATACCAGTCAATATTGGCACAAAACCTTCAGGCTTCTGCTAGAAAGCTGAACATGAAGAGGAACTTCATCTTTCAGCATGACAACGACCCAAAGTATACATCCAAATCAACAAAGGAATGGCTTCACCAGAAGAAGATTAAAGTTTTGGGATGGCCCAGCCAGAGCCCAGACCTGAATCCGATAGAAAATCTGTGGGGTGATCTGAAGAGGGCTGTGCACAGGAGACGCCCTCGCAATCTGACAGATTTGGAGTGTTTTTATAAAGAAGAGTGGGCAAATCTTGCCAAGTCAAAATGTGCCATGCTGATAGACTCATACCCAAAAAGACTGAGTGCTGTAATCAAATCAAAAGGTGCTTTAACAAAGCATTAGTTTAAAGGGATTCTGTCACCATGTTACAGCATATATAGATGCGGACATGCAGGGCTAGATCGCCGCTAGCATGTCCGCACTATATGTGTGCCATTGCGCTGCGCTTCTTTATTGACTGTAAAAAATGATTTTATTAATATGTAAATTAGGGAGTCAAGGTGCCCAGGGGGGCGGTATGAACCTTTCCTGTGCCCAGCCACGCCCCCCGTGAAGAAGCCCAGCACCGCCTCCGTTGTATCATTCTCATCCGTGCTGACAGTTAGAGCGCTGTAAGTCTCGCGATGCGCGAGATCGCGCATGCCCAGCTCTGACATAGTGTTCCTTCCCTGTGCTGGCATCAGCCTCAGGGAAGGAACCGGGCATGCGCGATCTCGTGCATCGCGAGACTTACAGCGCTCTAACTGTCAGCACGGATGAGAATGATACAACGGAGGCGGTGCTGGGCTTCTTCACGGGGGGCGTGGCTGGGCACAGAAAAGGTTCATACCGCCCCCCTGGGCACCTTGACTCCCTAATTTACATATTAATAAAATAATTTTTTACAGTCAATAAAGAAGTGCGGACATGCTAGCGGCAATCTAGCCGTGCATGTCCGCATCTATATATGCTGTAACATGGTGACAGAATCCCTTTAGGGGTGTGCACACTTATGAAACCATATTATTTTATTTTTATATTTTTTCTTCCCTCTATCTAAAAGATTTCAGTTTGTTTTTCAACTGAGTTGTACAGTGTATAGGTCACATTAAAGGTGGAAAAAGTTCTGAAATGATTTATCTTTGTGTCATTTTTTTACAGCACAGAAACCTGACATTTTAACAGGGGTGTGTAGACTTTTCATATCCACTGTATGTGTAGGAAAGTAACGGCGCCGCTGCTGGGCCTCGTCTGAGAGAGCGTTCTTGAATAGTCACAGGAGTGGCCCCCGTTGCTCCTAGAGGCTCATTTGTACATATTAAAACATCATTTTTCTCAGCAGTGCGGGCACATAGGAACATGGGACCAACACAGATGCCTTCAGCTGCCGAGCGCACATTCAACAGGTCAGCCAGTGTCATAGGTACAAATCTGCTGACATATGCTCTTGAAAGGGAATGTATCAGCAGAAAATTGCCTATTGTTTAAATCATGTTTTTATGTTAAACATTTTTTTTTACAATTTTTGGGTGATTTTGTTTTCTTAAATTTTTCCATGTCCCTATATTAGAAAAAAGTACGGTATAAAATTCTGCACTGGCCACTAGGTCTAAATCCTGTTATTAGACTGGCCAATTGTTGGGCCACTCATTACTAACAAGCGTTCCGTATGAACACTCATTAGCAATAATCTGGCAGTGTAATACTGCCACCAATTACTCGATGAACGAGTGTTTGCAATCCAAATCTTTAGACAGGTTTAAAAATTATTGTTTGCCAGGAGCAGATCATGGTGTCTAATCACAATCTGCTGCCAGCAAAGAACTGGACAGCATGAGGATGAGTGATGGTATAACGATCACTTCTCCCCATACTGTGGAGGAGATCACTGCATGTAATACCTGTAGTTTTCTCCGATAGCAATTACCAGGAAGAAAAGCTTTCTGAGAATTGCCTGTATAATATTGCTGTCTAATACAGAGCTTAGAGCTCATGCACACGACCATATCTATTTTGTGGTCCGCAAAAAACAGATCCGCAAACAATATGGATAACATTTGTGTGCATTCCGTATTTTGCGGAACGGAACAGCTGGCCCCTGATAGAACAGTACTAACCTTGTCCGTAACGTGTACAATAATAGGACATGTTCTATTCTTTTGCTGAACGGACATACGGAAATGAAATGCACACGGAGTAACATCAGTTTTTTTTTGCGAACCCATTGAAATGAATGGTTCTTGCATACGGTCCGCAAAAAACAGATCCGCAAACAATATGGATAACGTTCGTGTGCATTCCGTATTTTGCGGAACGGAACAGCTGGCCCCTGATCAGTAATAACCTTGTCCGTAACGTGTACAATAATAGGACATGTTCTATTCTTTTGCTGAACGGACATACGGAAACTAAATGCACACGGAGTAACTTCCGTTTTTTTGAATGGTTCTTGCATACGGTCCGCAAAATAGACAGGTTGGACACGGAATGAAAATACGTTTACTTGCATGAGCCCTTAATAATAGGTCAAGATTTCCTAGATAGATTAGATAACACAGGATCCACCATTCACATTAGGCTTTTCCGCTCCCTCCTGACCTCTGCACAGATCTCATAGCGTGCCTACCTAGAAAACTCTCCCATAGAAGTCTATGAGTTCCCCTCCTACCCATTGTGTCTGTGGCTCGTGTTACTGCAGGATTATATACATTTTTTAAATATAGTGACATGGGAAAAAATAAATAAATAAATAATATATATATATATATATTTAACATAAAAACGTGATTGTAACAATGGGTAATTTGATGACACATTCCCTTTAACAGAAAAGAAGAGAAGTGGAGCATGCTGTTGCTCAAAACGCAGTTCCCTGACAAAGTGGTTTTTATACAGAGTGGCCAACAAAAAAGTAGCCCGCCTCCAGCGATAGTACGACAAGATGGACGAGCAAGTGGATTGTTTATCTTTTTTAGTTACCCACAAGTAGTGTTAAGTGAAGTTTTGAAAACTTCAGTTCAGCTGCTTCACCAAATTTCACAAAGAAATTTGCTTTGTGACGAATTACTTTATCACAAAGCGCATTTCTCTGTAGCGGGCACAATGACGAAGAACGACGATTGCGCCGTCCCCTGTCATTGAACGCCTTAGGTGCTGCATTCATCGCTGATTGTGGCATCTGATGTAAAAATGTAGACCTTTCGGGGGTTAAAAAAATAAATAATACTCACCTTATCCATTTAAGCGCAAAGAGGCCGCCACGGCCATCTCGATTGAAGATCCTGCATGAAATCTGTCGGGGCATGGCGTCATCACGCTGGCTGACATGGTGATGTCATACATCACTGCGCACAAGATTTTGCGTAGGATCTTCAATCAAGATGGCCATGGTTGGTCTTTTCAAATGGATGAGGTGAGTATGTTTTTTTTTTTTTTTTTACACCATTTCAGGGAAAATTGATTCGTTGCCACGAAGCATGAGGAAATTCGGCTTTGCAGCGAATCGCTCAACCCTACCCACAAGTCACAAGAGGTGCTGAAAGTGGTCCCGTTCACGTCTCTGCATCTTTGGGCAGGTCGGATTATGTTGGCTGATACTGCCTGCAGCTCTTCAGCAGTGATGCTGGGGAAGAAAAAATGCCCTGCTTTTTCCAACAAGATGGGGCGACATGCTGCACCTCACAGAGCTCACTAGACGGGTTCATAAACTGTGAGCGAGGGGTTATGGCCACCACATTCCTCAGACTTGTCTACATGTGATTTTTATCTGTGGGGAAATTTATAACAGAGGTGTCCGCTAACAATCCACATCCCCTGGATGAACTCAAGGAGAACATCAAAAACACCATCTGCAGCATCACAAGCCGTATCAGCCAACATAATCCAACGTGCCCAAAGATACAGAGACCGGAACGGGGACCGCTTTCTGCATCTTTTGTAACTTGTGGGTAAATTAAAAAAACAAAACACTTTATTAGATTATTAGGTAAAAAATACATTCACCCTGGTACTAGTACATAATCAGGCAGATGGGACCTATGACTCAGAGGACCCCAGAGCTAATGAATTAATAGCTCCAATGTCCTATTTAGACATAGGGCCAAAATATATGAACAAAGAACACTGCTCACAAGAATGCCGCACATCAAAAATGTAATATTAATTATATAAATTTATTATTTAAAACACAAAACATGACACACGACAAAAAAGGGTTAAAAACATTGTATACAATGGATCACCAACAGTGTGGATATATGGTCCAACACTGACACCCACCACACGGCCCTGTCACAATAATCTCATAGTACAGTCCCAAACAATTGGCTCACAGTGGATAATCTGGACAATACTCAGCAAACAATAGCGGTATCTGCATTAAAAAATCCACAAGAGCTATAATACTTATCACAATAGCATGGTAATGCACGGGTCCAAGGTGGTGGGGCAAAACAAGCTCGACGCGTATCGCCGGTACACAGCCGGCTTCCTCAGGAGTGTCCAAGACGAAATCCCCAGGTTAAAGAACAAGCAGTGTATTCCGGAGAAGCAGAAATTACAGTCTTCACCGACAGGGTGAATATGTCATCCACTGCACCATGCACAGTATGTGTATCACAATGGGGTCCTCAGAGTCATAGGTCCCATCTGCGTGTTTATGTACTAGTACCATGGTGGATTTATTTTTTACCTAATAATCTAATAAAGTGTTTTGTTTTTTCGTTTTAACCCTCTTGTGCAGGCACTGAAATAATTTTGATCTAAGAAGTTACCGATATATATATATCTGTTTTCTCAGTCTAATAAAAAAAAACAATCCACTTGCTCATCTTGTCATACCGCCGCTGGAGGCGGGCTACTTTACCGTGGGTCACCCTGTATTTATGTTCCTCGGCCTTGTGACTGTAAGTAAACTTATAGTAAGTGCAATGTGCTCCAAGCAGCTCACATGGTGCTACTCAGTGACATGCAGTTTGGGAATGTGTCACGTAAAATTAGTCCCACAGTGATCTCTGTTGACTGTGAAAATACTTGCTTTCATAGGATGTTTGGGGTGAGGGGTGAATTTATATGATCATATTTTCCACGTCTCATTTGTATTTGGAGGTAAGACCAGAGATTTCGCTGCAGACCATGGACTCTGGTAGTAAAAGCTAAACTTGCAGCAACCACCTACTGTAACTGTTGTCTTCACATACCCTGAGGAGTGCAAATACTTAACCCGAGACAATGTCCCAGATTTACTAATGTCATTGCACCAAACATCTGTCTAAATTGGTGTATGTTTACTGCACTTTTTAGTTACATGTTCGACATGGGAGTGAGGCTTGTTGGAAAGTGGGTTAGCTTCGTGATAAGGGTTGGGGCCTTAAATGCATCATTTTGTGCCAAAATGCCGGGATATCTCAAACCAACCAATATTTGGTATAGAATTGGTGAGAGGTGTGAACCACAGTGATAAATCTGGTGCAGGTCTAGAAAGCCGGTCTGAGTTTACGCCATCTGTACGATTAGTAAATCTGGGCCAATGGGTTTCACTTTGACCACAGTGGCGCAGTCAGGCCACTAGGTGGCGCTACTGTGTCGTCAATAAGGGATAAGTAACTGTTGATGTGCTGGTATGAATATAAAGGAGAGTGGTAGCCCCCCCACTAGCCACATTACCCACCTCTTCAGGAGGTATAAGGGGAACTATATTTAAGCACTGGACAGGCACCATCTTGGAGAGCAGAGAGGGCCGTGCAGCATGGGGTGCACTTACAGTCCTGCTGGGGGTCAGCGCTAGTCAGGCCACTCAGGGGAGTGAAGCAGAGAGCAGCCAAGAGGCTGCAGATTTTTGCTCAGATGAGTGTGTAGCCTACAGAAAAGAGCGCCCTTCTCCCTTATCCCTGTATAGCAGGGGTTCTTGGTATTGCAGCTCAGCCCCATTCGCTTCTATGGGGTTGAGCTGTTCCCAGGCCATGTGACCAAAAACCATGTTGTCACTGGCCTCGGAGAAGCTGTGAGAGGGCCGCGGTGCTACTGTGAGCCCCTAAGGCCAATAAGACTACATGTACACAGCGTTTTTTTTTTTATGGTCACATGGCCATTTTCAGAACCATTGCAATCTATTGGGCTTTTCACATGGCTGTTTTTTAAGACCAGTGAATAGCGGCTGTCAAAAAATAGGCCAGACGGACCATAATGAAAACAACGGGACTGATTTTAACGCCCGCTTAGACAGGAGTGCACCCTTTTAGGAGTGTAAAAAAAAAATCACTTAAGGACCTGCACTGGAGGCCTGTGGAGACCTCATCACAGGTCCTTTGGCAGGTCCTTCAGAATCAAAAGAGGAGCGACTACCTCTGTGCATGCAAGTGGACAAGGTGAGTAATTTTTTTCCTGCTAAAAACAAACATTACAGCTGAGGACCCCTATGGGGGACATTAAGGGCCACTATGGGAACATTATTACAGCTGAGGGTCCACTATGGGGGATATTATGGGTCACTATGGGGGATGTTATTATGCTGGGGGCCACTATGGGGGACGTTATTATGCTGGGGGCCATTATGGGGGACAATATGTATACTGCAGGGGGGAGATCTTATTAAACAAATGCCAATGAAATCTATTCATTTTTATCAGCCATTTTTATTGGCTATGAAAAACGGATGCAAAAGGCCATTAAAAACGGACAGACTGACAGAAAATAAATGCACAAATGGTTGAAAAATGGCCATTAAAAACTCACTGTGTGTCCGTTTTTTTAACGCCCATTTTTTTTCATTGTCGTGTGCATGTAACTTAAAGCTTTACCACTGTATCACAATATGTTAGCTCAGGAAACTCCGTATATACACTAATCAACATTGAAACTGCAACACCAAAAATGGAAAAGTTGTGAAATTATGGAAATCATCCGATCAATAGACGTGATAATGACATGCAAATGATATAAAAAAATTAAAATAAAATATTCAAAACATCTTGATTTATTCAGTATCGAGTATGAGTGCCACACACAGAAATACACTCTCTTACACACCTTGGCATGCTGTCAGTGAGATTATTAACCTCTTAAGGACACAGGACGTACCCATATGTCCTGTGTCCTGTCCCTAAAGATGGCGCCCGCTCCTGCTTCACACGCTCGCACAATCGCTGCGGGTGGCCACCTGCTTGTTCAAGCAGACCCCCGCAGCTAATGTTTGGGATCGGCAGCGCTGCCGTATGCGAACATTTAACCCCTTAGATGCCGTGGTCAATCCTGCGCGCGATTAAAACAGAAAGTAAAACTTTCGGCAGCTCTCTGGCTCCCCCTTGTGGCAAACGGGGGACCGTAGCCTGTCAGCAACAGCCATGGTTTCTGTGAATGAAACCATGCTGCTGTATAGTATTTCCTATGGAGCCCTTGTTAGTAATAGGGCTCCATAGGAAACTAGTAAAATCATCATAGACTCCAATACAAGTGTATTGGAGTTTATATTAGAAGCAATCAGGTGACTGATTTATATAGTTCCCTATGGAAGCTATGTAAAAGTGTTAAAAAAAAATAAATAAAAAATAAAAAATTTTAATCACCCCCCTTTTCCCAAAATCAAAAGAATAAAAAAAATACACATCATGTGTGTCGCAATGTGAGAAAACGCCCATAGTATAAAAATATAAAAATATATTCCCCATACGGTAAACAGAAAAACGGAAAAAAGCATCCAAATGGCCGATTCGCCGCTTTTGGATGCCTCATTTACTAAAAAAAAAATTAAATAAAAAGTGATCAAAAAGTTATACACACCCCATAATGGTATCACTTAAAAGTTCAGATTGCCCCGCAAAAAATAATTCCCCCTACAACTCCGTACACATAAATACAAAAAAGTTATAGGGGTCAAAATATGACGACAAAAAAAAAAATTTCCACTTTTTTTTTTCACTATCAAAACGCAAGAAAAACTATACATATTAGGTATCACCGGATTCGTACTGACCTGTAGAATAATACTAACTGGTTAGTTTTATCGCACATCGAACGAGTTATAAACCCGTAAAACTGTGGTGGAATTGTTTTTTTTTTGCAATTTCACCCCATTTGGATTTTTTTTATTGTTTCCCACTACATCGTATGCAATTTTAAATGGTGGCGTTGGAAAGTACAACCTGTCCTGCAAAAAACAAGCCCTATGTGAACCAAAAAATAAAAAAGTTATGGCTCGAGGAAGGCAGGGAGCGCAAAACAAAAACGCAAAAATGAAGAAAAAAATGTGTCCTTAAGGTGTTAAAGGGGTTCAGCTCTGAATCCGGACATATCCCCTTCTTCCCCCACTCACCCCTCTCACATTTAATGCTCTGATGCTCTCCCTTGTCCTGCCTTGAAATCCTCCAATGCTCATGTCATAGGGGCTGAGTGGGGGAAGAAGGCTGAACCCGGACAACCCCTTTTTTTTTTTTTATAAAATTTTTTATTTGTTCACATAATCAAGAGCATATACTCCATTGCAGCGATAACAAACAGTACAGCACATAGTGAACATTTTCCATCTTACATATTCAAAATCCAGTTATAAAAACATAACATAGAAAACAAGAAATAAAAACATAAAACAAAAAGCTGTCTATGTCATACTGGCAGCTGATTTGAAAAGGACGAGTTGGAAACCCCATCCGATCACACAGGTATATAGGATTCAAAAGCCTTAACAATCATTGTTGCAGTCTCCCTAAGGAGCCTTTGAGTCGCTCAGTCAAATACCATTTTGTCAAAGTAAAAGGCCTCATTATGTGTTTTATCTCTGCATCAGAAAAGATATGTATCAAAAAGCCTCGCCACTTTCTTACAAACTTCCCTACCTTCTGTTCCTTGTGCCTTTCCACCTCCCTTCTTTCCAGGGCCAAAAGATCTTTTAGGTTCCTAATCAGAACGTCCCTAGTCGGGCATGTAGGCTGAAGCCATTGTTGTAACAAGCTGCGCTTTGCAACCAAGCATATGGCATGAAATAAAATTGGTAATTTCTGTTCCCTCTGGCCCTCATTCCCACTCAATTCCCAATAGTGAAACAAATAAGTAACGGGGGCAAGCGGGACGTGTATGTTCCATATTTCTTTGATAAGAACTGCCACTTGCTCCCACATCTTAGCAGAAAAAGGACACGACCACAATCCATGAAAAAGATCAGTTTTTACCATATGACATTTCGGGCAGCATGTCAACCTATCTGGTTTGTGTATTGACGGAGGAAGATTAAAGGCATATATCGCATTGTGCTTAATCCTGAAGTGCGTGTCCCTCCAGCTTTCATTTATAATGTGATTCCTCACTGCCCACCAACCTTTCAGTATCTTTTCCTCTACCTCCTGGTCTTCCAATATACGCGCCCATGTTTGGAAAGCCTGACGTGGTAAAGCATCCCCCAATACCTCCCTAATCCGGACATAGAGATCGGAAATGGACTGCGGTCCTGTTCCCCTCATCACTATTTTATCAAAGGCATTTTGCCCAATTTCCCCCGAAGGGTCCATCAGATGCTTCGTCAGAAAACCTCTCACCTGCGTGTATTGGATGCTCTGGAAAGGGCTCAAATGGAAAGTATCGGTTACTTCTTGTTGGGTTAGCCACCGTTTCTCAGTGTTGTGCATCAGTTGTGCTGCGGTCAGAATGCCCTTTTCTCTCCATTCCTTAAACAGCCTATTATCCCTCCCTTGAGAGAAAACTGGGTGATTCCATAGGGGGAGATATTTAGAGACCCTCTGGTTCAGACGAAAAAGTTTTCTAAGAGCCCTCCAAGCTGCCCAAGTATGCCGAAACAGAGTGGAGTTCCTAAGATGCATCGGCAGATCCGACATATTGGTATGAAGCAATGTGCATGGGTCATAAGGTGCCACCATGGCTTCATCCAAAGCATAGTCGGAGTGGTAATTAGTTTTCCGGATCCAGTCAATGATGTGTCTGCACACGCACGCCAGATTATATAAGCGTACGTCAGGTAAATTTATACCCCCCTTGATTTTAAGGGCCATAAGTTTCCTAAGTGCAATCCTGGTGCGTTTCCGATTCCATAGAAACTGAGTTAGTTCACTGTGGAGCTTTGTAATGTCAGTATGTTTAATCAAAATGGGTAGTGTTTGCATTGGGTATAAAAGCCTCGAGAAGCTAATCTTTTTAAACAAATGTACCCTACCCAGCAAAGATAAAGGAAAACCCTGCCACCTACGAAGTTCCTGTGTTATCTTGCTAAGCAGGGGAATATAGTTCAGTCGGTAAAGGGAGTCCGTCTTTCGACCCAGCCACAGACCCAAATATTTAATCGTATGATTGGCTATTGGTACACCGCATAAAGATGATTCCGAACTAGTCAGAGCATTCCCACCCCTTAGATATAGGAGGGCGCACTTCGCTACATTTAATTTGAAACCCGAGCAATCACCAAACCACCCTATCTTGTCCAGAACCATTTGGAGTTCCTCCTGGGGCTTCCCTAGAAAAAGCAGAATGTCATCCGCAAAGAAAACCGCCTGCAGTGATTTCTGTCCCACCCTAAGTCCCGTGAATTGCCCCTGTTGATTTAGGTATCGCACCAGGGGTTCCACTGCGATATTAAATAGAAGGGGGGATAGTGGGCATCCCTGCCTGGTAACCCAAAAAAGTTCAAAAGGAGCCGACAGAAAACCTGGAGTGCTAATTCTAGCCCGAGGTTTGTCATATAATCTTACCAAGAACGTCCGAAATGGCCCTTGGACACCCATAGCGTCCAGCACCCGCCCCAGCCACTTCCAATGTATACTGTCAAAAGCTTTTTCAGCATCCAAAGTGACCAGGGCAGGCGCCGCAACAGTACGGGGTCCACCGTCCACACCATCCAAGACCGCCAAGACCCTTCTTATATTTGTGGTCGCTGATCTCCCCTGTACGAAACCAACCTAAAATGGACAAATCAGGTCTGGTAACAGAGATGCTAGTCTATTTGCCATGATCTTAGATATTATCTTCACATCCTGGTTTATTAGGGAGATTGGGCGGTATGCAGATGGGTTGTCCGTTGGCCTGTCTGTTTTAGGTAATAGTGTGATATGAGCCAAAGTCATCTGGGTGGAAAAACTCCCCCCCTGAAGAATACCATTTCCTAAAGAGGCTAGTATTGGGGATACCTGAGTTGTTAGTTTTTTGTAAAAAGCTCCCGGATAACCATCCGGTCCAGGAGCCTTATTCCCAGGTAACTCAGCTATAGTTGCCCTAACTTCCTCCTCCGTCAGGGGCCTGTTAAGACTGTCTAATTGGTCCTGAGTAAGGGTCGGTAAACTCACATCTCTAAGAAATTCTACAGTATCTTCCCTTGCTTCCTCCGGTGCGCTATAAAGTTTTGAGTAATATTCCCCAAATACCTTCACCACCCCTGCTGGGTCAGATATTATCATTCCATTAGGATCACGAATACAACAAACAGGATGAGTCTGTCGTCTCCCCTTGGCTAGGTTCACCAGAAGCTTTCCTGCTTTATTGCCGAACCTGTGAAGTTCCAGTTCCCATTGAGCCTTATAAAAACTTTCCCTCCTATCAGCCCAGACCTCAAAGTCCTTACGGGCCTCAATCCAAGCCAGTTTGTGGCAGGAGGAATGAGATTGGATAAATTCACTATAAGTGTCTTTAACTTTCCTACTGGCCTCCAAATATTTTTCTTTTGTGGCCTTCTTTAGCCCGGACATATATCCTATTAACCGACACCGCAGGAGCGCCTTGCCCGCCTCCCAGTATAACACAGGATCAGAAATATGTTCCTGGTACAGTGAACTATATTCCAGCCACCATCCCTGTACTAACTCTACAAAGGAGTCATCCTTACACATAAAAGACGGGAACCTCCAAATAAAATCTGTGCCACGAGGGACTGAGTCTGTTATGGTCATAAGTACTGGAGAGTGGTCAGAGATGACTACGTCTCCTATCAAGATGTCCTGTATTCTGTTTACCATGTGCGGACTAGAAAGCCAATAGTCGATACGCGACCACGAGTTGTGAGCATGGGAGTAGTGAGTAAAGTGTCTCTCGTCCGGGTGGAAAATTCTCCAGACATCCATCAAGGCAGAGTCAGAGATAAAATGATGGAGAGCTTCCACTCCCATCCCAATCCTCTGCCCCGCCCTTGGTTCTCTCCGGCGATCCTCCGAGATGTCAGCCACCGAATTAAAATCCCCTCCCAGGAGTTTATCTCCAGATGAGTCCCTCGCTAACCTGGCGTTTAGCTGCATTAGGAAGGGGCCTTGTGAAGAATTAGGGGCATATACATTATACATAATTAGATCCCCTACTGGGCATGACAGAATTATAGTCAATAATCTGCCGTCAGTGGCGACAAAATGGGCACGTGTTCTGTGCGCCAGTTTCCTATGTACCAGCGTCATAACCCCCGCTTTCCCTTGTATTGCTGGCGACCCTTAAACCGCCCCCACCCATAATTTCCCCATTCTGTGAAAATCAGGTTCCTCCAAATGCGTTTCCTGCAGAAGCGCAATGTCAGCTCCCAACCGTTTTAGATGACGTAGGACCATCATGCGCTTCTGCGGAGAACGAAGGCCTTTGACATTCCAAGTGATTAAATTAAGCATGGCATATTAACTGTGGTACAGTACCCTGTATCAGTGCATTTCCATAGACAGCTGCATAGAACAAAAAAACATTCAAACTGACACGAGAAAACATGGGCCTCACTCCCTCCCCCTGTAGCCAACAAAGACATGCATACATATATCAAAAACCACATAACTTGTCTTACAAACTTCTCTTTTTTCTGGTATTTAGCGGCTCTCCGCCACCTCCCTGAATAGATCGCAAATAAGTTCTGAGAAAGGAAGAAAAACCCAAAACGGGGTCAGGAAACAGTTCACTGTTAACCCTCACAGTATCATGAGGTGCTGAGTACATCTTCTGGCCTCAACGCCTAGGCCTCCTCTGGTCTTTCGGCGTCTTCTTAGCGAGGTCCCGATGATTCTGGGAAGCTGCTAGACCACCAGAAGATATCTGACTCGGACTAGAGCCCTCAGCATGGCCCCCTGTGGTCGCTAGCTCCTCCCGCAGATATGGCCCTTGTGCAAAGAAAATTTCAGCTTCCTTGGGCGAGGTGAAAGTTTTATAAGAGCCATCTGCACATCGCGCCCTCAATGTGGCGGGATATATTAACTGAAAACGACTGTTGCGACGAAAAAGGGACGTGCAGACGTCGCTAAAAGCTCTTCTCTTTTTTGTGACTACCGCTGAATAGTCATTGAAAAGTATCACCGTCGAACCCTGAAAGGTAAGCGCCTCTTTACGTGCCCGGAAGGCCCTCATAATGTCCTCCTTATCTGAAAAACCCAGGAATTTCATGATGACCTGTCTGGCCTTTGGTGTGTTATTAGAACGCTCTGCCTCACCCTCTCTGCGAGGCCCCAGCCTGTGCACCCTCTCTATTCTTCGCGGGAAAGAAAGTCCCAGAGCCCTAGGCAGTTCAGATTCGCAGATGCGCTTCAACTCAGGACCCTTTATCTCCTCCGGTAAGCCCACCAGTCGTACATTGCTCCTTCTGGAGCGATTTTCCAGATCATCTATTTTATTGGTGAGCTCACCTATGGCACGTCTCAGTGCTGCGACCGACGATTTAGTGCTGTCAATCTCCTCCTCCGCACAAAGCGTGCGCTGCTCCAGCTCATCGATTCTATGTTCTTGGAGGGAGAAAGCTTCCTGCAGCTCATTCAGGGCGGACTGTACCGTGGCTGACAGGGTAGCCTTCAGATCTGGTGCCAAGTGACTAGCCACCTCCACCGCCAGCTTCTTTAGGTCTTGTGCCGAAAGGGGGTTAGAGTTAAACATGTCCTCCTGGGAGGATTGGAGCATTTTTTCTGGGGATTTCTCTTGCAGATTCTCCTGTGCGATAGGCGCTTCCGTCGCCATCTTAGTTGATGCGCTGCAGTCAGGGCTGATGTCGTCTCCTTCACCCGCAGTCTTCCCACTTTTTAGGAGATATCTCTCCATCTGCGTTCAGGTGACCTCCGGATCTGTTCCCCTGGCTTTGAGGAGAAAATTGTGCCACAAGGCGATTCTTTTGGAGAGATAATGCTGCAGAGGTGCGCGGAGCCTCTCACTCACGCTTCACTCCATACCAGCGCCGGAACCGGAAGTCCAACCCCTTTAATGGTTGTCTTAGGAATGTTCTGCCACACATGCAAATCATCAAGATCCGCTGCTGGCAGCTCCCTTTGCAATTGCTGACCACTGACTTCCCAGACGTGCTCCATGGGAGACAAGTGTGGAGAAGCTGCAGGCCACAGCAGGGGCGTAACTATAGGGGAAGCAGGGGAAGCGGCTGCTTTGGGGCCCTGACCCAGAAGGGGCCCATCCAAGAGGAGGAGAAGTACTAAAAGATTTTGTCAGGGCCCCTCAACATTATTAAACAATGAAATTATATACAGTGGCAGTATAGACAGTGTAGAAAACGGATGGAACAGCTGCCGGGCCTGGTCTGAGAGAGCGATCTTTACTAGCCACTGGAAAGGGGGCGGCATGAAAGAAAGGGGTTATGAAAAAATTACTGGGGAGGGGGCCCCATTCAAAAATTTGCTGTGGGGCCCAGTCATTTCTAGTTACGCCACTGGGCCACAGTATCATGTTTAGGCCATGCAGGCTGCTCACTGCAGCAACATGGTGTTGACCTGTTGAAAACTGGCTCTAAAAACACTTTTAAGAAATGCTGTGTCACTGGTTCCACGATCAAATCATTGCAAGGCCGAGAGTGGACAGCTCTCTGCTTCATCATTACAGGCAGCTGTCTCTGCATCCTTTAGAAGTAGAAACAGCTGCCTGAGACCAAGACATATCTCCCCCGCTGGGGGACCGCGGGACAGCCACTGAAATCCAGGACTGTCCTGCCAGATCCGGGATGGTTGGGAGGTATAGAAAAGTATAGCATCATACATGGCACTCTTAAAGTAGTCATCTCACTTCCGTAAACAGCATTTATCATGTAGTGAAGTTAATACAAGGCACTTACTAATGTAATGTGATTATCCATATTGCTTCTTTTGCTGGCTTGATTCATTTTTCCCTCACATTATACACTGCTAGTATTCAGGGGTTACGACCACCCTGTAATCCAGTGGCCGTGTTTGCACACTGTGTGTACTCCCGCAGTCCCGACCCCCAGAGAGCCCTTTACAATGGGGCCTCATTGCTTTATATTGTTATGTATTTATTTATTTTCTGTTGAATATCAGTTTACAACATAGTCTGTTGAGATGTGCACAGATTATAAGTACCCTCGTATAAAAACACATAAACATAAAAATTGAAGCCACACACACTGTGTGTGTGTGTGTGGGGAGGGGGGGGGGGTCATATATGGATGGATGTAAAAAATCTGGCCCTGCCGTTTCCTAAAAAATATTTTATACAGTGGTCAGTTCAGGAAATGGTTACCTTTTACATTTGAAACACCTTCATTTAACATAGAAAGTAGACATGAATTATGAATGACTGTGATAAAAAGTTTCCACTAGAGGGCGCCAGTGCTCTGCAAGCTTTAATCAGCTGCTTCCTGTACATAATAGACGTTACAGATTCACTGTTACAACAAAAGCGGACAACAGTCAATGGGGACGGATCCGTCCCTATTGAGTTTCAGTAGAGATCATGACGGATCCGTGGAGATCATGACGGATCCGTCATGGCTATGTTAAAGATAATACAACCGGATCCGTTCATAACAGATGCAGATGGTTATATTATGGTTCAATTTGTATTTATTAATTCTGTTGCAAGAAAAGCAATAAAGTGACAAAATATCACAATTTGTATGATGCATAGTCATTACACTCCTCGCAGTGAAGCATAAATGAACAACAGAAAAAACATGTATGAAAACACGTATGAAACGTGTGTAAAACATGTGAGAATGACAACAAACGTGGAAGACATGACAGACGGGGGGGTAGGAAGGGTAGGGAAGATAAGGGGAATAACAAGGTCCATATCCAAACCCCAAGCAACTAAGGACATCAAAGTAGTTTATGTAATAGTACCTGAAGTTAACCAGCCCGAGAAGGCATTCGAACCACTAAATTGATACCAAGCCTCCCATTGTGTAGAGTGCAGGGATCCCTAACCTCGATCAGAGGCGCTAAGCTCCTCCATCCGAGCCAAACGATCCAGGGCGACAGACGATGTAATCCTTTGGGGACTATCAGTCGATCGCCAAGCCCGCAGGATGATCTGGCGCATCGCAATCACAAAGAATCTGAGAACACTATGTTTCACATGCTTGATTCTTCCTGGAAAGATCGAGAGGAGCGCTATCAATGGAGATGGGGATACTGAGGTCTTATATGAGGAGTTATATAATCTGAAAACATCTTGCCACAATGGAGCAATGCCAGGGCAATCCCACCATATGTGGAGCATGGATCCCCTAGAAGCGAGGCAGCGCCAAAAGGTATCAGGGACTGAAGGATAGAACTGTCAGAGTTTGACTGGGGTCCTGTACCATCTAGACCAAATTTTGTAATTAAGTTCCTGAATTTTGCAGGAAAGTGATGATTTATGCGTGAATAACAAGGACCTATTCCACTGGTCGGATGTAAGGGGATTCCCCAGTTCCATCTCCCAGGCCTGTATGATTTTCTTAGCCGGAGCAGGGAGTTCCTCAGGGCTGTCCCCAATCTCTCCCGAATTCAGAATGGCGTAAATAAGAGAAATAGGATGGCCAGGTGCAGTGGACATAACACATAACTTCTCAAAATCAGAGAGGGGGGATAAGAGTTGCATACCGGGTGTCAGAGATCTAGTGAAGTTGCGCAATTGGAAGTACAGGAACCAGCGTCCGGGAGATTCCGGGAGGATGTGTGCCATATCTTTAAGGTCCAAAAACCCTGATGTAGAGTATACATCACGAATCCTAATCTGGGGCCTGGCATGTGTCCCAAGCGTAGGAATAGCCCGTAAATTGGGAGGTAAGTTCGGGTGGCCAGATAGGCTTGTGAGGGGACCAGGCGCTGTAATCAAATTTATTTTGGAAGCAAACCTAGTCCAGATGCTTAGTACAGAAGACAAGAAAGGAGAGAGATCGTGTATGGGTAAATGGCTCAAAGTGTCCTTCGGAAACCAGAAGACTCCTGGGACCAAGCCAGGAACCAAGGCATGTTCGATCTCTACCCACAATTTCGTGTCTCTGCTGTGAGTGAGGTCAAGCTTGCAATTAGCTATTGCTGCTCTGTAATAAGCTAAGAAATTGGGTAACCCCGTTCCCCCATGGGCCTTAGTCCTGATCATGAGATGATGGCTTAATCTCGCCCTTGACCGTCCCCAGACAAAGCGAGATGCAGATCTTTGGAGGCGGGCGAAGAAGGATAGGGGAATATGGCAAGGGATCGTCTGGAACAAATAAAGGAGTCTCGGCAAGACATCCATTTTCAGGGTGTTAATCCTGCCGAACCAGGAGACAATCAACTTCGACCAAGATTGAAGGTTGGATTCAACAGATGGTTGTATTATGAGTAACGGAAGCATTTTTGCTGAACCCAGCCGGTCCAGTAAAAATGCTAGTGTGAAAGTAGCCTAAGACAGATAGTGATACCTCATAAAATAGTTATTCATTATCGTTCACAATCTGGGGTCATTTAAGAAAATGGCATAAAGTAGAACTGGCTTAGTTGTCCATAGCAACCAATCAGATTCCACCTTTCATTTTTCACAGCTCCTTTAGAAAATAAAAGGTAGAATCTGATTGGTTGCTATGGGCAACTAAGCCAGTTCTACTGTACACCAGTTTGATAAATGACCCCCAAATAAGTCTATTTCCAAAGTTTACTTTTTAAAGACCAATTCAAATTTAAAGTCATTTTGAGGAGCTTATATAATAAGAAACCACCCATAAATGACCACATTATAGAAACTACACCCCCCCAATTTATTCAAAACACATTTTAGAAATGTTGTTAACTCTTTAGGTGTTACACAAAAATTAAAGCAAAATGGAGGTGAAATTTAAAAATGTCACTTTTTTGCAGATTTTCCATTTTACTCCATTTTTCCTTTATCAAACCAAGGGTTAACAGCAAAACAAACCTCCAAATTTATTACCCTGATTCTGCAGTTTACAGAAATACTTCATATGTGGTCATAAACTGCTGGGCACATGGCAGATCTCAGAAGGGAAGGAGCACCATAAGGTTTGGAGGGCAGGTTTTACTGAAATGGTCTTTGGGCACCATGTAGCATTTGAAGACACCCTGAGGTACCTCTACAGTGAAAACCCCCAAAAAGTGACCACATTTTGGAAACTACACCACCCAGGGAATTTTTAACAAGTGTAGTGAGCACTTTGACCCAACAAGAATTTATAAACACTTGGCTGTGAAATGAAAAAAAAAAAATAAATAAATAAAATATATATATATATTTTTTTTTTACAAGAAAATGGATGTTTTAGGAACAAAATTTCATTTTTGCAAGGGATAAAAGGAGAATACACTCACCTAAAGAATTATTAGGAACACCATACTAATACGGTGTTGGACCCCCTTTTGCCTTCATAACTGCCTTAATTCTACGTGGCATTGATTCCACAAGGTGCTGATAGCATTCTTTAGAAATGTTGGCCCATATTGATAGGATAGCATCTAGCAGTTGATGGAGATTTGAGGGATGCACATCCAGGGCACGAAGCTCCCGTTCCACCACATCCCAAAGATGCTCTATTGGGTTGAGATCTGGTGGCTGTGGGGGCCATTTTAGTACAGTGAACTCATTGTCATGTTCAAGAAACCAATTTGAAATGATTGGAGCTTTGTGACATGGTGCCATTATCCTGCTGGAAGTAGCCATCAGAGGATGGGTACATGGTGGTCATGAAGGGATGGACATGGTCAGAAACAATGCTCAGGTAGCCCGTGGCATTTAAACGATGGCCAATTGGCATTGGCACTAAGGGGCCTAAAGTGTGCCTAGAAAACATCCCCCACACCATTACACCACCACCACCAGCCTGCACAGTGGTAACAAGGCATGATGGATACATGTTCTCATTCTGTTTACGCCAAATTCGGACTCTACCATTTGAATGTCTCAACAGAAATCGAGACTCATCAGACCAGGCAACATTTTTTCAGTCTTCAACAGTCCAATTTTGGTGAGCTGGTGAAAATTGTAGCCTCTTTTTCCTATTTGTAGTGGAGATGAGTGGTACCTGGTGGTGTCTTCTGCTGTTGTAGCCCATCCGCCTCAAGGTTGTGCGCGTTGTAGCTTCACAAATGCTTTGCTGCATACCTCGGTTGTAACGAGTGGTTATTTCAGTCAACGTTGCTCTTCTATCAGCTTGAATTAGTCGGCCCATTCTCCTCTGAGCTCTAGCATCAACAAGGCATTTTCGCCCACAGGACTGCCGCATACTGGATGTTTTTCCCTTTTCACACCATTCTTTGTAAACCCTAGAAATGGTTGAAATGGTGAAAATCCCAGTAACTGAGCAGATTGTGAAATACTCAGACCGGCCCGTCTGGCACCAACAACCATGCCACGCTCAAAATTGCGTAAATCACCTTTCTTTCCCATTCTGACATTCAGTTTGGAGTTCAGGAGATTGTCTTGACCAGGACCACACCCCTAAATGCATTGAAGCAACTGCCATGTGATTGGTTGACTAGATAATTGCATTAATGAGAAATAGAACAGGTGTTCCTAATAATTCTTTAGGTGAGTGTATATCACCACAATTTCTTACCCATTTTCTCCTGAATACAGTAAAGACCCCATTTGTGGGCCATTGTACTTGTTTAGGCACATGCCAGGGCTCAGAAGGGAAGGAGCAGCATCTAGTTTTTGTAATGTAGAATTTGCTGAAATGGTTTTTAAGAGCCATAACCTTTTTATTTTTTTTGTTGACTGATCTGGGTGTCATTTTTATTGTCACAATTTTGGGGTACAACTGCAATGCTAGGGAGGCTGGTCCCCGTCCCAGGTAAGTATATTCAGTGTGAGAACCTGGGCATATGTGGTACATTTTTAGTCTTGGATAACCCCTTTGAAGCTTCCTTATATTGCAGTACCCTGAGGCGTCATGCACACGGCCGTTGCCTGGCCGTGGCTGTATTGCGGCCCGCAAGCAGCGGGTCCGCAATATGCTGGCACCGGCCGCGAGCTACCCGCATCATGGATGTGGACTTATTCACTTGAATGGGAACGGAGGCACGGAAGCCCACAAAAGCACTACGGAGTGCTTCCATGGTGTTTCTGTCTGTGCATCCGCACCGCAAAAAAATAGAACATGTTCTATTTTTTTTGCGGTGCGGACGGATCGCAGACCCATTCAAGTTAAATGGGTCTCGATCGTTCCCGGCCGCCGCACAGACGTTGCCTGTGCATTGGGGACCGCAAACTGCGGTCCCTAATGCACACAACGGCCGCGTGCATGAGGCCTTATTGTTATACCCCCTTTTTATTACTTTGGTTGGTACTGTAATATTTCATGTATCAATCTGATTCCTTCTTTCATTTTCAAACAGCTCTCTGAAAATGAGAGCTGGAATCTGATTGGTTTCAATTGGTGTAAATGGTGAATTTCATTGAGCAGATTTTCCAGCTGAAATGTGAATAAATTGGCTAATAAAGCTTGTAAGAATATGTGAATTTTTATACACATTTTTATACACAGTCCAGATGGAGCATTGATAACAATTAAATCCGTTTTTTCTTTCTGCCCTTCATCTTTTTCTTCTTGTTCTTTGAATTGCCTCGTGTGTTTTTTCTGCCTGTGTAATTCTTGGTGGGTTCCTGAAAACCAGAACTTTTCTTATGCTGAGTTACGATCCACTGCTGTACCCGCTTATTCTTAGGACTAATGCATAGTGTCTTATGTTTCAAGTGCAGGCTGAAAAATAGAAAAACACATTACAAGAAGTCATTCAGACATTGCACCTACTCAGAATAGGAGGGTCGTTCCGGGTCATTTCAAAGAGTTCACCTTTTCTTGCAACTATAGGTCAGAAAGTAAAATAGTGGGTGTTTGACCCATATCCACTTTAACTCGCCTGCTATGGTACTGAATGGGACCACTGGAAACAGACATTTAGCGGATGCCTTTCCCCAAGGTCTGTCTATAGGCACAGGCCTACTGTGGCTACGGGTAAATACTGCAACTAGGCATTTTGTATGTTGTTAAATAATTGCATTTCATATACTGCACAGTCTTGCTTTGTTGTAACTTCTAATTGCTCTTAAGAGAATTTAAGTTCCATGAACTTTGTCTTGGACTCCAAACCTGAATTAATCCATGGTTATGACCAGGGCCGGCTCCAGGTTCATGTGGGACCTTGAGCGATAAATCTCAGTAGGCCCCCCCACACAGTATAATGAACCCACAGTGGCCCCCCATTCAGAATAATGACCCTCAGTGGCACTGGGGGTCATTATACTTTATGGGGGTCACTGGGGGTCATTATACTGTGTAAGGGGTCCTCACTAGCTAGAACTGACTAGGCCCCACAGCAAATTTTTGTATGAATATCCCCTTGCACCCCCTCAGTGGGTTCACATCACATTTTTCTATCTGTTTGATTTATACAAATGTGCAGCACACCACATTTTTGTACCCTGCAGAGTCAAGAAAAAAAAATACATACGTTAACTTATGTTTTTTTTTTTACAATGGAACTGTATGGTGAACGGCTGCCACTGTCAGTCTGAGGCATCTGTTAATGTATATGTTTTTGGTATACATTAAATGGATGGGAAAAATGTGATGCGAACCCAGCCTTAGGCTCCATTCACACGTCCGCAATTCTGTTCCGCATTTTGCAGAACGGAATTGCGGACCCATTCATTTCAATGGGGACAGACGATGTCCCGCCCGGGTCCGCAATTGCGGATCCGCACTTTCGGGTCCGCAATCGCGTTCCCGAAAAATATAGAACATGTCCTAAGGCATTTTCCATGAGAGTGCCGGCGATGTGCGGTCCGCAAAATGCGTAACGCACATTGCTGGTGTCCGTGTTTTGCGGATCCGCGGATGCGTGGATTCGCAAAACACACACGGACATGTGAATGTAGCCTTAGTGTCAGAATAAGCAATAGTACAAAGCGGAGAAGAGAGGGGAGGCCGCCATGTACTGACAGAGTGCACAACCTGGGGTCAGCAGTCTGCAACTTTTCCCAACTCATGCCAGGTCTAAAAAAGGTGGCGTGCGAAAGGAAGGGAATACAGTAATGGCCATACAGTAACTGGATAACACCGCCATACAGTGACTTGATACTTACTTACAGTGACCAGATAATACCATCAAACAGTAACTGGATAACACCGCCATACAGTGACTGGATAGCACCACCATACAGTGACCGGATAAAAGAGTATAAGAGGGCACAGTACAGGGTATGGTAAGAGGGCACAATGCAGGGTATAAGGCCTCTTTCACACGAGTGTTGCGGGTGCACTACGTCAAACAGTGCGGGTGCGTTGCGGGAATCGCCGCGATTTTTCCTTGCGAGTGCAAAGCGCTGTCATGCGTTTTGCACGCGCGGGAGAAAAATCGGCACTTTTGGTACCCAGACCCGAACCTGCACTTCTTCACAGAAGTGCATGTTTGGGTCAGAAATTGTCCCGCTGGTATTATTTCACATTATAACATAGTTATAATGTAAAATAATACCCTTGGCCATCTTCCTAATGTTTAAACAGGTGCAGAATGGGTTAAAAATTATAAACTAATATTAACATACCTGTTCCATTTGATCGCGAAGCCCGGCCTCCTCTCCGTTAGCTTGCTAGTAGGAAAAGGACCTGTGATGATGTCACATGGACCAATCACATGCTCCATCACCATAGTGATGGAGCAGGTGATTGGGCCATGTGATGCTGTGACATCATCACAGGTCCTTTCCTACTAGCAAGCTAACGAGAGGAGGCCGGCTTCGCGATCAAATGGAACAGGTATGTTAATATTAGTTAATTATTTTTAACCCATTCTGCACCGGTTTAAACATTAGGAAGATGGCCAAGGGTATTATTTTACATTATAACTATGTTATAATGTGAAATAATACAGAACCGGTTACACATCCCGATGGTTGCATAGCAACCATGCGGGAAAATCGCAACGCATCCGCACATGATTGCGATTTTCCCGCATCCCCATTCACTTCTATGAGGCCTGCGTTCCGTTAAAAATGCAGAAGATAGAGCATGCTGCGATTTTCACGCATCGCAAAAGTGATGCGTGAAAATCAACTGTCATGTGCACAGCCCCATAGAAGTGAATGGGTCCGGATTCAGTGCGGGTGCAATGCGTTCACATCACGCATTGCACCCACGCGGAAAACTCGCCCGTGTGAAAGGGGCCTGAGGGGGCACAGTACGGGGTGGGGCGCACAGTCACGTCACCCTGTGACGTTAGAAGGTCCTTATAGTGCATGCAGTTTAGACACCACCATAATGAGAGGCAGAGGTGTGAGACAGGGGCACGGGGCCCTGGATGGACATGAGGGGTGGACACAGCAAGTAGGTGGAAGGGGCTCTGAGGGCGATTCATATAAGAAGAAATGGCAGGAGGTCTGTGCAGGGCAGCAATAGGAGACAGGAGCTCTGCATACATGAGGTAGGAATGAAGACAGCAGGGGCTCCATGAGGATGAGATAGGCCAGGGTAAGGGGGATCAGGAGCAGGTGTCATGGAGGCAAACTGATAAAAGGGGTTGTCCGGGTTCAGAGCTACATGTCTGTAATGGACAATGGGCTCTGTGTATGGCAGCGTCAGGTGGGCGCAGTATATGGCAGTGTCAGGTGGGGGCAGTGTACGGCAGCAACAGGTGGGGGCAGTGTATGGCAGCTTCAGGTGGGCCCTGTGTACGGCAGCGTCAGGTGGGCGCAGTGTACGGCAGTGTCAGGTGGGCGCAGTGTATGGCAGTGTCAGGTGGGCGCAGTGTACGGCAGCGTCAGGTGGGCGCAGTGTATGGCAGCGTCAGGTGGGCGCAGTGTACGGCAGCGTCGGGTGGGCGCTGTGTATGGCAGCATCAGGTAGGCGCTGTGTATGGCAGCGTCAGGTGGGCGCAGTGTATGACAGCGTCAGGTGGGCGCTGTGTATTGCAGCATCGGGTGGGCGCTGTGTATGGCAGCATCAGGTGGGCACAGTGTATGGCAGCATCAGGTGGGCAGCGCAGTGTATGACAGCGTCGGGTGGGCTCTGTGTATGGCAGTGTCAGGTGGGCCCTGTGTATGGCAGCATCAGGTGGGCGGTGCAGTGTATGACAGCGTCGGGTGGGCGCTGTGTATGGCAGCGTCAGGTGGGAGCAGTGTATGACAGCGTCGGGTGGGTGCTGTGTATGACAGCATCGGGTGGGCACTGTGTATGACAGCATCGGTGGCGCACTGTGTCTGACAGAGTTGGGTGGGCGCTGTGAATGGCAGCATCAGGTGGGCGCAGTGTATGGCAGCTCCAGGTGGGCGCTGTTTATGGCAGCATCAGGTGGGCGCTGTGTATGGCAGCATCAGGTGGGCGCAGTGTATGGCAGCTCCAGGTGGGCGCTGTGTATGGCAGCGTCAGGGGGGCGCTGTTTATGGCAGCGTCAGGTGGGGGGCGCAGTGTATGGCAGCGTCAGATGGCCCTGTGTATGGCAGCATCAGGTGGGGGGCACAGTGTATGGCAGCGTCGGGTGGGCGCTGTGTATGGTAGCGTCGGGTGGGCGCTGTGTATGGCAGCGTCAGGTGGGCCCTGTGTATGGCAGCCTCAGGTGGGCGCTATGTGGCAGTGTCGGGTGGGCGTAGTGCATGGCAGCAGTGGTCTTATCTTTAGTGTATGTTGTTGGATAAATGTAAAATTGTCTATATTTATTTCTGCAGGGAGACTAGCAATGGTTTCCCTGCAGAAATATCAGCCTCATAACGTGATGTGGTCCTATGCATTATATATGTGAATTAGCGCAAAATTCGTACTCCTCCTCGGCTAAAAATATTCCTAAAAATTGTTAAGAGGAGTATTTTTACTCTTCTGAAAAAAAAATGTACTGCGACCTGTGGTCTACATATTTTCAGCAGTGGCAGGCAGCCCCCGCTTTCTGTTGGAAAGCGCCGCTGCCTGCCGCTTCAATAGGAAGAGCAGAGCTAGACAGGTCTTGATCATCTCGCCACTTAACTTGCCCTGCAGTGATGCTGGCGGCTGGCGCTGCCATCTTTCAGTGAGCGGCAGGACCCGCCTGCGCTTCCTTCTCACTCCCTGCGCTGCTTGCACGTTGCGTCCTCACAGAGCCCTGCCGCCCGCCCATATTCTAGAGTCTGCAGAGCGCGGCGGCGGGCTTTTACTGTGCTCCTGAGTGTGCAGACGTGCTGGTGGTGCTGCTGTGTCCCCCATGAAACAGAAGCTGCCTGTGACTCAGTGGTGGACATCACAGGCTGCCGCTAGTCCCCCAAGACAGTATAAAATATAGGTAAATCTATAGTTTAATAAAAACATAAATTCACATTTTACTGCATTACCCTCTGGAAATTACAACTCCTAGCATTCCCTGTGAGATGCAAACCTTCAGGACCTGCTGGGAGTTGTAGTTTTCCTGCAACATGCTGTAATTTTATATCGCAATTATGATTGCATGCTTCAAAAATTTGAGTAAACATTGCTAAAAAAGTCATACACACTCCAACATACGGTATCAATATAGTACAGATCGGCCCCTTAAAAATTAAGTCCTCACACAGCTACAGTTGTGTTCAAAATTATTCAACCCCCACTGAAATGTCTTTTCTGTGCTCACATCGTTATCAGTTTTATTCAACCCCCAAGTGACATTCAATCTTAGTACTTAGTACAACATCCTTTTCCAGTTATAACAGCTTTTAAACATGAAGCATAGCTTGACACAAGTGTCTTGCAGCGATCTACGGGTATCTTCGCCCATTCTTTATGGGCAAAAGCCTCCAGTTCAGTCACATTCTTAGGCTTGAGGTTCTCACTCGGATTTAAGTCTGGTGACTGCGATGGCCACTTCAAAATGTTCCAGCCTTTAATCTGCAACCATGCTCTAGTGGACTTGGAGGTATGCTTGGGATCATTGTCCTGTTGAAAGGTCCACCGTCTCCCAAGCCTCAGGTTTGTGACGGACTGCATCACATTTTCATCCAATATCTCCTGGTACTGAAGAGAATTCATGGTACCTTGCACACGCTGAAGCTTCCCTGTACCTGTAGAAGCAAAACAGCCCCAAAGCATGATTGACCCCCCGCCATGCTTCACAGTAGGCAAGGTGTTCTTTTCTTCAAAGGCCTTGTTCTTCCTCCTCCAAACATAGTGTTGATCCATGGGCCCAAACAGTTCTAATTTTGTTTCATCAGTCCACAGAACACTATACCAAAACTTTTGTGGTTTGTCCGCATGACTTTTGGCATACTGCAGTCGGCTCTTCTTATTCTTTGGAGACAGCAAGGGGGTGCGCCTGGGAGTTCTGGCATGAAGGCCTTCATTATGCAGTGTGCGCCTTATTGTCTGAGCTGAAACTTCAGTACCCGCATCTGACAAATCTTTTTTCTGTTCCTCAGCAGTCACACGGGGACTTTTCTCCACTTTGCGCTTCAGGTAGCACACAGCAGTTGAAGTCAGCATCTTCTTTCTGCCACGACCAGGTAGCGTTTCAACAGTGCCCTTTGCCTTGAATTTGCGAATGATGCTTCCTATGGTGTCTCTTGGTATGTTTAACATCTTTGCAATCTTCTTATAGCCATTGCCCTTCCTGTGAAGAGAAATTACCTCTTTTCTTGTCTTCCTGGACCATTCTCTTGACTTCACCATGTTTGTAAACACACCAATAAATGTCTAGAAGGAGCTGAGTATCGCAGTCATTTTAAATCTGCCTAATTGGTGCTTATTATGCTTGATTGCTGCTCCTTGACATCCAATAGGTGTTTTCAATACCTGATCGAAAACACTGGAATGAACCTCTGTTCTTAAGAGTGGTAGTCTTTAAGGGGTTTAATAATTGTGTCAATGAAGAAATCACAAAAAAAACATTTAATACTGTATTACAAAAACAATTGATGTCATTTTAGTTGCATTTGGTTCTTTAAAAAGTCCTTGTAAGATTTCATTCTGAACACAATTACAAATGTACACTAAATTTCCTAAAACCCTTTACAGCATTGGGGGTTGAATAATTTTGAACACAACTGTACATAGACGTAAATGTAAAAAAATACAGTATTTTTTTTTTTCATTTTTTTTTCAACATTATGTTTATTGAACAATTTTTGGTATACATGAAGAACAGTCTACATTGATATATTTTAAAGGTATCTTTAAATGGTACAAAAACATAGGCATATAATGCTATAGCACCTGCTCATATCGAAATAAACAAAACAGGCGAATATCATGGGCGAAAATAAAAGGGGGAGTAGGAAAAGGAATAAGTAACAAATAGTCTTCTCCTTCAGCCTACAAGTGCAAGTCAGTATGGTGAAGATCCAAGTGGGACCAGATCTGTAAAAACCTGTCTACATTCCCTTGCGATAGAGCTGTGTAATATTTCTTGAATACAGGAGTAATAATCCGCCTTGGATGGAGGATCAGTTCTCTTCCAGAAAAGTGCTATAAGACATTTCGCCGCGGTAAGTAAATGAAGGAGCAACCTGGAGACAGGACTTCTCAAACCCCTTGGGGGTTTCACTACTATTGCCTAAGTGTGAGGTGAATAAAAACGGTGTAAGAGAAGAATGCAGAGTGGAGAGGTTGAATTTAATTTTGCAGGTTAGCCATAGGTTTCTAGTGAAGATCAAAGGACCTAGCAAATTCTGGGATGAGATATCAGCTGGGTGACCCCAGATCATAGCACTCATAACCAGAGTCGTTCTGCCTCCGTCCATTTATTAAAGGAATGTAATGTAGTCCAAGAAGCTTAGTGTCTGGGATGTTTAGCGTAGTAGTAGAGGGCTATATCTGGTAGCGAGAGGCCCCCTTGGGATTTCTTAGAGGTCAGGATTGACTTAGCAATACGATGTCGCTTATTATCCCACGCGAATGTGAGAAAGGCAGACTGGATCTGGCGTACGATCCCCGCAGGCACTTTAATCGGTAGCGTCTCAAATAGATATAGGTAGTCTAGGCATGATCGGCATCTTAATTGCTGTTATTCGGCCTAATAGTGATATACACTCACCTAAAGAATTATTAGGAACACCATACTAATACGGTGTTGGACCCCCCTTTTGCCTTCAGAACTGCCTTAATTCTACGTGGCATTGATTCAACAAGGTGCTGATAGCATTCTTTAGAAATGTTGGCCCATATTGATAACATAGCATCTTGCAGTTGATAGAGATTTGAGGGATGCACATCCAGGGCACGAAGCTCCTGTTCCACCACATCCCAAAGATGCTCTATTGGGTTGAGATCTGGTGACTGTGGGAGCCATTTTAGTACAGTGAACTCATTGTCATGTTCAAGAAACCAATTTGAAACCAAGCTTTGTGACATGGTGCATTATCCTGCTGGAAGTAGCCATCAGAGGATGGGTACATGGTGGTCATGAAGGGATGGACATGGTCAGAAACAATGCTCAGGTAGCCCGTGGCATTTAAACGATGGCCAATTGCCACTAAGGGGCCTAAAGTGTGCCCAGAAAACATTCCCCACACCATTACACCACCACGAGCAGCCTGCACAGTGGTAACAAGGCATGATGGATACATGTTCTCATTCTGTTTACGCCACATTCGGACTCTACCATCTCAACAGAAATCAAGACTCATCAGACCAGGCAACATTTTTCCAGTCTTCAACAGTCCAATTTTGGTGAGCTTGTGCAAATTGTAGCCTCTTTTTCCTATTTGTAGTGGAAATACCCGGTGGGGTCTTCTGCTGTTGTAGCCCATCCGCCTCAAGGTTGTGCGCGTTGTGGCTTCACAAATGCTTTGCTGCATACCTCGGTTGTAACGAGATAGAAGTTGCTCTTCTATCAGCTTGAATCAGTCGGCCCATTCTCCTCTGACCTCTAGCATCAAGAAGGCATTTTCGCCCACAGGACTGCCGCATACTGGATGTTTTTCCCTTTTCACACCATTCTTTGTAAACCCTAGAAATGGTTGTGCGTGAAAATTACAGTAACTGAGCAGATTGTGAAATACTCAGACCGGCCCGTCTGGCACCAACAACCATGCCACGCTCAAAATTGCTTAAATCACCTTTCTTTCCCATTCTGACATTCAGTTTTCAGTTCAGGAGATTGTCTTGACCAGGACCACCCCCGAAATGCATTGAAGCAACTGCCATGTGATTGGTTGACTAGATAATTGCATTAATGAGAAATAGAACAGGTGTTCCTAATAATTCTTTAGGTGAGTGTATGTAGGGATCTCAATTTACGGAGAAATGTGGTGATGTTGGCGAGTACCGGGGGAAAATTCGCTCTGTATAAAGTAGGATAAGTGGAAGTGATATGGACCCCTAAGTATTTTATAGAATGGTTCTGCCAGGAGTAGTTGTAAGAATGCTGCAAAGCCTTTAATGTTTGAGGAGGGATATTGAGGGGTAAGGCTTCTGTTTTTGTATTATTTATTTTATAACCTGATAGTCAACTGTAGCTAGCAATAGTGGCATGTAAATTAGGTAGCGAGGTGATTGGGTTCGTTAGTGTTAGAAGGACATCATCCGCAAATAAAGATATTGTAAAGGATCGGTCTTTTATTTGGACACCCTTGATGTTTGGGTTTGCCCGAATCCGAGCGGCCAGGGGCTGAATACTTAATACATATAAAAGATAAGGGTCAATCCTGCCGGGTTCCATTTTTAATATGGAACACAGTGGAGCATGCGTGGGGCAAGTTGACACGTGCTGTTGGAGTCGAGTAAAGACCTCTAAGTGCCTGTAAAAATGGGCCTTTTAACCCAAATGTCTGCAGCGTATGAAACATAAAGGACCAATTAAGGCGATCAAAAGCTTTTTCTGCATCAAGGCTAAGAAGCAGCGGTTCAGTCGACTCCTTATTAACCACATCAATCAGGTCAATTACTCTTCTTGTATTATCCCCCGCCTGTCGAAATCGGAAAAACCCAACCTGATCCTTATGGATCAGCTGAAAGAGCCAGCAATTTAACCGATTGGCAAACAATTTAGTGAAGATCTTAAGATCTGAGTTCAGTAGACTAATTGGACGGTAGCTAGTACATTCTGAAGGATCCTTTCCTGGTTTAGGTATTACTGTTATAAAAGATTGGAGCATGGACTCCGGTATAGGTTCTCCTGCTAAGAAGGAGTTAAATAAAGGGACCATATGTGGTAGTAAAATCTCACTGTAGGTTTTTAGTACTGATATATGAAGCCATCGTGTCCTGGCACTTTGTTCCCCAGGAGATCCCATATCACCTCTTTCAGCTCCTATAGTGTGATCTGCTGGTTCAGGTGTGACAGGGCCTCCAGGGGAAGAGTGGGCAAGGTACAATCAGATAAATAGCTATCTAGCGTATGGGCTCTGGTCTCAGGTCTCAGGATTACTAGGAAGTTCTGAAGGAAGGGAGTAGAGGGAGGCATAATATGAGTGGAAAATTTTAGCAATCTGATCCGGATCAAAATGCTGGGTGCCCGCTGAGTCTTTAATAGCCTGAGGGGCAGATGTTATTTCACGATTGCGTAACTGTTTTGCTAATAGTGTATGAGGTTTATTTCCAAATTCAAAAAAGCGCTGTCTGGAGTTTCGCAGAAGTTTCTCTGTTTTGTTAAGTGAGAGGTTTTTTAATTGATTTCTGAGGTCAAGAATCTTCCGTAGAAGATGTTTTGATGGTCTGGAAGCCAAGTTCAGCCAGGCATTTTCTGTGATGACTATTTCTATCTTTTTTGACCCGAGATGCTGTTGAAATACAACACCCTCAGAAGACTGCCTTATGGGCCTCCCATAATATCCCAAGTGAGGATAACGACGGCTTATTAATCTGGAAATCTGGAAAGGGTTTCATTTAAACGGCAGTGGGTACGTTTCGGAGGGGAAGCTGCCAAGTCCAGGTCTATGTTAAGAACAGCATGATCCGACCAGGTGATAGGGCCCAATAATGCTGAGAACAGCAATCGGAGAGTCAGTATGTTGCCCAAAAAAAAAAATCAATTCTAGTATGTGTCTGGTGAGGGTTGGAAAAAAAAGAATACTGACATGCAGTGGGAATATGTATTCTCCAGAGATCATAAAGATCATAAAGGGAATGTGAATGTACAAGGCCTCTTTCACACTTGCGTTGTGTGAATCCGGCGTGCACTTCCGTCGCCGGAAGTGCACCCCGGATCCGGCACAACGCAAGTGAACTGATCAGTCTTCCAAATGTTTTCAGTGTTACTATGGCAGCCAGGACGCTAAAGTCCTGGTTGCCATAGTAAAACTAGTGGGGAGCGGCATACTTACAGTCGGCGTGGCTCCCGGGGCGCTCCTGAATGACGTCAGAGCGCCCCGTATGCATATATCACGTGATACATGCGATCACGTGATCTATGCATACGGGGCGCTCTGACGTCATTCAGAGCGCCCGAGCCGCGCCGACTGTAGTATGCCGCTCCCGCTCCCCACTAGTTTTACTATGGCAGCCAGGACTTTAGCGTCCTGGTTGCTATAGTAACCATTCACAAAAAGCTAAACGTCGGATCCGCCGATGCGCGGAAACGACTTTTAGCTAAAGGCCGGATTCGGACTAATGCCTTTCAATGGGCATTAATTCCGGATCCGTCCTTCCGTCATGCTTTCAGGATTTGCTGCGGCCAAAAAACGTCTCAGTACTGAACTGAAGACATCCTGATGCATCCTGAACGGATTTCTCTCCATTCAGGATGCATTAGGAGAATCCTGATCAGTAGCTTTCCGTCCTAGAGACCCGAGGACGGATCTCTAGGACGGAAAGCTAAAACGCAAGTGTGAAAGGGGCCTAAGTTTACGGAAGCTTCTAGACAAGCGGGAAGAGATTTGAGAAGGGGGGCGTATGGCTAGTCTATCAGCTGTATCAGAGAAGAAGAGACATTGAAGTCCCCCCCCCCCTAGTATTAGAGCAGAGTTATGGTAGGTCTTTAGGATAGACAGAACAGTAGAAAGAAAAGAAATCCGACCTGAGTTAGGCGAGTATATATTGCATAAAGTTAACCTCATTCCAGGCAAAGTGCCATTGATGAAGATAAAGTGGCCGTTTGGGTCGATCTCTGTTTTTCAATTTGTAGGGAGCATGTCTTGGCTATCAATATAGCAACTCCCGCTGCTTTGGTTGGGGCGTTTGCCATGTAAGATGTAGGGAACCAGTGTTTTGAAAACTGTAATGACCCCGTCCCTGAAAGGTTTGTCTCTTGGAGAAACATTATCTCCGCCTAGCCCAACACATTTCTTGAAGAGCACGTCTTCTTTTAGAGGGGGAATTTAGAGCTTTAAAATTTAAGGATAGGAACTTAACCATATTGATCAAGAACGGACCTTAACCGCATGTGATGAGGGGGTCTATGTTCAGCGTCCCACACACCAGTTCTCACCAGGGCGTCTCCAGGCTTCTCACTTCTCCCATATCCGACCGCATACTTATATAGATTAAGCTAGAAAAAACTTCTGGAGAGTGAAGGAGAGAACAAAATGTAAAATATAAAAAAAATCTTAAAAAAAACACTCTCAGTGTATATCACATCAGTAAATGTAGTCTGAATAATATCAGATCTTATCATCTCAATATAGGGTTCTCTTTGGAGTCTTAGTACAAGGCCAATAAGTAATATTAGGCCAAAGACTAATTGGCTACTGGAGGGGAGCTTGACGGGAGCCACTGAGGACCCATAGTACAACATTAGGGGACACCTAACAATGGCTCCAATAAGAATGGCTTTTGTAAGTCTCATAAGGAGAGTGCTATGGAAAGAGAGAAGAAAGGTTATGTCCTGTGAGTAGGCTGGTCCACCAGACATAATTCCTTGGAGGTGCCCTCTCTTTTGTACAATCAAAAAAGTGTATAGGATTTAGCTAAGAAAAAAGAAAGAAAATGCATGTTGAAAGAAGGCGCTTGACAGATGGGGCCTGAGGTAAGATAGGAGGAGAATAGAAAAGTCAGAAGCATAAAGTAGAAGTTGTCCGGCTTTAGTCCCATAGATATGTTCCCACAAAATAGAGGCTACAAAAAGAGGGGAGAGTGTGTACCACTAAGGGGACGGTCTCAAATGCTCAACTCTCCTAATGCTTACCCCTCCTGCATAGTCGGAAAGATTCAGTAAAAGGGGAGAAAAGAGAATTTACTACCTCCTTTTTAAGAGAAGACAGAAGAAGGATAGAAGAGTCAAAAGCATGAAGTAAAGGTAGACTGGTTATAGGCTCAATAGTAAATTATCTGCATGAGAAGTCCTTCTCTGTCTAGTTGGTGAATTCGGTGACCAACTAGCAGTAGAGGGTACTTCTGTAGGGGAGCCTCAGGGGAGGGTAGAGGAGACCCCTGTGGCATGAAAGGAGGTATCGGTACCTGGTTAGGAGCAGGAGCCGCTGTCGGGCCATGCAGAACAGGATCCTCCAAGTTGCATATCTGGTCAGCAACTGTTTCTGGAGGAGTTGGCAATGCTTCCTCTATGGAAATGGAGTGAAGGGAGCGCGAGACTTCTGTCTTGGAGCTTGGTGACTGGCTTTCTTGAGGCAGGCTTGTCGGTGTCTGCCTTCTGTCTGTACCTGGTGGCGACGTAGGATCAGTGCCGTGCCCTTTTGATTGCATGCCGTCCACCAGAGATCTTTTTCCGCATAGGATGGGGCGTGCCGCATGGTAGAGAGTGCGGCGCCATCTTGGGCTCGTCTGTCAGGCTGGGGGGTTTCTTTATGTATAAATGCATCCATGGTGAGTGACGTGGGAAGGAAGAGATGATCTCCTCCAGCTTTGGGGGGGTTTACTCATTCTCTTTTCTTCTTTCCCATTGTAAGCCAATTTAATTGCTAAAGCGAGGTGCCAGGGAGCCATTCTGCAGGGAGAGCTCAGCTCACACGTCCATCTCCATCAGCTTCCGGCAACGCCCCCCATTTTGTGCTTTAGTTGTTGTTTTTTTTAGTATTAACCCGTAGGATACCTAGGTTTCGTTCACTTCTAGGGGACTGACGGAAATAGCCGGACCAGAGCACGGCTATTTGTGGCGGCTCCATAGAAAATAAATGGAGGGCGGCTGCATATGCGCAGCGCCCCCTCCACCACTCTCAGGGCTGTGTGACCCGCACCTATAAGACAATGGGGGCATATCCTAGCAATATGACCCCATTGTCTGAGATGAGACAATCCCCTTAATAGAAATAAAAAAAAATAGACATATAAGGCCCCTTTCACATCAGCGTTTTTGCTTTCCGTCCTAGAGTTCCGTCCTCGGGGTTCTAGGACGGAAAGATACTGATCAGGATTATCCTAATACATTCTGAATGGAGAGCAATTCGTTCAGGATGCATCAGGATGTCTTCCGTTCAGTATGTGAACGTTTTTTGGATGTTGACAAAACCACAGCATGCTGCGGATTTGTCTCCGTCCAAAAATCCGGAAGACATGCCGCAAGGACGGATCCGGAATTAATGCCCATTGAAAAGCATTAATCCGGATCCGACTTTAAGATAAACGTCATTTTGGCGCATCGCCGGATCCGACGTTTAGCTTTAAAGAATGGTAACCATGGCAGCCAGGACGCTACTAAAGTCCCGGCTGCCATGGAAAATCAGCGGGGAGTCGGGGGAGAAGCTACTTACCTTCCGCGCAGCGGCCGGGGCGCTCCTCAATGACGTCACCGGGTGCCTGCGTCGCATTGTTCACATAGCTATGCTATGTAAGCAATGCGCCGTATGGATCGTACGGCGTATTGCTCACATAGCATAGCTATGTAATCCATGCGACGCTAGGACTCGGTAACGTCATCGGGGAGCGCCCCGGCCGCTGCGCAGAAGGTAAGTAGCTTCTCCCCCGGCTCCCCGCTTCTTTTCCATGGCAGCCGGGATTTTAGTAGCGTCCTGGCTGCCATGGTTACCTGAAAGCATATTGAAGACTGTTCAGTCTTCAATATGCTTTCAGTTGTCTTGCGTTGTGATGAATCCGGCGGGCATTTCCGGCGACGGAAGTGCACGCCGGATCCTCACAACGCAAATGTGAAAGAGGCCTTAGGCATTGCTGCGTCTGTAACGACCTGCTCTATAAAAATGACATGACCTATCACCTCAGGTGAATGCCATAAAAAAATATATATATTTTGGTCCCCTTGACCCAAAAAAGTGTAATATTGAACAATCAAAAAATCATATGCACCCAAAAAATGCAACAATAAATATGCCAACTCTTCCTGCAAAAAAGAAGCCCCTACTCATTGGCAGAAAAATAAAAAATATATGGCTTTCAGAAATGGAAACAGGATTTAAAAAAACAAAATGCTTTATTATGTAAAAAAAAAAAAAAGATAAACATATTGTCACAGTGTAGTTCACTGTGACACAGGTTACCGTGTTGCTCGCTTTAGAAGCTCTCGGGCGTAATGGCTGCAGCGGATGCCGTGTTGGCCGATTACCTGATGAACAAACAAAACGCTCATTCATCAGGTACCGTAATTCGATCGTTTGTGCGCACATAAAAATGATCATTTACTGAAAGTAGATTGTGTTGTGTAATAACGATCTGCTGCCGGCAAACAACTAGTCAGTATGGGGAAGAACATTGACAGTAGTGATTACTGCTCCCCATACAATGGAGATCACTGCATGTAAATACTGCGTTCTCCTCAATTGTCAGGAAGGAACGCTTCCTTCCCAACAATCTCCTGCTCTGTCGCCCTGTTTAAAGGGACCTTAACAGATAAGGTTATCAACTACAATGAGCTGCTTAATGAGAAACACCCCAGCACTTGCCCGGGTATGCCGGGTGCTGACGCCGGCCCTGGTTATGACCACCTGCAATCAAGGAGAGGTGGTCGCGCTTACACACTATAGAAAAAAGTGCCATCCTCTCTGGTGGCCAGGACCATGGTAGCGCACATAAGAAAAAAATGAATCCAGCCAGTGAAGAAGACAATATGGACAATCAAAATACATTAGTAAGTGCCTTGTATTACTTTATCTACATAATAAGTGCCCTTTGCTGAAGTGAGACATCCCTTTTAAATGTTCTAGTGTTGGTTGGGACAAATAGGGATAAGGGACTTGCTCCCCCATTCAAGCTTTTTGTATCCACATAGTTCAGTTATCACACACAATACTTACAGCACAGCTTGGAGGTGACAAGTACTGTCCTGTGTCTGAATTTCAAAACTCTTAACTTTCTTTAGAAGATTTTTCGAAATGTTTTCTCCCAGTTGGGTGCAACATCTTGTACTTGAAAAAGAAAATGCTGATGAAGTAAAAACAGTAAAAGTCAAATAAAAAAAGAAACTGCATAAAAACACAGTAAAGCCTTCACATACAGTATTTCACAAAAGTGAGTACACCTCTCAGATTTTTGGAAATATTTTATCTTTTTTTTATGGGACAACACTGAAGTTCTGACACTTTGATACAATGTAAAGTAGTCAGTGTGCAGCTTGTATAACAGTGTAAATGTGGTGTGCCCTCAAAATAACTCAACACACAGCCATTAATGTCTAAACCGCTGGCAACAACTGAGTACACCCAATTTTCCCTCCCCGTTGTCATGTGACTCATAGTGTTACAAGGTCTCAGGTGTGACTGGGGAGCAGGCATGTTAAATTTGGTGTTATCGCTCTCACACTGGTCACTGGAAATTCAACATGGCACCTCTGTGAGGATTTGAAAAAAAGAATTGTTGCTCTACATAAAGATAGCCTAGGCCAGGCATACTCAACCGGCGGCCCTCCAGCTGTTGCAAAACTACAACGCCCATCATTCCCTGACAGCCTACAGCTATCATCCTACAGAAGGGCATCATGGGAGTTGTAGTTTTACAACAGCTGGAGGGCCGTAGGTTGAGCATCCCTGGCCTAGGCTATAAGAATATTGCCAACCCCTTGAAACTGAGCTGCAGCACGGTGGCCAAGATCATATAGCGGTTTAACAAGACAGGTTCCACTCAGAACAGCCCTCACCGCGGTCGACCAAAGAAGGGGAGTGCACGTCCTCAGTGTCATATCCAGAGGCTGTCTTTTCAAAATAGATGTATGGGTGCTGCCAGCATTGCTGCAGAGGTTAAAGGGGTGGGGGGTCAGCCTGTCAGTGCTCAGACCATACGCCCCACATTGCATCAAATTGGTCTATATGGTTGTCGTCCCAGAAGGAAACCTCTTCTACAGATGATGCACAGGAAAGCAAGCAAACAATTTGCTGAAGACCAGCAGACTAAGGACATGGATTAGTGGAACCATGTCCTGTGGTCTGATGAGACCAAGATAAACTTATTTGGTTCAGATGATGTCAAGCGTGTTTGGTGGCAACCAGGTGAGAAGTACAAAGACAAGTGTGTCTACAGTCAAGAATGGTGGTGGGAGTGTCATGGTTTGGGGATGCATGAGTGCTGCCGGCTGTGGGGAGCTACAGTTCATTGAGGGAACCATGAATGCCAACATGTACAGTGACATACTGAAGCAGAACATGATCCCCTCCCTTCAGAAACTGGGCCGCAGGGCAATATTCCAACATGATAACGACCCCAAACACACATCCAAGATGACCACTGCCTTGCTAAAAAAAAGCTGAGGGTAAAGGTGCTGGACTGGCCAAGCATGTCTCCAGACCTAAATCCTATTGATCATCTGTGGGGCATCCTCTGTGATGTCGTCATGGAGGAGTGGAAGAGGATTCCAGTGGCAAACTGTGAAGCTCTAGTGAACTCCATGCCCAAGAGAGTTAAGGCAGTGCTGGAAAATAATGGTGGCCACACAAAATATTGACACTTTGGGCACGATTTGGACATTTTCTCTTAGGGATGTACTCACTTTTGTTGCCAGCGGTTTAGACATTAATGGCTGTGTGTTGAGTTTTTTTGAGGGCACACCACATTTACACTGTTATACAAGCTGCACACTGACTACTTTACATTGTATCAAAGTGTCAGATCTGTGTTGTTCCATAAAAATATATAATAAAATATTTACAAAAATGTGAGGTGTGTACCCACTTTTGTGAGATACTGTATACAAAGTTAAAAGAGTCAGTGCCTAAACTGGCGATGTCTACCTCAACCATTGCATATGCAAAAGAATCTTAAACCCTTCACGACTGCTATCTGTATATATACATGCTGACTGCCTATACCCCACGCAGTTAGCATGTATATATGTACATGCCTGTCTTTAAAGTGCTTGGATTAAAACTCCTACTCCTGCAATGGGTCAGTGACAGCGGGGACCCAGAGGAGAAGACAGAAGCAGTTTATTACTGCTTCTGCCCTCTCCTGCGCAGGGTGCATAGCGCTCAATGAGCGCTATGCGGTGAATACAGGAAGCGGCTGAGCAGCTTTCTCTATAGGACCCGTCTCGGGGCTACAACAGAGCAGCAGGATCTTGGTAGACCCTGATCAGCACTACTAAGTGCTGTGCCCCCAGGGGGGGAGGGGGCTGTTTTCCACTGTAACTGGGACAGTTACTGCCTCGGACAGGGCAGCAGCTGAAAAATAAGAATAGTGCTGCTGGATCCAGAACAGTTGGGAGGTTTGCAGGAGCATTATGAACTGTGTTAAGAACATTCCCTCAATACAGATGTGGGCAAAACCTAACATGGACTCCTGTGCTTGTAATCAATCCCCCCCCCCATCAATCCGAGCCTGCTCACCATCTAACCCCCTCTGCACCTAATTAGTGCATTTAATTGACACCACGACCCAGACATTTACCAGCGTCTGGATCACAGCATCAGATTACTCTCACCAAACACACAGACATCAGTAAAGCCTCCATGTTACACTGTCCTCCTGTCCATACTGGATCTTTAGTGTAAAACTTGTGTAAAACTCTTCTAGCCATACCGAGTTCAGGTGATCTTAGTCTAAGGCCGGGTTCACATCACTGTTTAGTATTTCATACTTTTGATCCGTCAGAAGAGTAGAAAAATAAACCAAAAACGGATCCTGAATTTTAAGCATCCGTTATGCTCAGTTATGCACAGTTTACATCTGTTTTGGCCATTTCCATCTGAGACCTGTTTTTTTAGACAAAAAAAAGTTCTACACAAATTATTATTTTTTTTAGTCTAAAATAACGGATCTCAGATGGAAATAGCTAAGACTGATGCAAAATGTGCATAACTGAGCATAACAGATGCTTAACATACAGGATCCGTTTTTGTTTATTTTTCTGTTCTTAGGATGGATCAGAAGAACGGAAAACTAAACAGGGATGTGAAGCTGGCCTTAGGCCTCATGCAAACGGCCGTATGTATTTTGCGGTCTGCAAAAAACGGATCCGCAAAAAATATGGATGACGTGTGCATTCCGTATTTTGCGGAACCTAACAGCTGGCCCCTAATAGAACAGCACTATCCTTGTCCGTAATGCGGATAATAATAGGACATGTTCTATTTTTTTGCGGAACTGAAATACGGATATACGGAAAAGGGAATGTATATGGAGTAACTTCTGTTTTTTTTTTTTTTTTGCGGACCTGTTGAAATGAATGGCTCCATATACGGTCCGAAAAAAAATGGAATGGACACAAAAAGAATATACGTTCGTCTGCATGAGGCCTTATGCTCATGGTTTCCTTTAACCTCTTAATTTTGAAAATCAATAAAAATGTATTGTTCAAAAAAAAAAAATTCCACCCAAAACTAACAGCTCACTACTTCTTAGGAGTTCAGACCTTATTTGCCTACTGGGATGTGACGTGCTTGTCTCATGTCTTGCTCCGGGCTAGTGTACGCACATTGTGTCACCTCTCTCAAATAGGTAATTGTAAAGCTCGGCAGATTGCTCTGGGCCGCCATGTCTACTGATAATCACGTCTTGTTTCTGTGTTCCTGTGTCAAACTTTCATTTCTAAGGTATTTAAAGGAGAGAGGGGCTTCCTCTGTCAGCTCATTGTCCCCCGTAACTGATTGTGGGGGCCAATTCTTTACTATGCGATCTGACTCACTTTTCTATTAGGGCATTCCAGATGGAGTACCATGACAGGCAATAATAATATACTACGTACTTCATAGCATTACAGGAGCAATCAAATCATGACAATTCCCTAAAGTATAAATTGTAAAAATGAATATAAATGAAATGTTAGGCCTCATGCATACGACCATTTCCATTTCTGCGGTTCGCAAATAGCGGATCCGCAATACCGGCCGTTTATGTTCCACATTTTGCGGAACGGAATGTCCTGGCCTTTATCGAACTGTCGAAAATGGAGAATAGGACACGCCCTATTTTTTTGCGGGGCTGCAGAACGGACATACAGATACGGACAGCACACTGTGTGCTGTCTGCATCTTTCATGGCCTTATTGAAAGGAATGAGTCCGCATCCGACCCGCAAAAAATGTGAATCGGATGCAGAGCAAAAATACATTTGCATGCATGAGCCTTTATACTGATGAACTATCCTGAGGATAGGTCATCAGTATTTGATCGTGGGGACCCCCGCCAATTATCTGTTTGAGAGGCACCGGCGCAGGCAGTAGCCCAGCATTCTTCTCTCTGCTCACCAGTACCAGACCCTTTAAATAGTTATGGCTTTAAATAGTTATGGCACCGTATTAAATGCACCTGCCCATAAGACGCAACTAGGTTTTAGAGGAAAATAAGAAAAAATATTTTTCATTAGACCCCAATCGAACTCCCAATATTAATCAGACTTCAGAACAAACCCCCAGTGTTAGTAAGTCCCCAAATCAGACCTCAGATTAGACCTCCATGTGAATGAACACCGATCAGACCTCAGATCAGACCTCAATAAGTCTCCCAATCAGACCTCAGATCATACCAGCATGTGAATGACCCCCAATCTGACCTCCATAAGTCCCCAATCAGACCTCATATCAGACCTCCATGTGAATGTCTCCCAATCAGACCTCTATGTGAATGACCCCCAATCTCAGGTCAGATAAAAAAATAAATCATCTTACCTCTCCTACTCCGGTCGTCGCTGCCGCTCATCACATCCAGCGCTCTTCTTCTTCCTGCTGCGTACTGTGATGTGACACAATGCACACAGCGCGAGCATACAGCGCACCAACGTCCTCACACGGTGGCGCAGTCACAGCACAGCGAGTGGCCGAAGACCAGGATGCGATGAGTACACAGCCCGGGGAGCACTGCATTCACCGCTTCCCGTTCCTCCTGTACTATTGATTGCTTCCATTATGGAAACGCTCATTAGTATTCACCCCATAAGACGCACTGGGGGGGGGGGAAAACATTGCGTCTTATAGGTCAAAACATACAGTACATTTATTTCACATAGTCATATTCCTGCTGACCTGTAAAATTAAGGGGGTTGTCTGACCCCCAATCTAAAATCAAGGCTCAGAAAGAGCTTAAAAGAAAGAAAAAAGTCAGCTCACCTGTTCACTGGTTCCAGTGGTGAGGGTCCCATCCTTCCAGTCCCCTGTGCAGCAGAAACGTGACATCCCATCCATGGTTGCCATTAAATGTACCTATATATACATAGATATATAGATCTGCAGCTATTTCAGATAGATAATGCCTTTCCTCTGGTCTAGTTCACACTTAGCTTTTCCTTAGCTAGGAGTATACTATAGACGTCTTACCCTCAGAGGCATACAGCAGACAGAGGAGCGCAGCTGCCAGCCGCACAGCAGTCATGTTCATTCCACTGAAGAAGAACAAAGTCCCACTTTCCTCCCAGGGCTGTCTACGCACAGGTATGTCCCTCCCAGTCCGTCCACAGCTCCCTGAGGTGAGGCCACACCTGGATTTTAGCTGCTGCACACGTGATTTATTCTACACATTCCTCTGTAGATGCTGCACTGACCATCCCATGTTCTACAGTGACATAGCTTTACCAACGGGAGCCATACCCCCACCCTATTGTTCTGTATATGGGGGAGATACATATTTTAAAGTCAGCACAAAGTGACAGTACATTACCTCATGTTTTGTAGGTTTTCCTCTATCATCTGTCTACAGGACAGGTGATGATGCAGGGGCCCCTAAAGCGCAATTAGCTTAGGGGACACATATTTCCACAGCCCCCTGCATGCACCGCATGGTGAAAGAAATCCAACGTGAGCTATCACAGACTCGAAGAAAAAATGGTGGAACTCATTGCCTCGCATAGTGCCCTTATTGATGCTAATGAAGCTCTGGAAGAAGAGGTGAGCAGAATGGCGGCAAAAATGGATGATCTAGAATACCGCAGCAGACGCAATAATGTGTGTCTGAGGTGGGCCTCTGAATCCATGGGCACAGCAGAGCTGGAAGACCTGCTCCAGACTTTACTTAAGGCTACATGCACATGACAGTTGTTTTTTGCTGTCCGCAAATCGCGGATCCATCTTCCTTTTTTTTTCACATCCACATCCGTTCCGTGTGTCCGCAAACTTTGTAGGTTGTGTTTCCGTGTGTCTTCCGTTTTCTTTTGCGGATCCGCAAAAAAAACGGAAGGCTTGAACCAGTTTCTTAAAGTACCTGTACAAGTGCCCTGGTTTCCAAGCAACCATCCGCAAAAAACGGATGCGGATGACAAACGGATGGCTTCCGTTGGTCATCCACACTTTTTGCGGACCCATTGACTTCTATGGGTCCGCAAACCGTTTTTTGCGGACAAGAATAGGACATGCCATATTTTTTTTGCGGACGTGAAATGCGGACAGCGGACAGGCAACGAAAGAGGCATCCGCATTTTTAACGGATCCGTAGAAATGAATGGGAAACCATCAGATCCGCAAAAAAACCAAAAAAATGGAACGGAGGCCGCAAAAAAACACTGCCGTGTGCATGTAGGCTAAAGCGGCTGTGCCTGATGCTACTGAAATGGACTTTAAAATAGAGAGGATCCATTGGATCCCTAAGCCAGTGGGGCCGACCCAGCCATCTCCCAAGATGTCCTTGCGAGGATCCATTTTTTTCAAATGAAATAGGCCTTCCTGAGAGCTTTGAGGCAGAATCCCCAAAGGCGTCTTTAAAGGCATAGCTATTTACCCAGATTTGTTTGCGGCCACACTGGCTAAGAGGAGAGAATTTGCTCTTGTCACTAAGCTGGTATGTGACAAACAAGTAAGGTATCACTAAGGCTTCCCCGGGAAATTGCCGATTTCCTACAATGGCACTCTGCATACCTGCATCTCTCCGCAAGTGGCCATGCAGAAGCTGAAAACCTGGGGCCTACTCGTACGTGATTCCTCTCCATCCCATCATCAACAAGCACACATCGTCCCGGCTTGGGCCCTGACCTGAGTCGGTTCCAGAAGATATTTATTCCCTGGTGATGTGACCGTGTTCTTTTTGGTTGCACACCCCTGCTTGGTACTTCACCTTGGCGAAGTGTTCTGGACTCTCTGGAACCTGTTTTACCTGGAAAAGTTCTGGTTTTGTTTCTCCACAGAGATGTGGAGATCTACAAATGGGACCTTAAGATAACACCAGCAGAAATCTTGGGAATGGCTCAGAGACTTTACTTTCTCACTTTATCATGGGGTTTAAGATACTCTCTGAATGTGAAGGGACTGAACTCCCCCTTTAAAAGGAGGCAATTCTGGTTGGATGCATTAAGTTCACATTGTGACATAGTAATGGCCCAAGAAACACATCTGTTTTCTAAGGACATTCATAGATGCATCCACCCAGGATTTGCCCATCTTTTTCACTCACCCGCCCACCTCAAGAGAGGGCCCTTGCACAGGACCATATGCCCTCCGAGATATACGGTCCATGAGCGGGCCATATGTCCCAGAGCGGCATTGAGCATGCGCATGGGAGCACACAGCATAGATTACAATGATGCTGTGGACGTCGGGCTGCCCGCGGGAATACTGTCCCGCACTCATTAGATCATATGAGTGCGGAACAATAGCCCCGCGGGTGGCCCGACGTCCACAGCGTCATTGTAATCTATGATGCTGTGCGCTCCCGTGTGCACGATCAATGCCGCTCTGGGACATATGGCCTGCTCACGAACCTAATATGTCGGAGGGCATACAGTCATGTGCAAGGGCCCAAAAGCGGAGTTTTTTCTAGCTATCAAGGGCACTGTTGAAATTAGGGTGTCTTCTATTATTGCTGCTTCTAAAGGGCGCAATATCATTATTGTTTGTTTGGTAGATAATGTACGATTTACTTTAGCGATGATGTACACCCCCAACAATCGCCTGATTTAGTTCCTCAGATGTTTTTTTTTTTTAGGAAATTGCAGTCTGTGTCACGTGGTTTGCTAATTATAGGAGGGGATTATAATATCCTGGTTAACATATCCTTAGACTTTAATAGGACTTTGAGCAGGTCTTGACCAGATCTGCAACTTCTGCCACATCTAGCAGTATCAGCATGGAGAGTGCAAGACTTTACCTTCATGTCTCAATCTCATCGTTCTCAATCTAGGATAGACTACTTCTAAATCTCTGTTGACTTATTGAGGCTGGTCCCCTCATCGCCAGATGTTTGGATCCAAGTGACAGGGAGATGCAGTGACGGCCATAAAGGGATCCAGAGCGACGTGGGTGCCGGTAAGTATAATCCGTACAAGGGGCCCAGGCATTGGGGGGGGGGGGGGTAGGAATTTTAGATATCAGATAACCCCTATAAGGGAATTATGGGTATGTATTCATCTCCCAAAGGGTGATGCTAGGGTGTTGGCCTCTGGTTTCCTCTCCAAAACTTTCCACATCTCCAATGACAGGAGGCAGGGATGCCTCCATCCTCATTAGTTTTGCACTCCTCGTGCAACCCCTGGCCGAGGCCATACGTTCCAATCCGAATATTAGAGGCATCCAAGTGGGCTCAGGGTCCCAGGTCATGACACTTTACGAGGATGATGTTATTCTGTCCCTAACCAACCCAGAGGACTCCCTGCCTGCTGTTTGTGAAGGCTTATAGCAATTCTCTAGAGTTTTATATTATAAGTTGAATACCGCCAAATCATAAATTTTGCTTTTGTTTATATCTGAGGAGACCAGAGGCAGTGTCATGCCTTCAGCAAGTTTTTTGTTAATTTATTCATAGTTTTCATGCATAGTCGATATAGTTTTCTGTATAATTCTCTGATTGTGTAACAGCACCCCCTAGTGGCCGTTTTACATACAATTTCAGCTATTCATACTAGAAGTTTGGTCTACTTGAGCTTCCATACCTCAGTGACATCATCAGCCCTGCACATACCAGTCACTTCCTCGTTTACAGCCATCTTTCCAGAGGTTATCACATGGTCTGGAAGTCTCTGGAGTCATCATCCACATCTAAGCTCGCGGTAGCATTGGATTGTCACATTACAGCCTGTGTGCATCTGTATTTTGCATGTTTTTCCTGCTCTTTTATAGCAGCTGCAGTTAATAGGTACAGACCATGTCTGTGCATTTAACTAGCATAGCGTGCTCATGGTTAAATCCTGTATATCTGTGTTTCTATGTGCATTGCTATGCACAGTAATGTACGATATGCATGGTAATATGTCGGACCCATTAGTACAGTGGATATAAAAAGTCTACACACCCCTGTTAAAATGTCAGGTTTCTGTGCTGTAAAAAAAATAAGACAAAGCTAAATAATTTAAGAACTTTTTCTACCTTTACTGTGACCTATAAACTGTACCACTCAATTGAAAAACAAACTGAAATCTTTTAGGTGGAGGGAAGAAAACAAAAAAAACTAAAATAATGTGGTTGCATAAGTGTGCACACCCTCTTGTAACTGGGGATGTAGCTGTGTTCAGAATTAAGCAATCACATTCAAAATCATGGAATAGGAGTCAGCATACCCCCGCCATCATTTAAAGTGCCTCTGATTAACCCCAAATAAAGTTCAGCTGCTCTAGTTGGTCTTTCCTGAAATTTTCTTAGTCGCATCCCACAGCAAAATCCATGGTCCACAGAGAGCTTCCAAAGCATCAGAGGGATCTCATTGTTAAAAGGTGTCAGTCAGGAGAAGGGTCCAAAAGAATTTCCAAGGCATTAGATGTACCATGGAACACAGTGAAGACAGTCATCATCAAGTGGAGAAAATCTGGCCCGACAGTGACCAAGAACTGGACGTCCCTCCAAAATTGATGAAAAGACGAGAAGAAAACTGGTCTGGGAGGCGACCAAGAGGCCTACAGCAACATTAAAGGAGCTGCAGGAATATCTGGCAAGTACTGGCTGTGTGGTACATGTGACAACAATCTCCCGTATTCTTCATATGTCTGGGCTATGGGGTAGAGGGGCAAGACGAAAGCCTTTTCTCACGAAGAAAAACATCCAAGCCAGGCGACATTTTGCAAAAACACATCTGAAGTCTCCCAAAAGCATGTCGGAAAAGGAGTTATGGTCTGATGAAACCAAGGTTGAACTTTTTGCCCACAATTCCAAAAGATACATTTGGCACAAAAACAACACTGCACATCACCAGAAGAACCCCATCCCCACAGTGAAGCATGGCGGGGGCAGCATCAGGCTGCGGGGCTGTTTTTCTTCAGCTGGAACTGGAGCCTTAGTTAAGATAGAGGGAATTATAAACAGTTCCAAATACCAGTCAATATTGGCCCCAAACCTTCAGGCTTCTGCTAGAAAGCTGAACATGAAGAGGAACTTCATCTTTCAGCATGACAACGACCCAAAGCATACATCCAAATCAACAAAGGAATGGCTTCACCAGAAGAAGATTAAAGTTTTGGAATGGCCCAGCCAGAGCCCAGACCTGAATCCGATTGAAAATCTGTGGGGTGATCTGAAGAGGGCTGTGCACAGGAGACGCCCTCGCAATCTGACAGATTTGGAGTGTTTTTATAAAGAAGAGTGGGCAAATCTTGTCAAGTCAAAATGTGCCATGCTGATAGACTCATACCCAAAAAGACTGAGTGCTGTAATCAAATCAAAAGGTGCTTCAACAAAGTATCAGTTTAAGGGTGTGCACACTTATGCAACCATATTATTTTAGATATTTTTTATATTATTAGATATTTATTATATTTAGATATTATTTTAGATATTTTAGATATTTTTTTTTCTTCCCTCCACCTAATAGATTTCAGTTTGTTTTTTAATTGAGTTGTACAGTTTATAGGTCACAATAAAGGTGGAAAAAGTTCTGAAATGATTTATCTTTGTCTCATTTTTTTACAGCACAGAAACCTGACATTTTAACAGGGGTGTGTAGACTTTTTATATCCACTGCAAGTGTACTATTTTTCTGTTCCCCAGTTTCACCGCGCATTTACATCCTTGCAATAAAGATAGAGTTGGACGATACTCCATTGTCAATGCATTGCCGGGTTAAGGTTTAGCTGTCTGTCAAGCTATGTACCTTCACACATAAGGAGGACAGAACAGTGAAACAGCGGCTTCTTACAAGCTAGATACAAGGAACTGGGACTCCTTAAATCCTGGCCGCAGGAAAACAACGGCTTCTTACAAGCTGGATACGAGAAACTGCGATTCCTCAAATCCTAGCCACAGTGGGTCAGCAACCTCTAACAGGCTGGACCGCATGATACTGAACCCTGCAAGGTGGTACGGTGTAGCATCGTCACCCACGACAGTTGCAAGTGTGCAAACCTGTTCACAGTGTCATTATGTCGGCAAGAGAATCCCAACTGTTCGAGACAAGGTCGCACTTCTCTGTTAGCTCCAGAAGCTCAAAGAGGTCAGTGAGCAGCTCCACAGTCGCCATTGTCCGCGCAGAGGCTGAAGCCGCCAAGGTCCGCGCATCAGCTGAACAAGAAAGACAATCAAAAATAGAGAAAGCACGCATAAAAGCAGCACTGGCTGAACAACAAGCAACACTGGAAAAGCTAATTGTGGAAAAAGAAGCTGCAGCTGCTGTAGCAGAAGCCGAGGCTTTAGAAGAAGTGAGAAACTCAGCAGCATAATTGGGCCTGAACCGCAAAATAACTCACAACGCACTTCAGATTACGTCATGCAGCATGCTGAGTCGGATGAGGACCTAAATTCGGGTCCAAGAGCAGCGTCAACCCCTGCTAAAGAGCCACAGCAGACTCCTATAACACAACAAGTGACCTCAGTTGACCAAAAACCCTGCATTGAACGAGACAACAGCTTCATAGGACCTCAGCCCTCAATGCAATCTACATTCAGACCCACAAATGATCGCAGTATGGTCAAATCCTTTAACCGCTTCAGCCCCCCTAGCTTAAACACCCTTAATGACCAGGCCACTTTTTACAATTCCGCACTACACTACTTTCACCGTTTATTGCTCCGTCATACAACTTACCACCCAAATGAATTTTACCTCCTTTTCTTCTCACTAATAGAGCTTTCATTTGGTGGTATTTCATTGCTGCTGACATTTTTACTTTTTTTGCTATTAATCAAAAATGACCGAAATTTTTGCAAAAAATGACATTTTTCACTTTCTGTTGTAAAATTTTTCAAAAAAACTACATTTCTATATAAATTTTTCTCTAAATTTATTGTTCTACATGTCTTTGTTAAAAAAGTCCAATAAGTGTATATTTATTGGTTTGGGTAAAAGTTATAGCGTTTACAAACTATGGTGCAAAAAGTGAATTTCGGCATTTTGAAGCAGCTCTGACTTTCTGAGCACCTGTCATGTTTCTTCAGGTGCTAGAATGTCAGGATAGTATGAATACCCCCCAAATCACACCATTTTAGAAAGAAGACACCCCAAAGTATTCGCGGAGGGGCTTGGTGAGTTCATGTATCATTTCATTTTTTTTCACAAGTTAGCGGAAAATGACACTTTCTGAAAAAAAAAAAAATTTCTGATAACTTCTGGCAAAAAAAAAAAAATCTCAGACGGACTCACTATGCCCCTCAGTGAATACCTTGGGGTGTCTACTTTCCGAAATGGGGTCATTTGTGGGGTGTGTTTACTGTTCTGGCATTTTGGGCGGGGCTAAATTGTGAGCCGCCATGTAAAACCTAAAGGTACTCGTTGGAATTTGGGCCCCTTTGCAGTAGAAATACTCCACATGTGACCCCATTTTGGAAAGAAGACACCTCAAGGTATTCCATGAGGGGCATTGCGAGTTCATAGAAGATTTTTTTTTTGGCACAAGTTAGGGTACTTTCACACTAGCGTTTTGGATTCCGTTTGTGAGATCCGTTTCAGGGCTCTCACAAACGGTCCAAAACGGATCAGTTAAGCCCCAATGCATTCTGAATGGATAAGGATCCGTTCAGAATGCATCAGTTAGGCTCCGTTCGCCTCTATTCCGTTTTGGTAGGCGGACACCAAAACGCAGCATGCAGCTTTTTGGTGTCCGTCTGAAGAGACGGAGCCTAACGGATCCGTTTTTTTTACAATGTAAGTCAATGGGGACGGATCCGTTGTCAGTGACACAATATGGTGCATTTGAAAGCGGATCCGTTCCCATTGACTTTCAATGTAAGTCAAAACGGATCCGTTTTGGACTTTGTAATTTTTCTTTAAAGCTAATGCAAAGCGGATCCGTTCTGAACGGATACAAGCGTTTGCATTAGAGGTAGCGGATCCGTCTGTACAAATAAACAGACGGATCCGCACTAACACAAGTGTGAAAGTACCCTTAGTGGAAATTGATTTTTTATTGTTTTTTCTCACAAAGTCTCCCTTTCCGCTAACTTTTGACAAAAAGTTTAATTTTTCATGGACTCATTATGCCCCTCAGCGAATACCTTGGGGTGTCTTCTTTCCAAAATGGGGTCACATGTGGGGTATTTATACTGTCCTGGCATTTTAGGGGCCCTAAAGCGTGAGAAGAAAAATGCGTAAAAATGCCCTCCTAAAAGGTACTCGTTGGAATTAGGGCCCCTTTGCGCATCTTGGCTGCAAAAAAGTGTCACACACGTGGTATCGCCATACTCAGGAGAAGTAGGGCAATGTGCTTTGGGGTGTATTTTTACATATACCCATGCTGGGTGAGAGAAATATCTCTGTAAATTGACAACTTTGAATAAATAAATGTAAATAAATGTAAAAAGTTGTCGTTTACAGCGATATTTCTCACACCCAGCATGGGTATATGTAAAAATACACCCTAAAACACATTGCCCTACTTCTCCTGAGTACGGCGATACCACATAAGTGACACTTTTTTGCAGCCAAGATGTGCAAAGGGGCCCTAAAACCAATGAGTACCTTTAGGATTTCACAGGGCATTTTTACGCATTTGGATTCTCACGCTTTAGGGGCCTCTAAATGCCAGGGCAGTATAAATACCCACATGTGACCCCATTGTGGATAGAAGACACCCCAAGGTATTCCGTGAGGGCATGGCGAGTTCACAGAAAAAAAATTTGGCACAAGTTAGCGGAAATTGATTTTTTTTTTTTACAAAGTCTCATATTCCACTAACTTGTGACAAAAATAAAATTTTGCATGAACTCACCATACCCCTCACGGAATACCTTGGGGTGTCTTCTTTCTAAAATGGGGTCACATGTGGGGTGTTTGTACTGCCCTGGCATTTGAGGGTCTCCACAATCATTACACGTATGGCCAGCATTAGGAGTTTCTGCGATTCTCCGTATATTGAGCATACTGGTAATGAGATTTTTTTCCGTTCAGCCTCTGCGCTGAAAAAAAAAATGAACGGCACAGATTTTTCATTCGCAATGTGGATGAAAAAATCTCTGCCAAATCAGTGACTGCGGATGCGGTGGGCTGGGCGCTAGCTACCTAACAAGTAGCTAACTAACTGGCGGTGATAGGGGACCCTTATGCCCCATTCACACGTCCGAAATTCTGTTTGCGGAACGGAATTGCGGACCCATTTATTTCTATGGGGACAGACTTTGTCCCGCTCGGATCCGAATTACGGATCCGCGCTCCGGGTCTGCACTTCCGTTCCGCAAAAATATAGAACATGTCCTATTCTTGTCCGCTATTGCGGACAAGAAAAAGCATTTTCTATATAGTTCTGGCAATGTGCGGATCTGCAAAATGCGGAAAGCACATTGCCGGTGTCCGTGTTTTGAGGATCTGCGGATTGGATCCGCGGATCGAATCCGCGGATCCGTGAATCCACGGATCCGTGAATCCACGGATCCGCAAAACACATATGGACGTCTGAATGGAGCCTTACAAGGGGTGTGATCAATGACAGGGGGTGATCAGGGGTCTAGATGGGGTGATCAAGGGGTTAATAGGTGAGGGGGTGGGGGGTTAGTGTAGTGTTTGGTGCAACTTTACATAGTTACCTGGTCCTCTGGTGGTCGATCCCAGCAAATGGGACCACCAGAGGACCAGGTAGCAGCTATATCAGACGCTGTTCACAAAACAGCGTCTGATATACTTGTTTGATGCGATTTATATCGCATCTACAGCCTGCCAGCGATTGATCATCGCTGGCAGGCTGTAGTACAACTCTTCAGACGCGCGACGCTGTGAACGCGCGCGTGTTCACAGGAAGTCTCGCGTCTCGCGAGATGACGCGCCACCGCGTCCGATCAGAAGAACAGGACCGCCCGCAGGACGCAATCCTGCGTACGGCGGTCCTGAAGAAGTTAAAAAAAGAACAAATAGATGATGGCTATTACAGCAACAATCCACCAAACAGAGATCCAGGTATGTCAGATTTTCTGAAATTCCTTGCCCGACGTGAGTTAATAAACAAGGGGCTCTCCAAGTTTGATGACAGACCTGAAAGCTATAGGTCATGGTGATCATCATTCAGAAATACAATCAGAGACCTACTGTAGACCTGTCTGCATGTGAGGAAATTGATCTTCTTGTCAAATGGCTAGGAAACGAGTCGGCAGAGCATGCAAAGCGGATTCTCATTAGCCATTAATATCAACTACCCAAACACAGGGTTAAAAATGATATGGGAGAGACTTGAGGACTATTATGGCTCACCAGGAGTGATAGAGAATACGCTCTTCAAAAGATCCAAAACAAAGGGTTCCAGAAGCTGAGAGAACTGAGTGACCTGCTGACAGAGCTCTAAGTTGCCAAAGAGGAAGGAGATTTACAAGGTCTGGCATTCTTAGATACTGCATGTGGTGTAAACCCCATAGTACAAAAACCACCTCATAACCTGCAGGAGAACTGGATTGCTCAAGTCTCCAGGTACAAGCAACAGCACAATGTCGCATTTCCTCCATTCTTGCATTCATAGCGCCTATAGCCATCTGGCTCCAGGAAGAGTACACAGTGGGCTCAGCATGCATGTTGGTACCTGCATCCCTGGATCTAATGGAGGCTGTTATAGCACCAGAACTGGTTAATAAGCACGGTGGATCCAGCATGCATGCTGGGCCTGCACTCCCTGGATTTTATGTGGCTGTCATGGCCCATAACAGGTAGGATTTAGCGTTAGGACCACTCATAGAGGGGGCCTTGGCGTGGCAAGTGGCTTATTACCTTTTGATCAAAACGTACACTAACGACCTCTTATAGCTTCTAGCATAGAGGCAGGGCAGAGTGCTGGTTGCAGAGTGCCACCACCGGTAAGATTGTTCCACATTATCGATTCTAGAGGAAGACATTAACTGACTCTAATCAGCGGGACGCCGCTGACAGTTTGTGAGTAGCGGGACGCCGCACTCACGTGAATAAGATACAGCGCTAGTCAATGATTGATGAAACCTAATTCATTGATACAATTAAAAGGACACATAAGGAGAAAGACAGTTATACCTCTAAGAAGGACTATTAATATTGTCCCAATTATATTGGACTTTTGAAGTATATAATAAGCTCCTAAAGAGACGTATTGAAGTGTCTTTTACAACAGTTTTACTCTAGTTCTTTTTAGTGGATGTACAGCAGCCCTGCATAAGACCATTACATTTTTATTTAGATCCAAGTAACTTATAGTAGGTACTAAATGAATGATACCTCTTATTTTATTATTGTCTAATAAATTTTGTCGAATAACATCTTGACATCTGTTTCTAGTCCCGTCGATATTGTCCCCAATATCAGAGAGTGCCCAGATACTATATATATTATATTTGGGTATTCTGTTGACGCCTTCTATTAAATCCATAGTAAAAGTGAACTGCCAGGCCTTACTCTTACAGTTAGGGAGGGACTATGAGACATGGACCACACAAAACTTGTCATGGATTGTGAGAATCAATATTTCAAAAATGATGATTCTACCCAAAATCCTCTATAGATTTTGTGGCATACTGCTAAAAATTCCCCTTCACATCATTTGACAACTCCAATCTGACATGCTCAGATTCATTTGGGCCCAGTTAGATCTAGGGTTGGCAAGTCAGCCATGACTAGAGGAGGCCTAGGGGTTCCAGACCTGAAGACTTATTATTGGGTCAATCTAACGGACAAGGTTAAGGAATAGTGGAGTCCCTCGGGCCCTCAAAAGTGGCTGCAAATAGAGAATTCTCTCAGTAAGACTTCTTCCCTTCCCAGTTTTCTAGCTGCCCAAGGGTGGAAACCATCCACTTACCCATTGCCCCTAGGTTCTATGTACACTGCAATAAAATGTTGGACGCGGTTGATATACACTTTCAAACTTCTTAAACTGGACAAGTCTCAATTTTCCTTAGTGGCACGAGTATTCCATATCCCCTTTTTTTAACCTCTCTCCTTGGGTATCGAATGGGATAGACACATCAGGGCTCCAGACTAAAAAAAATTACCTAGGAGCCATTGGCTCCTAAACTGAAAAATTTAGGAGCCAAATAAAATTTTTAGTCGCCAAATTTAAATAGATATATATTCATGATAGAAAAAAATTGCCTCATTAACACGTCAGTATTTGGTCAGTGATTTTCATCAGTGATTGTGAGCCAAAACGAGGATTGGAGCCTCCACGGACATAAGGTATAAGGGAAAGATCTGCACCTGTTCTGTGTTTACAGCCGCAACTGGTTTTGGCTCAAAAATCACTGATGGAAATCACTGACCGAACACTGATGCCACAGTCACACACAGGTTTACATTATGTTTCGGTCATATGTTATATTATACTATGACTGAAACATAACGGACGCCTCAGACAGATACCGTACTGCAGCATCCCTCACCATAGCGTTCCATTGTACAAAAAATTTATATTTTTTCTGGACTTTACAGGATGGGAAGACGTGGTACACTACGATCTCCCATTCTGCAAAAAAAACGTATAAATTAGCATATATGGTTTTTTGTACAATGGAACTCTATTGGATGGATGCCACAGTATGGCATCTGTCTGAGGCGTCCGTCAACATACGTTTTTTTTTTTGTATATGTTAAACGTATGACAAAAATCCAACACTTCCATTATTTTCATTGTTCTGCTCATCAAACGGAGCAGAACAACAGAAATAAATAGTGGTGGTGTGAACAGGGCCTAGGAGGTGGGTATGCAGGGAACCATCACCGGTCTAATAACATGAAGCAATTATAGCGAAGTGATAAAGTCCAGTCCAATATGGCGGAACCTCCCTGTACGTTATCACTTGGCTATAATAGCCTGCTGTGTATTTACTATACACTGCAACACATACATCACTGCACTACATACATCAGTGTGAGCTGTATGTAGTGATGTGTGATGTATACATGTGTATGATGTATGTAGTGCAGTATGTGATGTATGTAGTGCAGTATGTGATGTGTGTAGTGCAGTGTGTGATGTATGTAGTGCAGTATGTGATGTGTGTAGTGCAGTGTGTGATGTATGTAGTGATGTGTAGTGCAGTGTATGATGTATACATGTGTATGATGTATGTAGTGCAGTGTGTGATGTATGTAGTGATGTATACATGTGTACTGTATGATGTATGTGATGATCACACACTCCACTACATACATTACACACATGGATACACAACACCTTGCTCTGTCTTCTTCTTATGCGGCCCCATCTTGATTCTTCAGCTCCTCAGCGCGCCCGGCACTTCTTCCTTCAGCCCCCCCCCAGAGCCGGCCCCTCCTCCTTTCATCTCCCGCCGGCTTTCTCTGGTGCAGGGCGCTGTATGGCTTTGCGCCCGCCCAAACTAACCAATAGCAAAGCTCCTTACTGTATGGAGCATTGCTATTGGTTATTTCAGGCTGCGCTGCCTGTGCTGTGCCGCTCGCTGCGTCTGCTGAAGTTTTTTTTTTTTTCTTAAAGCTGCAGCGCAGCGGTGGGACAAGTCGCAAATGGCGATAAGACTTAAATTTCTTATCGCCATTTGCAAATTCCTAGTCGCATTGGCGACCATTTTGGTCGCCATCTGGAGCCCTGCACATTAGACAAACTCCTTCACATACTGAAATCTCCCTCCCTCTTGTTTCAGTCAGTACCTTCAAATCAAACGTTTCCTTTCTTCCCTAGTAAGCAGTGGAATAGGGACCCCATCCTCGAAAACTGCTAATTTTTTTTAATAGGGTATCTGGACCTAAAACAGGATTATCCATCTTTTGGGTATCTGGACCTAAAATAGGATTATCCATCTTTTACTCCTCCCTATCCAGACCCTTTGCCCCAACTAAGCTTCCTTTCATGCTCAGATGTGAGGCAGAGCTGGAAAAGACCTACTCCATGTCTGACGGGCACTCTGCCATATATTGGGCAGTTAAGCCCTACCACTGTATAAATCACTCCAAACAAAATACGAAAATCCAACTACGGTGGTATCGGACACTGGACAGATCAACACATATAATTCCCTCCTAGCCGACATCTTGTTGCTGTGGATGTGGACAAAAGGGAACACTTATATGTGGTGGTACTGCCCGCTCGTCAAGCCTCTCTGGCGGGATATGCTTAGAAAAACATCTGACTTACCTTTGGAACTTACCCCAGAGTTAGCAGTTTTATGTATAGGGCTATCCGACATCCCTCGGAGAGGTGGGTATACGTCCATATCCTTACTGCCACAAGGAAGATCGTAGCTCGCCACTGGAAACAAGCTGTCACTCCACAATTAACGGAGATCACTCAACTACTTGATCAACATATGCAGCACTAATTAATTTACATGTACGCCCCTTCCTTGCAATTTAGGATTAAGTCGCACAAAGAGTGGTTACCATGGATCTCAAGTTCCTATGCTTCTCCTCTTCTGGATCCAGTGGTGTGAGGGGTTTTCCCCAATACCATTCTTCTCTGAGGGTCTAATCTAGGTCCCTTGGAATGGCTGTCTCGGCAGTTGCCGGCTTGGTCATGTTCCACACTCCCAGACTCATGACATTGGCCTGAGCTCAGCTTCTTTGTATTTTATGTATCGCCACATGCATGCTTCTGTGCTATTTCTTTGTACTGTTTTGTTTATGTCTTTTTGAAAACTCAATAAAAATGTACTGACCAAAAAATAAATAAAATACACTCCCCTTGAGCGGTCAGCTTGATATAAACCTAGCAGAGAAATGAATTGGGAGATCTCTGGATCTATGTGAGGTACAGGGCTGGTTCTAGGTACTAGATTATGTATGATTTTCAATTTTTGCATTAGTCATGGGATAATCCCTTTAATTTGTCATGTGTTTATTTGTTGAGTTTTGGTAATTTATATAGGAATGGGGGCTTGCGCTACCATGTTAGAACTGGGGGCCCCCATTTACTTGTACTCTCCTTAGCAGCTTGACCATAGAGAGGGGTTTGTATGGAGAAGCTATACACAGGAACAACTGACCCCTGTACTAGTGATTAGTGGGCGTCATAGGAGGGGGGCCCCTTGCGATCTAATATTTATCAAACTACCCTTTGGTACCATATAGTACCCAAAAATTTCAGCATATAGTCCAGAAATAATAGAACTAAGCAGAACACTTTATGCATCGTATTCTTGACCGTTTTGCAAACAAGAATAAGCATTTCAACAACAGGGTCTGCAGAAATTACAGGATGCACATGACTGGTATCCACATTTCGGGGATCTGGGGTTTGCGGACCGCAAAATATATAGGATCGTGTGCATGAGGCCTTACTCAGATGTCCATGTGCAGATGTACGCCCACCCTTTCAGATACCTAGGGTTGGCTATACAACCTCTTGTCACCTGTCACCTCTCCTAACATGTCTATTTTAGTAAATACTAAAAATATAAGTAATACAGGTGAGCTTTCAGTTTGCAACTAAGGGTATGACCCCATGGGGCAGCTGGCTGCACACCCATCCGTGGCACATGCAACCATGGTAGCCAATGGGAGGACAATTTCACCACTTGGGACTAGCTGTGCTGCGTGATCCTATCCTGAGCGCAGCAGTGTGCTCCTTCACTGTGGACCTTGCTTTTGCTCAGAAATGACTTACACAAGGCAGGCAGAGCGGTGGCCAAGAAAGAAGGCCAATAAAAATAAAGGTATGCTAAAGGGGACCATTGAGACATCATCCAGCAGAGAAAATGCTGGAACTCAAGACAAGAATCAGGACTGCTGGTAATAATGTGTTTAGAAGAAAGGTTAATCCTCTGAAAGGGAACCTTGTTTATGGGATCAGTAACGCTCATTCAGCTTGCACAATCCACCGTCTAATATTCTTCTAGGACACTTCATTCTTTTAGCTTTTCCTGGACAATCATTGAGATAGAGTTTAGTGATGAGCGCAGTTCTCAAAAATTTGATTCGACTGCTTTGCCGAATTTTACAAAACAATTGCCTTTGTGACTAATTACTTTGACACGAAGCACATTTCTTTGAGAATAGCGGGTACAATGACAGTGAGCGGCGATTGCGTCGCACCCTGTCGTTGAACCCCCTTTAGATGCCGCATTCATCGTTGATTGTGGCATCTGAGATGAATATTAAAGCCTTTCAGGGGTTGATCAACAAAAAAAAAATTAAATCGACCATTGAGTTCGCCACCGCCATGTTACTTGAAGATCCAGCGTGAAATCTCTCGCGGCACATAATGCCGTCATCACAACGGGCGGAGTGGTGACGTCATACGTCATTGCGCATGAGATTTTGCGCTGGATCTTCAAGCAAGATGGTCGCAATGGCCTCTTTGCGCTCAAATGGATGAGGTAAGTATGATTTTTAAAAGTTTACCGCCATTTCAAGGAAATGCAAATCAAATTTTTCCTGAACTTCGATTCGCTCAACACTAAGAGTTGCCAGAATAAAATCCTCAATACTAAAGAATTGCATGTCCCGCCATAACCTGACCTAACCATCTCCTGCTCCCACCGCGGGTACAGGTCAGGGGCCTGACATATGGACCTTCAAACATACTGCATAATGCTGGCTCTAATCCAACTAAGCAAAGTTTACAGAACGGATTATAAGGAGCGACAACCCGGAATCAGGGAAGATGAAAATCTATTGCGTTACATGTAGGGACAGTCCCTGTCAGGGAACAATAGACCTGAAATATGACATGGTATGTGCAGTCTTCCCAGTCTCACCCGCCTTGTAACTCCTCCATAGTTATCACGGATCTTTTGGTGGCCTGCCCTTACTTCACAGTCACTCCAGATTCTGTTATATTTGTCAACGTTTTGTAGAAAATATACTTTTTGAAACAATTAAATGATTAAAACGATTAAACAAAGAGTACAATGTGGCAATTTAACATTGTCAAGAAAATATTAACATTAAAATTACATATATAATCCGTGTGTTCCAAATACCAAAGTTGTGCCACGCACTTCCGGTTCTCGCCTGCTCACGCGAGATCTTGCCTCTCTCCGCTCCGTAATGCGCCGGAGAGGGAGGCCCTGGACCTCCTGAGCACTGCCAGGAAGCTACGGCGTGCTGGCCACACCTCCCAGTGCCGCCGGGACTGCCCAGGAACACCAGCCCGAAAAAGAATTCCAGGACCCAGAAGGCAGAATCCAGACTTACCAGGAGGTTCCTAGAGGAGACTTACGCCGTACCAGGTAACCCCCCATTCAGAGTATTCCGGGGACCTGCAGCCTAATCCTTTGCTCTCCACAAAGTTGTCCTATCCATAGGACAGGAAACCGGAACTGGTAGAATAGGAGCAGTGCCCGTCCTCAAGAGCTCTCCACGAAAGTTCCTGTTTCCTGTCCTGGATGGAGGCGGTCTCTCACAGGTGCTGTCATGGGCGTAAGGGGAAAAAAGTGAATCGTTATGAATGATTTCTGAATGCACTGTTGAAACACATCTGTAGCAACGCAGTCTGCACAAGAGTGTGCAAAGGAGTTATTAAAGAACACGCCGGTTACTTTAAAAACATATATTTTTAACTATTGTTTTGTTGCATAGTTTTGATAAACAATAAAGAAAACCCCTTCTAGAAGTAGATCTGCGAAAACCTATAACAAGTGGCAGGCCCTGACAGCATGGCGCAGAGTGATCAAAATGGGAAGAAAAAAAAATCTATAACACATTTATACTGCCCTCTGCTGGGCAGATGTGGCACTACTCTATCTCTCAAGATACTTTTTGCTGCTTGGCAATGAGAGCAGCATTAGGTTGTCAGATTGACTGATGTGGATCTGGATTATACTCAGATAATGCCTTAAAAGAGAAAACTACATCTAAGATCTTCAGAAATAAAAAAGAAAAGGCTATGAAGGTGCGCCTGGAGCAGCAGATAGGAGGGATGTAAATGAGGTGGAACGTTAAGGACATAATGTTCTATGAATTAATTACTCGAGGAATCACAGGCAGGATTGTAATGAAAGGTTTCTATTATAAAGCTGTGGAGGGATAACACAGGATCCTCTGTGGCAATAGGTGACATCCACAGCTCACCTCCTCCCCCTCCCTGCAAAACAACCTCTACACAGGTTACAACTGGCATGCCTAAAACAATCTTCCATAGATGTCAATGCATCATCTGAAATATCATTTTCCTATGTTCCATGTAGCTGCTGTGTGATTGTCCATATTGCCTCCGTTGCTGGCTTGATTCATTTTTCCATCACGTTATACACTGCTCATATCCATGGGTTACGACCACCGCTGCAGCACAGATACGAGGTGGCTGGAGATGGGAGCTGCTGTGCATGCGTGCCTATGTGCGCTCCTGCTGTCCTGACCATCAGAGAAGCCGGTAAGCACGACCATCGTGTATAATGTGATGGAGAAATGAATCCATCCAGCAAAGCAGGCAATATGGACAATCACAATATATTAGAAGTGCCTTGTATTAACTTTCTCTACATGATAAATGTCCTTTACTGAAGTGAGACCGCCCCTTTAACTCACCACCAGAGTAATTTTTTACATCCTAGCTCTGTTGCATTCATACATTTTGAACCTTTTCATTATGGGAATATGGTCATGTGACCTCAAGTCTGACCAAAAGTCCAGACCCTGCTCTAATGTGTAAGCAGGAACTTAGTCTCTCCCTGTGGCTGACTTCCTGTGAACTACAGGATAACATCATCACCAATCGAATCCGTCCTGGCAGCTCTCAGGGCCCTCCGCTCTCCATGTTCCTCTGTATATCTCTGTATTCTGTTGAAGATATAATGTCTCCTCTATCTAAAGGACCATGAGTTTAGATATATAATAGGAGAGTATATAGTGATTAGCTGCAGTCATATAAACCTCCTGACTCACACTGCCTGTACTATCTGTATGCGCCGACTCTACAGTGCAGTTCTAGTAGATGTAGCTTCACACTTGTCTCCCTGTCTTCTTCATTTAAGAGCTGTAAGGTAAGAGAGAGATGACGGAACAAGGAGACTCTGCAGTGTGAAGGGACAGTGTGTTCACCCTTTAAACCCTATAGAGGGTTCTGGACTCCACTGCAGGGGAATCACTAGGCCGTTACCTGTTGGAGTAGTCTCTATTCAAGTGACTGCTGACCCATGGGGGTTAAGAGACAGCAGTGTGGAACATTGGGGGATAAGGCAAAACCATAGCCAAGAAACAAGCCAAGGTCAGGTCAAGCAGAGTAAGGCCCTATTTCACACTAGCGTTTTAGCTTTCCGTCCTAGAGATCCGTCCTCGGGTCTCTAGGACGGAAAGCTACTGATCAGGATTATCCCTATGCATCCTGAATGGAGAGAAATCCGTTCAGGATGCATCAGGATGTCTTCCGTTCAGTATATCAACGTTTTTTGGACGTTGACAAAACCGCAGCATGCTGCGGATTTGTCTCCGTCCAAAAATCCGGAAGACATGTCGTAACGCCGGATCCGGAGTTAATGCCCATTGAAGTGCATTAATCCGGATCCGGCCTTAAGCTAAACGTCGTTTAGCTTTTTGTCAATGGTTACTATGGCAGCCAGGACGCTAAATTCCTGGTTGCCATAGTAAAAGTAGAGGGCGGCATACTTACATTCCGTGCGGCTCCCGGGACGCTCCAGGATGACGTCAGGGAGCCCCAGTGCATAGATCACGTGATCGCATGGATCACGTCATCCATGCGCGCGGGGCGCTCTGACGTCATTCAGGAGAGCCCTGGGAGCCGCACAGAATGTAAGTATGCCGCTCCCCCGCTCCCCACTGCTCAGTCTTCAAATGCTTTCAGTTCACTTGCGTTGTGCCGGATCCGGCGACGGAAGGGCACGCCGGATCTTCACAACGCAAGTGTGAAAGAGGCCTAAGTAAAATTCAGTAATCAGGCGAAAGGTCAGGATGGGCAGCACAGGGTCAACAAGAGAGTCAGACGGAGGTCAGGTCAGGCAGAGAAGGGTCAAGTCCAGTAAGTAGGCAGAGTTTGGCCATGAGAGATAAGAACATAGTATAGTGCACATTCACAGGGAACTAGCAAGCTATAAACATTATTGCTCAGGCACCCTCCCACAGTGCCCTAAATATCTGGAAGTGGGCTCTCAAAGGCTGGGGAAGATTAAGATGCATGCTACGGGCAATGAGAGCCTGAGCAGGCCTCAGTTTGGGTGGAATGAACATGCCATGCTGCTTTGGTGGCAGGACCCAGCAGAGGAGGGATGGTGAGCACTCTGGTGGCTGTACCCACCGGGAGGAGTGGGCCACCAGCATAACAAAAAATCTAAAATCTTGGCAGCTATGAAATTATTTATAGTAAAATAAACACAAGATCAAATTAATACCCATTTTCTGTTTCAGGGTCTCAAATTCCTATATAGTTTGTGCACACAAAGATCACAGCATGTGACAGGTTGTTATTTGTCACTGGAAGTAAACTGTAATATATGACGGAAATAAAAAGGCAAAGAATGGTGAAGATCCACAGACACAAATACGCAGTTAGAAAGCAGACTTGACATTTTTGGAACAATGAATTTATTAATGTCGCTCCATTGATCAAATCTCAAATAGTGACATTTCAGGCTTAAAAGTAAGGAATCCTTCCATTACAAGAGGCCCCCCACCAGTGTTGACCTTATACTATTTTGTTATACCCCTCCTGACACTCACTATAATATTAATCATATAATACTACTTTTCACATTTTTACTATTAACATGTGAATAATGTATCGTCTTCATGGGATCTTACTTTTTTGGAATCTGTTTTATAGGGAAAGTTCTACTTTTCTGACCATTGTGATATGAATAACTCTTCTGAATGGTTTAGTAAATTTCCTTTAGTTTCTTCAGTCTGATTATATTTTACATCATGACAGATAAAGGGGTAATTGACAAATAGGGAATCCAGTGAGGAAATGGGCAGATTCCAAACCGTTTCATTGTAACTTCCAAAAGTTCTGATTTTTGTAGGCAGTCCAGCAAACCAGACCGGACCACAAGGGTGTTGAGTTCTGAGCCATTTGCTGTAAAAGTGGCATTTCTTTTCCTGTGAGTTACCGGGTGAAAAATAGTGGGAAGTGTCTTATGTGCAGGTACAAAGACATATTCTTCATATGTCAGATATACCATTGGAGAAGAAATACTATACTCTGTGTGTGTATATATATATTTCTCAGTCTCATTGGTTAAAAAAATAATCCTATAATCTCAATGTGGATTAACAGAAATTACCATAGTACATTATATCTTTGAAAAAAAAAAATAATAATAACTATCCTCAGATAAAAAGCTTTATGTCCCTCAGATGATGATCATGTAGAACTTCATAGGAGGTGTGCCCATCAGCCAGTTGTGGCAAACAATGGTTCTCTAAGATTCAGTGCAAATTAGAATGGGTTCTGCTGCAGACACCACGTACTTCCCCGACACCGACATGTCACCACCTGGAAGGGTTCAGTAGTCAGACCCTCGTGAGATCAACATCACATTGCAACAGGTGGAGCTCCTGCTGGATAATCCCTTCAGGTGTGGTTTCTAAAGAGTAGGAAGTACCTAAGTAGGTCATTTCCTGCTTTCCTGACATTTAAAGGGAATGTGCTGTCAGAAAATGACCTATTGTTAAAAAAATGTTAACTATATTTTTAAAGAATTTTTGGTGATGTTTTTAATTTTCCATGTCAACATCTATATTTAAACAAGAACCATAAAATCCTGCAACGGGCGCCACGTCTTGGTCTGTACAGATCACTTTACTGCAGTTATCAGCTTATCCTTACAGGCAGGATTACAATGGTATATATATATATATAGCACAGGATTCACCATTCACAATAGGTGGTTCTCGAAGCTGATACTATCCATCCTGACCTCTGCACAGGTCAGAGAGCATGCCTAGAAAAGTCAATGAGGTCCCCTCCAAACTATTGTGTCTATAGACCATGGCGTCTGCTGTAAAACAAGTTTTTAAAGGGGTTTTCCAGGAGTTTTACACTGATGATAGGTCGTCAGTATCTGATTGGTGGGGGTCCGACACCAGGGGCCCCCACCGATCGGCAGTTTGAGAAGGCTCACAGTAGTGCTGCGGCCTTCTCTCAGCAAACTAAGCACAGTGCGATACATTGTACAGCGGCTATGCTTGGTATCGCAGCTCAGCTCCATTCACTTCAAGGTCATGTGACCGATTAAAGTGACTTCACACAATTTAGGCTAAGGTGAGAGAAGGCCTCTGGGAAAGGGATAGGTCATCAATGTAAAACTCCCGGGAAACCCCTGTAAATGCTGCAAAGAACAGCTCAGGCAAGATGACCGCCCAGAATCATGTTCAGGAAATAGAAATAAAAAGTCTACAATCAGAAAATAAAATCATATTAGAAAAAAGGGATGTGTGTCACTATTAGGCTTTAACTGGCAGAAACATCTTTTGGTGACGCATTAAGGCTATCTTCACACTAGCGGCAGGGGAGTCCGTCAGGCTGTTTCGGCGGGTGAACAGCCTGTCGGATCCGTCCTGCCGCTAGTTCACGTACGCCCCGGACTGCCGCTCGGCAGCAGCACGGCGAGAGACAGCTGGACTAAAAGTACTGCATGTCGTACTTTTAGTCCGGCGGCCTCTTGCCGTGAGCTGCCGCCGGAACTCCGCCCCCATTGCAGTCCAGGGGCACACTTGAACTAGCGGCAGGACGGATCCGACAGGCTGTTCACCCGCCGAAACAGCCTGACGGACTCCCCTGCCGCCAGTGTGAAAATAACCTTCCTTTAAATACTTCTATATGTCTTCCAGTCCCGTGCTTGAAATCCACTGTTGTTTAATCCTACTTTCCTAAATTAGAGGTCAGCTTAAATAATGGTAAGACTAAATAAATAGTAATTTTCTCTTACTCCGAAAACCTGATATTCAGATCCAAAATGTGGAAGTAACACCCCAGTTTGTAAAAAAAAAAAGTTCAGGTACGGTAGGTTCACCTTCGTTCCCTGCAGGAATATACTGGGAGATTGTATACATAGTGTTAGTGTGCGAGTGATTGCCTTGAGTCAGCAGATACAGATTACAGACTACTGTAGTACAGCTTGTATTCTGCTGATGGGACGTAACAGGAAATATACCCCCCCTCACGTCTATATCTATGTAGTAGCCATTACAAGGGTCCTATACATAAATACACGGTCATGACATGAGCGTCTGCAGACCTGTAGACCACCATCATACATCTTCTGGAATGTAAACATTTTTTTAAACCATCAGGATTTGTTGCCTCGTTTCTTCAGACATCGATGTGTATTCCGTGCTTCTTGGTCATCATTTCTCTCGTTCCAGTTAGGTACATGACGAGGGAGCACAGATTGGGGAGCGAAGCAGTGATCGCCACATAAAGCCAATATGGAAGCGGACCAGTCTTTCCAAATGGACACAGCCAGAGCCCATGGCGAATTCCGTCGCGGACGTGGTGGGAAGTCCAAGATATGAACAACATCCAAGGCAAGAAACACCAAGAGTCCTTCAACCTCAAAAGCTGCATGAGGAACTTCAGGGCAAGGGCCAGGACAGGAATCAAGGTTGAACAGTGGAGAGGAGGACGGTGCGGGAGGTTCAGAGCAGCCTATGGGCAGAAGGAAAGAGCATCAGTAACCGCAGGCCTATAAATACAGGATCGTATAGAAGTTATCACTGTGCCTAGAATACTAATACAGGATGTACTGCAGATAACGCTGGCCATACACAGTACAATGTTCTCAGCTGACTGCTATGTCTCCTGACAAACGAGGAGCGGGGATCGAGTCTCTGCCAGCTTAGAACAGAAGGATCGGCAGCTGAAGTTGAGATCTGCTCTTGTCGTAGTGTTAGGAGGCCCCATACATACTAGATGGTTGACTGTCCCGGCAGGTTCGCCTGCCATTTATCTGATGTGTCTTCCTAGGTAAGTGCCATTAACCTTCACCTATGTCATACACACAAGGAAGGGTCCTCATAAAGGAGAGCTGGCGATATCGGTAAAGACGTTCATCAGCACTTCTCCAGTCTATGGACCCGACCAAGGGCGTAGCTATAGGGGAAGCAGGGGAAGCGGCTGCTTTGGGGCCTGAACTCAGAAGGGGCCCACCCAGGAGGAGTACTTAAAGATTTTATTGTCCGGGCCCCCTCAATAGTATTATACACTGACATTATATACAGTGACACTGTAGGAAACGGACGGAGCGGCTGCCAGGCCTGGTCTGAGAGAGTGGTTTTAGGCCCCATTCACACGTCCGCAATTCTGTTCCGCATTTTGCGGAACGGAATTGCGGACCCATTTATTTCTATTGGGACAGACTTTGTCCCGCTCAGATCCGGAATTGCGGATCCGCACTTCCGTTCCGCAAAAATATAGAACATGTCCTATTCTTGTCAGCAATTGCGGACAAGGAAGAAAAGGCATTTTCTATATAGTTCTGGCAATGTGCGGATCTGCAAAATGCGGAAAGCACATTGCCGGTGTCCGTGTTTTGCGGATCCGCAAAACACATACAGACGTCTGAATGGAGCCTTAACTGGTCACAGGAGTGGGAGTTGCGACCCGCCCAAACAACTCCCTGTACATTGTATAGCGGATGTGCTCGGTATCGCAGCTATTCATTTCTATGCTCCTAGGCCTTGTGACCGATGAACATGACATCACTGGCCTGGGAAATGCTGGAGAAGGCCAGAGAGCACCGATGCCTTCTCAAACAGCTGATCGGCGGAGGTCCGAAGTGTCGGACCCCCAATGATCAGATACTGACTATCTATTCTATCCATCAGTTAAATAGTCTCAGAAAACCATTTTAATACATAATAAAATGTCACGCCGCAGCTTCTAAACTATAATTCCTATGTCATAGCGACTGTAATAGAAAGGAGATTTTAGGAGCATTTTAGTTAATAAAAACAGATGTCAGAAAGACTATTTATCCCTTTTTTCCCCACAGGTATAAAAAAAAATATATGCTAAAATAAAAAAACAAAAATAAAGCCCCATGTCTCACTGAAAAAAGGCACAAAAATTATCTACATAAGCAAACGGAAAAAAATCTGTCAGGAACGGGATAACTGTCCCGGTCTTGAACGGGTTAAATATTTGCTACTGTAGGAGGAAAAAAAAAAAACAGACACTCATTCCCGCTGATGGAGGTACTGTACTGAAATGAATCAGATATCCTCTCTGGCCGGCTACACGCACGGTTTTCTTCTTTGATCCTCTCCTCTGTTTCTATGGAAACCATCCACATGGCGCATCAGTAGGCTGCGTGTTTTCATTTCGCTACAGACGCTTAATTAACATTTCACCTCGTCTCGGCCTGACCCCGGTAAAAGGCGCGCTGACAACCTTCCATCATTACATATTTTATAAGGGCAGAAAGCGGAGGTTTCCTGCAGCGTCCCGTGCGGACTACGCGGTCAGACTGCTTTTCTCATCTGCTCGCTCTGTAGCCTGCCGTCTGTATAGATGTGTTCTACCAGATACAATCCTAGGCTCCATGAACACGACCTTGTCCATATTTTGGTCCGCAAATCATGGATCCGCAAAACACAGAACCCCCTGAGTGCGTTCTACCTTCTTCTCATTCTCCTCAATATACAGGACTGCTCTCGTGCAGTATGGACTAGGATCGGACATGTCCTCTAATTTGCGGAACGGCCACACAGATCCACAATACATGGGGATGTGTGCATGCCCCTATAGAAATGAAGGGGTCAATGAGCTATCCGCAAAAAATACAGCTGTGTGCATGAGGCCTTAGAAGAACCATCAATCACCTGCTTTTAAGAAGCCAGAACAGGGGCGCACGCAGGGATTTGGGTGTCACTGAGCCTGTACTCAACTCTTTAGCCTCCTAAATTGTCTACATTTTTTAAACCAGGCCCTGAATCGGAATGCTTTTGTAATTGCATGTAATTAAAAATTTTGTATAGCCACTGAGTTATTCAATAAAATGTATCTGAATAGCGCCACCTGCTGTTTGTTCTTTTCCTTATGCTCTGTCCACCTCAATAAAGTGGTCACACATGCTCAGTTCCATCTTCCATCTGCCATCAGCTGTATCTATTGTTAGAATCTGACCATTACAAGGAAAGAGAGAGGATATGCCAGCTGATAGGTAGAGAGCTGTAGCATAAAAGGACATACTACCTGACCTGTGATAGAGCAAGAGCTGCAGCAGAAAGGACACGCCCCTGAGCTGCCAGCTCAAAATAAATCTAGCAGAGAAATTGGAGCAATGAATGAGGAGATCTATGGATCCATGTGAGAAAGAGATTGTCATGTACTATAAGGTGTCCGATTCTCATTTTTTACATTAATCGTGGGATAACCCCTTCAAACAACCAAACCTGTTTTTTCATAGTCACATTCTGACAGTCCCACGTAAGGGCTTGTTTTATATGGGATGAGTTGACTCTTATTTTTGGGAGGCTGGATGAACAAAAGCAGCACTTCTGTTTGTCATTTTTTCTTTTTTTATGGCACTTACCATGTGGGCTACATAATGTGATCATTTACTTCAAGTCATTACATAAGCGGTGTACCAAGATGGCAGTCCTGACAACCATTGTTAGGTCCCCCCGGCTGTCATAGCACACATCGACACACTATGACCATGTTGTGGAGGGTGGATGGTTTGGAAGAGGTAGGTCCCTCACTCTGTCTAACCACTTAGATTCCACAGTCGTTATTGACAGTGGCATCTAAGAGGTTAAACGCCCAGCATTGGAGTTAACTCCGATCCCGTAGTCTAGCTGTTATTCACAGCCAAGCTAGAGGGGTGATGGCACAGACACCACTTCTGCGCCAATCTAAACACAATGACACACGTGTGCGGCTTTCTGTGGGCAATTCACCCCACTGATGAGGGGCACATATTGGAGACCCCCATACATATGCCCAATTCCATCTATCACGTAGTAACTCTCTGCCCAGGCAGCACTGTAGCCTGCCATAGCCCAGGGTCCAGTATCAGGGATCATAGGGTATACAATTTCGGCGCAGTTCTGACACTGCTGTATTCACTGCAAAAAGGTCGAATACTCTGCTTTGTATACTTTTCTAATATATCTTGAGGATTGGAGCCACATTGGATGATAAAATTCTGGCAGTCTGCCACCGCCACTAGAGGGAGCTCCTTGTAAACATATTGAAGTCAGTGGGTCCAATATAAATATAGATGCTGTAAGCAATCCCAGCTAGCAGCTGCTACTTGCCTGCTCCTCTATTTCTGACCAGTCCCAGACAATTTGTAGCCTAGCAGGCCATACTGATGTGATGCCATTTAAATTGGTCATTTCTAAAAGAGAATGGCTTAAAAAAATAAAAGTAGTAATACTCACCCCTCTCATCCCTGCTGCTCCTGTCCCGATGCTTCCTGGGTCATCTCTACACAGGAAATGTGACTGCTCAGCCAATCACTGACTGAGGTGGATCATGGCTGAGCGGCAACACTTCCTGTGTCAAAAAGAACCAGGAAGTAGAAAACGGCAGAATTTGGGGAAGGATGATCAGTTAGGCCCCATTCACACGTCCGCAATGTTCGTCCGCACCCGTTCCGCAAATTTGCGGAACGGGTGCGGACCCATTCATTTTGAAGGGGTACGTGATGGATGCGGAGAGCACACACTGTGCTCTCCGCATTCGCGGAGCGCGCCGCCGATCTTCCGGACGGCGGCTCCGCAAAAAAGTAGAGCATGTCCTATTCTTGCCCACAATTGCGGACAAGTATAGGCATCTCTATAGGGCCGGTGGCAAGGTGTTTTGCGAATCCGCAAACATGCGGATCCGCAAAACACTACAGACGTGTGAATAAGGCCTTAGGTGAGTATGACATTTTTTTTTTTTTTCATCTTTTTTATTTACACCCCTTTTAATGGTCAGTTCACTGCTTTAACATCATGACATCCTTGAGATACTCTATGATACTTTTAAAGATGACCAGACATGTCGGTATTCGTAAATGATCCAAAATCTGGCAATTCTGGAGCGGACCCATTCATTTTGAAGGGGTACGTGATGGATGCGGAGAGCACACACTGTGCTCTCCGCATTCGCGGAGCGCGCCGCCGATCTTCCGGACGGCGGCTCCGCAAAAAAGTAGAGCATGTCCTATTCTTGCCCACAATTGCGGACAAGTATAGGCATCTCTATAGGGCCGGTGGCAAGGTGTTTTGCGAATCCGCAAACATGCGGATCCGCAAAACACTACAGACGTGTGAATAAGGCCTTAGGTGAGTATGACATTTTTTTTTTTTTCATCTTTTTTATTTACACCCCTTTTAATGGTCAGTTCACTGCTTTAACATCATGACATCCTTGAGATACTCTATGATACTTTTAAAGATGACCAGACATGTCGGTATTCGTAAATGATCCAAAATCTGGCAATTCTGGAGCATCTGTTACAGCTGGGCATTGTGGAGTTCCTCTGTTATTCCTCCTGGAATTAATGAATTCATTAACAACTGGGTGTTACTAGTTGAGGATGTCCTCCTACACAGTCAGACCCTGTCTAATCAGTGTTGACAGTGCAAGACAATGGAAATGGTAACACCCAGTTGTCAGGGGGAATAACAGAGGAACAGCACAACATGGTCTCGCAAGAAATGATGATGCAGATTTGTTACGTCGTGGGAACCACAAGTATTTACTGAAGCAGGCATGTCATGTAATACGCTCAGATGCAAGAATTACTACAATTGCCGGTGATCAGTGTCCCACCCTGCTCCAGTTCTGGTCTGTAAGGCTGATATCGTACATGTACAGTATGTTACGGATTCTTTCAGGGTCTGTTCAGGAAAAAAAAACACTATGGTTTTGCACGTTCAGTCAGTCTTGTCTGCAATTGCGTTCAGTGTTTCAGTTTTTTCCACGTTGGTGCTTTTTGATGCATTTTTTACGCTCATGAAAAAAAACAAACTGAAGAATAATAACAATCTACATCTCCTAGCAACCATCAGTGAAAAACGCATCGCATCCGGATGCCTTCCGTTTTTCACTGAAGCCCCATTCACTTCTATGGAAAAAGAGCAGCATGAAAAACGCAGAATATAGAACAGGCTGCGATTTTTCCTGAACGCAAAAATAATGCGTGAAAAACATTCAGTCCAGATGCTATGCATTTGCGTCACACATCGCACCCTGCCGGAAAACTCGTGTGGAAGAGGCCTTAAGGAGCGATTTCAAAAGACAGTGGAAATATAAGGCAAGTATTTCTACTCCTATTCTCTGCGATTCTCTAGACTCGCAGCACAGAGGTTGGAGCTCTGGAGCTCGTTACAGTCTAATGGCCTCCTCGTGGACCCCTTCCTACAGCGACATTACAGTTTCGGTACCTGTTGCGGTGAGACATAATGAGTTAACGTAATAACGAGACAGAGGTGAAGGTGCGACAACTGAGAGAGTCACTAGTGGGTCCTTACAGGGCACTATCAGCTTTAAGTGGGTTCTCCAAGATCAGATAACCTTCTTCGAGTGGCTAGGTGGGGTGCAACCTGTAGTTCGGGTTCAGCACTAAGCTCGCTGGGGGTTGTAATGTCCCTGTAACTGGGGTTACTATACCAGTGATGGTAAATGTCCCCCAGAAATCTCGTATGACCTTATGGGGAACACAAAGTGTAAAATAAAAAATAAAAGTGTTTTATAAAAATAAAAATTTCACATACTTAAAAAAGTACCCTTTTTCCCAATTAAGTCATATCAAAATTGTTAAAAATAGAAAAAAAAAAAAAAGGAAAAAGGTGACAAAAATCCGTGCGCTCAATCCGCTTCAATTGGTACGGATTTGCATGCAGATTTGGTGCAGATTTTCCACATGCGGATTTTAAACTCCCCTTTGAAGTCACTTTTATAAATTTGGAGTATTGTAAATCCTGCACCAAATTAATGCTAGAATTCCTTCCATTTACTCCACAAATACACTGACATTTTGGCGCATTTGAAATCCATCCCTTTCTGTGAAGCCACACCCATTTCCCCCAAAGGCCATGCCCATATGCAGGACGAGGCGTAAAAGTGTGTTTAAAGTGACAGAACACTTTAGACTATTTTCATAACTCTTCCTCAAAAGGGCCTCATTTATCAAATCTGCCTTAGGGTAAACCGGCCTTTGTTGCCCATAGCAACCAATCTGAGTTTAGTTATAATTTCTTATACCGCCATGAAAAATAAGAGCTCTGATTGGTCTCCATGCCAGACCTGCACGGGTGTGAAGATCAGACGTTTCCTGCACTGAAACGCAGCACAACACAAAGTGTGAACGCGCCTTTTATTACCCCAGTATATCGGATATGAAACAATCTATTTTGCATTCTAGTATTTGGGGTACTTCCCCTTTATGTGATATGTAATATAACTCCCAACATGCCAGTCCGAAGGACAACTGGAAGCCGCACTCACAAATACAATTCCAGACGCCTTTTCCATCAAATATTCATCAGCCCTGAGGAAGGATGACCTATTTCTGACGACTGAACATCCAGGTTCCAAAAACAAAACCTAAGTCGTCTCATTGCTGCAAGTACGCAGTGGGGTCAGCATTTATATAGAAATGGACAGTGGGGTAACTAGAAATGACTGGGCCCCACAGCAAAATTTTGAATGCAAAGCCCCCCTCCCCACAAGCAACTCAGACGAGGCCCGGCAGCCGCTCCGTCCGATTCCTACAGTGACTGTATATAATGTCATTGTATAATACTGTTGAGGGGGCTCTGACAATAAACTCTTTTAGTCCTCCTCGGGTGTAGGCTCTATTCTGCTGCTTAAAGACGTTGCCCCACGAAAATTATTCTGCAGTTTTCAAACCAGCCTCTGGATCTGAATACTCTTGTAATTGCATGTAATTAAAAATGTTGTATAGCCCCTGAGTTATTCAGTAAAATGTATCTGTATGGCGCCACCTGCTGTTTGCTTTGTTTGTTATTCCTCTGTCCACCTCACTGTGGTGGATGCTCAGTTTCAGCTTTCAACATCCTCGAGAGCTGCAGCAGAAAGGACACATACCCTGAGCTGCAGCAGAAATGACACACCCATTTGACTGTCAGTTTGATATAAATGTAGCAGAGCAATGAATGGGGAGACCTCTGGACCCATGAGAGGTACAGGGCTGGTTCTGGCTTTGTTAGAGAGTGATAGCCATGTTCCATATGATGTCTTCATTTTTACATCAATCATGGGATAGCCCCTGGAGCCATGCACATTATGGGGGTCTCCCAACTGTGACCAGAGACTACAGATAGCTTTGGGCTGAACACTTGTCAAACTATCTTAACATGACAGCCGTCTTCCCAAAACAGTGCCACGCCTGTCTATAGTTAGTACGTGGTTTGGAAACTCAGCCCCATTCACTTAAGGCCAGGGTTGTCTCACTTCAGTAAATAGCATTTATCATGTAGAGAAAGTTTTTACAAGCCACTTACTAATGTACTGTGATTGTCCATATTGCTTCCTTTGCTGGCTGGATTCATTTTTCCAGCACATTATACACTGCTCGTTTCCATGGTTATGATCACCATCCAGCAGAGGTGGTCGTGCTTGTACACTATAGGAAAAAGCACCAGCTTAGGCGTACTCCCACGGTCCTGGCTACCAGAGAGGCTGAGACTTTTTCATATACTGTGCAAGCACGACCACCAATGCTGGATTGCAGGGTGGTCGTAACCATGGAAACGAGCAGTGTATAATGTGATGGAAAAATGAATCCAGCCAGCAAAGGAGGCAGTATGGACAATCACAATTCATTAGTAAGTGCCTTGTATTCACTTTATCTACATGATAAATGCCATTTTCTGAAGTGAAACAAAACCTTTAAGTGCAATACCAGACACACCCCAAGCACAGACGAGGTGGTGATCCTGGAAGAAAGCAGCCATGTTTTTATAATCCCAACAACTCATTCAATCGTACAGAAGCCTCCAAAATACAAGGTGCAGGAGATTTCTGTAACAGGTAACCTCCAAAATACGAGGTGCCGGAGATTTCTGTCACAGGTAACCTCCAAAATACAAGGTGCAGGAGCTTTCTGTCACAGGTAACCTCCAAAATACGAGGTGCAGGAGATTTCTGTCACAGGTAACCTCCAAAATACAAGGTGTAGGAGATTTCTGTCACAGGTAACCTCCAAAATACAAGGTGTAGGAGATTTCTATCACAGGTAACCTCCAAAATACAAGGTGCAGGAGCTTTCTGTCACAGGTAACCTCCAAAATACAAGGTGCAGGAGCTTTCTGTCACAGGTAACCTCCAAAATACAAGGTGCAGGAGCTTTCTGTCACAGGTAACCTCCAAAATACAAGGTGCAGGAGCTTTCTGTCACAGGTAACCTCCAAAATACAAGGTGCAGGAGATTTCTGTCACAGGTAATCTCCAAAATACAAGGTGCAGGAGATTTCTGTCACAGGTAACCTCCAAAATACAAGGTGCAGGAGCTTTCTGTCACAGGTAACCTCCAAAATACAAGGTGCAGGAGATTTCTGTCACAGGTAATCTCCAAAATACAAGGTGCAGGAGATTTCTGTCACAGGTAACCTCCAAAATACAAGGTGCAGGAGATTTCTGTCACAGGTAACCTCCAAAATACAAGGTGCAGGAGATTTCTGTCACAGGTAACCTCCAAAATACAAGGTGCAGGAGCTTTCTGTCACAGGTAACCTCCAAAATACAAGGTGCAGGAGCTTTCTGTCACAGGTAAGGGTACTTTCACACTAGCGTTTTGGATTCCGTTTGTGAGATCCGTTTCAGGGCTCTCACAAACGGTCCAAAACGGATCAGTTCAGCCCCAATGCGTTCTGAATGGATAAGGATCCGTTCAGAATGCATCAGTTCGGCTCCGTTCCGCCTCTATTCCGTTTTGGAGGCGGACACCAAAACGCAGCATGCAGCATTTTGGTGTCCGTCTGAAGAAGCGAGCCTAACGGATCCGTTTTTTACAATGTAAGTCAATGGGGGCGGATCCGTTGTCAGTGACACAATATGGTGCATTTGAAAACGGATCCGTTCCCCATTGACTTTCAATGTAATTCAAAACGGATCCGTTTTGGACTTTGTCATTTTTCTTTAAAGCTAATGCAAACGGATCCGTTCTGAACGGATACAAACGTTTGCATTAGAGGTGCGGATCCGTCTGTACAAATAAACAGACGGATCCGCACCAACGCTAGTGTGAAAGTACTCTAACCTCCAAAATACAAGGTGCAGGAGCTTTCTGTCACAGGTAACCTCCAAAATACAAGGTGCAGGAGATTTCTGTCACAGGTAACCTCCAAAATACAAGGTGCAGGAGATTTCTGTCACAGGTAACCTCCAAAATACAAGGTGCAGGAGATTTCTGTCACAGGTAACCTCCAAAATACAAGGTGCAGGAGCTTTCTGTCACAGGTAACCTCCAAAATACAAGGTGCAGGGGATTTCTGTCACAGGTAACCTCCAAAATACAAGGTGCAGGAGATTTCTATCACAGGTAACCTCCAAAATACAAGGTGCAGGAGATTTCTATCACAGGTAACCTCCAAAATATAAGGTGCAGGAGATTTCTATCACAGGTAACCTCCAAAATAGAAGGTGCAGGAGATTTCTGTCACAGGTAACCTCCAAAATACAAGGTGCAGGGGATTTCTGTAATGGGTAACCTTCCGGGGGTTTTGATGCTCACAGTGAATCAGTAGCTAGGGTTTCTTTACTCTGGGAAAGGATTAAGATCACCACCCTAGCCCTATGTCGAAATCACTTGGTCAAGGTAGAGTTTGTTGAAGCTCCTTCTGGCACACAGCATGACGGCACATACCTGGTCATCCCTTAGCTAGGTCCCCGATATCTACCAACAACATATAATATGTCTAGGATGGATCTCCGCATTACTGCGTGCTCAGGGAGGTAATATTTTATTCAAGTCGTGGAGTCACTGACCTTTAATGAGAAGGAATCGGCAAGGAAGAAGTGGTCCAAGTCTATGATACAGGCAAAGAATCCAGCGAGAATAACTTCACAGAAGTCACTTCTCTTCCGGAGGCCAATGACGATGGCCCACGACCACATGCCAATCACACCATGGGTTGCGCTGTCGGACATGGCTCGAAGCCAATCATTCTGCTGGATGAAAGGCGCTTGCTGCACTTTGTCTGCCAAGAAGCAGAAGACGCCCAACCCTAGACTGGAGGCCACAGACGCAGTGCTGATTGTCTGGAGGAGAGCGTCGGCCTTCTCCATCTCTGAAGCCATTGTGACTTACAAGGCACTAAAACTCCAAGACGCCAGCAGCCCATCTCAACACCGGTTCATTCTGCAAAACACAAAGATTTTGTAGACGGTAAAGTTCTGCAAGTCCTGACAAATATCTCATTAATGCAGAATTTCTCACAAAATTACTAACCAAGGAGCTTGTATCTGCTGATACAGGTTTGTTAATTATGTCCGTGTTAGGCTATTTTCACACTAGCGACAGGGGAGCAAGCTGTCGGATCCATCGTGCCGCTAGTTCACGTGTGCCCCCGGACTGCCGCTCAGTCCCCATTGACTAAAATGGGGGCGGGGAAGGAGTTCTGGCGCAAGAGGCAGCCGGACTAAAAGAACTGCACGTCGTACTTTTAGTCCGGCGGCCACTCGCCCTGAGCTGCTGTCGCCAGAACTCCTCCCCCGCCCCCATTATAGTCAATGGGGATGGAGCGGTAGTCTGGGGGCACACGTGAACTAGCGGCAGGATGGATCCTACAAGCTGTTCACCCGCCGGAACAGCCTGACGGACTACCCTGCCACCAATGTGAAAGTACCCTTACACGTGTTCATGCTTATGACATATACCGTATATACTCGAGTATAAGCCGACCCCCCTAATTTTACCCCAAAAAAACTGGGAAAAGTAGTGACTCGAGTATAAGCCGAGGTGGAAATGGATGTCACTGTTATGGGGGATCTGTGGATGATGCACTGTTATGGGGGGATCTGTGGATGACGCACTGTTATGGGGGGTCTGTGGATGACGCACTGTTATGGGGGGATCTGTGGATGACGCACTGTTATGGGGGATCTGTGGATGGCGCACTGTTATGGGGGATCTGTGGATGACGCACTGTTATGGGGGGATCTGTGGATGACGCACTGTTATGGGGGATCTGTGGATGGCGCACTGTTATGGGGGATCTGTGGATGACGCACTGTTATGGGGGATCTGTGGATGACGCACTGTTATGGGAGGATCTGTGGATGACGCACTGTTATGGGAGGATCTGTGGATGACACTGTTATGGGATGGGGGGATGTGGATGGCACTTATGGGATGAGGGGATGTGGATGACACTGTTATGGGATGGGGGGATGTGGATGGCACTTATGGGATGAGGGGATGTGGATGACACTGTTATGGGAAGGGGGGATGTGGATGGCACTTATAAGAAGAGGGGATGTGGATGACACTGTTATGGGATGGGGGGCTGTGGATGGCACTTATGGGATGGGGGGCTGTGGATGGCATCCACAGATCCCCCATCCCATAACAGTGCCATCCACATCCCCCATCCCATAACAGTGCCATCCACATCCCCCATCCCATAACAGTGCCATCCACATCCCCTCATCCCATAACAGTGCCATGCACATCCCCCATCCCCATTACCGCTCATGTATAGTTTTTAAATTTGATTATACTATACACTTATTCTTACTATAATTCTTGCCCCCTCTGTACCTCATCACATGCGGCAGTCGGGCAGTGAATACTTCAGGCCGGGCGGGAGGCGGCGCAGTGTGACTGGCGTCACGTGCCTGCGCCGCCTGCTTCATTCATAAAGCAGGCCGGGCAGGCACGTGACATCAGCAAGTCACGCTGCTCTCGTCCGCCCGGCCTGAAGTATTCACTGCCCGCCTGCCGCATGTAATGAGGTACAGAGGGGGCAAGAATTATAGTAAGAATAAGTGTATAGTATAATCAAATTTAAAAACTATACATGAGCGGTGGGGCCGGAGCGCAGTGAGCGCATCGGCCCTGCCGCAAATGCCCGCCCCAGCTCCCCCCGCTCCTCCTCCCACTCCGCTCTTCAGAGTTTCAATTTATGACTCGAGTATAAGCCGAGTTCGGGTTTTTCGGCACAAATTTTGTGCCGAAAAACTCGGCTTATACTCGAGTATATACGGTACATACGGCACAGCACGTGTGCCATGTTATTATCTGCCTGCCAATTTCTGCATGGTTTCCTTGCGGCTCATAACTTCCATCTTCAGTACTTAGATACTGATGACCCCAGGAAAGGTCATCAATATGAGATTAGTAGGGGTCTGACACCTGCCCCCCCCCCTCCCTTTTTTCTAAATTCTTTGTCCCCCCCCCCCCCCCAAGCGGACAGCTAGAAATAAATCTTGCAGAGCAACTGAAGCTATGAATTTCTGGATCCATGGGAGGTACAGGACTGGTTCTAGCTTTGTTAGAAAGCGGATGACATGTACCCGATTAGTTATGATTTTCATTCTTTACATTAAAGGGGTTGTATCATCTTAGACAATGGGGGCATATCCCTAGGATATGCCCCCATTGTCTTATAGGTGAGGGTCCCACCACTGGGACCCGCACCTATATCGGGAACGGAGCCCCGCAAAGTGGTGACTGGAGGACTCATAGACGTGAATGGGAACGCACCGCACATGCTCGGCCCCCTCTCCCATTCACTTCTATGGGCCTGGCGGAAATAGCCGAGCCAGCACTTGGCTATTTTCAGCGGCCCCAAAAACAAGGAATGGAGGGCGGCTGCGCATGCGCAGTTTGCTCTCCACCACTTTCGGAGCTCCCCCACCACTGGGACCCGCAGCTATCAGACAATGGGGGCATATCCAAACTGTGGACCAGCCTACACCAGGTCAGTGCCGTCGCACATTGTACAGGGGTCTCTACCTGCGCCAAAGTGTGACAATGCCGTAAAGTGCTCCATTTCTGTATGAACACGTCACGTCTGTACACCGCGCATATGGTAAACCGCGCTTCTGGATGCGAGAGCAATATTGTTACTAAGCAAATTACCGTAATATAGCACAACAGCAGATTACCTAACCAGCGGCACAATGCTATATCTCCTGTACCGGGAGGACTTCCAGAGCAGACGCCACAATCTATAAGGAATCACTATTTTACCGAATACAGTCATGTGAAGAAGAAGTAAAAGAAAGGACAAAGGAAATGTTCCTTCCAGGTTTCAATTGAAGGTCGAAAATAGGAGAAAGAAGGCGGCAAATTCCCACAGCGCCGCGAGTCATTGTGCGGTGAAGTAGGAGCGGGAAAGGTTAGTAATAAATAGCCGTTTATAGCCCCAACACCGCACTGACCTAAATCCGCCATATAGTGAAATTAACGTCAACCCACACCCCCTACCTTATTATAATGATTATACACTCAGCACAGCATCATTCAACTTAAAGGGGCCTCTTACTACAGAGAATGCTTAATGGGAGTCCGTCACCCACTTTTAGCGCTGTAGACCGCTCATATTGCGGTATTGCGCAGTTCCCCCTCATTTAAACAGCACCTTTATTGTATATGTCTCATGTAGAGAAGATGAAAAAACGAGTTTATAGTGATATGCTAATTAGGCCTCGCAAGTTCCCAGGGGCGGCGTTATGGCCGATAGTTCCCGGGCCCCTCGCCGATGTGCCCGCCTAACCACTCCCCTTGCAGTCCTCTGACCCGCCCTGCCCTCCTAGTTCGGCGGTGGACGGCGCAGGCGCGAGATCTCAGAGGCAGGAGGATGACAAACAAAGATGGCAGGGCGGGCCAGAAAACTGCAAGCGGAGGGGTTGGGTGGGCACATTGGTGAGGGGCCTGGGCACTTGCGGCCATAACCCCACCCCTGGGCACTTTCAAAACCTAATTAGTATATTGCTATAAGCTCATTTTTTTAGCTTTTCTATGGGGGACATATACAATTAAAGGTACTGTTTAAATGAGGGGGGAACTGCGCAATAACGCGATATGGCGTCAAAAGTAGGTGACAGACTTTTTTATCCTACTGTTTGCATTGACGCATAGCTGTTGTTCGCCCGATTAAAATGCTGTTTTTGTTTTGTCGATCCGATGCTCCTTTCCCGAGTTATGATACTTTTTCTTAACATGCAAATTACTTTGGTGCAACGAGGGCAACACTATTGCACTTAAGCTCCACTCATTTCTCTGGCCAGCCTCTCCCTGTCAATCAAAACAGCGAGGGAGGGGCAGAGCTTGAGAGCAACAAAAGCCAGGGTGACGCCCTGATTGCACCAAAGGCTTAATTTGCATATTTAAAAACCGTATCATAACTCGGCAATGGAGCCTCAGATCAACAGGAGAAAAACAGCATTTAAACCAGGTCAACCACAGCTGTGTGTCTGTGGCAGGTTCCCTTTAATAAAGAAGTGATCGTTACATACCTAGCAGATCCAGCGGCGTAGCTATAGGGGAAACGGCTACTTTGGGGCCCGAAATCGGAAGGAGCCCACCCAGGGGGAGGAGTAAAAGATTTTATAGCCATGGCCCCCTCAGCAGTATTATAGTGACATTTAGGAAACGGACGGAGCGGCTGTCGGGCCTCGTCTGAGAAAGCGATCTTGACTAGCCACAGGAGTCGGGGTTGCACGGGAGGAGGGGGTTGCGCAGGGGCCCTGTAGCTATGCTCTGAGCAGATCTCAGGGGTGTAACTACCATAGCGGCAGACCATGCGACTGCTTTGGGGCCCAGGGCAAGAGGGGGCCCAGTCTTAGTTAGGATCATCTCCTCTTCTTACTGGAGGTGAAAACTTGGTCCGGACTCTACCCTCTAAAGGAACAACTTTCAGCAAATGAGGCAGCGGAAAAAATGGCCCAAAGGTCACTGAAAGGGGTTTAGGCGGAAACCCTCCTGTCCTGTGTGGGGGCCCTGGTTTGATCCTTGCTATGGGGCCCTTACTGGCAGATCCCATGCCACCACTCTGGTTCTGGATCGGAGGGCTATGGTATGTGGATTGGAAGGGGCTATGGACGATACATTTAAAGTTTTTTTTTTTTTACTATTTTAACAGACTCCTGTGAGTTTGCAACAATAAAAAATAAAAATATTCGGACAGCCCAACGATCGGCAGATCGCTCCTAAATCCCTCTGCCCGATCACAGAGAGAAACGCACGGCGGACGGCTGCTCCGTCTTCCCAATGTCCTCCTCACACTCACCAACAGAGTCCAGCCAATCCTGAGGTCAGACCATCAATCACTAAGTCCCGGAGTACCCCTTTAATATCTAGAGGGAACAGTTATTATATCTTGTCTTTTATGTCTATATATAACTTCATTACAATCCATACCTGACATGAGATTTACATTGACTTCTATGGTTGCATGGCCAGACCTGCACCCTGTCATCGTGCACCTCAAGGGTTAATGCCTGCTAGCTTCTCTCTTGCATGGATATTGAGGATGTCCCTTGACACTTGTAATTGAATCACAGGCCCCGGGGACCCAGATCATTGTGGAGATGACTGTGGCTGCACAGCTGTTTTCCGGTACAAGTCCCCGGATAGGAGCACAGCCATGCTGGGACGTGTAGTGCTACACCAGCCTGACTGAATTTCCCTGGCTAATGGCTCCTGTTGCGCAGTTGCTCCTTACCTCCACCCCTCCATAGGACAGCGCCCTCCACAGTCTGGATGCAGGGATTGCTGCGGCCCCGGTGACGGCGGGCTGTGCACTGCAGGGAACGTCAGCTCACTCTGCAGCTGCCCGCTGCTTCCGGGACTCGGAGTGTAAGCGCTGAGGGGGCTGGTCCGAGAAAACAAGCACTGATTGGCTGTCGCTGCAGTACTCTGATATGTGATTGGCTAAGACGCGCCAGTGACCGGCTCCCAGCCTATGTCACTGCAGAGCGCAGCTGTCGATGGTGGTGCTGCACAGAGTACACAGGCGATACCGGAGCGTCCAAGGTGTAGGGAAATGTGAACATGAGCTGACGAGCTGCGCATGTGCTCGGGAAACAGGCAGCCTGTCAGTAATAGTTATTAATCTAATTTATCAAAACTTCATATAGTTTATGAAAAAATATATATATAAATCTGATGTACATAAAGCTTAGTCATAGTGTAACAGGAAATGGGAAGAGTTTTGATTACGTTGCTCAACGTTTTCAAGACCTCTGCTTGCTGTCATGTACTGGAAACATCTAGTAGGCCAGGAAGGCTTTGCATGTAAGAATATCAACCTGTATTCACCTGTTTACCACATATTTCTGCCATTTTATCATTGCTGCCTCTGAGGAGCCATCATTTTTTTTTATTATTTCTCCATTGATAGCTGTGAGAGCCGGTTTTTGGGTGGAGTTGTATTTTTTGCGGTGCATATATTTTATTGATTAGTTTTTGGTATATGTACGATCTCTGGCAGGGGCGGATTAAGTGCATGATAGGCCCGGGGCTGTCTACCCAACTTGGGCCCCTCCCTCCATTTTATTTTAGGGGGTTTTTTTTGTATGAAGAGGCTGCGGTGCTTCGAGAGCGCCACAGTCTCATCCTAGGCCAGTGATGGGCAACGTGCGGCTCTCCAGCTGTTGCTAAACTACAACTCCCACCATGCCCTGCAGTAGGCTGATAGCTATAGACAGGCTTTGTATGCTGGGAGTTGTAGTTCTGCAACAGCTGGAGAGCCGCACGTTGCCCATCACTGTCCTAGGCCATATGACATCTCCTATCATGTAGACCAGGCATCCTCAAACTGCGGCCCTCCAGCTGTTGCAAAACTACAACTCCCAGCATGCCTGAACAGCCTACAGCTATCAGCCTACAGCAGGGCATTGTGGGAGTTGTAGTTTTACAACAGCTGGAGGGCCGCAGTTTGAGGATGCCTGATGTAGACCTTCTCTTTCCTCTTCTCCTCCGTTTGACCCAGACCACCATGACAAATTCTTTCAGCAGCATCTCGTCTCTACAGAGTTTGTAACACGGACGCGTTAGATTTCTCAGTTTTTCCATTAACCTCCCCATCCTGCTGCCACCCCCAATACTGTGCCCATGGTGCTCCCCAATATCCCAGGTACTATACTGCTGTAAAAATAGTGACCCCAGTAGACATAATGGGGGTCATTTATCAAACTGGTATTAAGTAGAACTGGATTTCCAAAAGAGCTGTTAAAAATGAAAGGTGGGATCTGATTGGCTGCTATGGGGAACTGAGCCAGTTCTACTTTACACCAGTTTGATAAATGACCCCAAATGGTCCCTATAGTGTCCACAGCAGCTATAATGTCCCCTTGAGTACCCCCAGTAAACAACACCCTATATTGTGCTCCAGGTAATAATCCCTGTATAGTAATTTGCCCCACACTGCCCCCATATGGTAGTTTGACCCCACACTGCCCCCATATAGTAGTTTGCACCCCACATAGTAATTTTCCCCCACACAGTAGTTTCATCACGCACACCTGCGCCGGGATTTCACTACCGCATAGGCCTCTGGCCTACTAGGCCTGAAGCCTATGGCGGTGATCGGCAGTGGGGCAGGGAACTATGTGCTCTTGTGTCCCGCCACAGTATGTGGGCGTTCAGGTCGGCATTGGGCCCCCCAGCAATGCTGGACCTGGGGCTGCCGACCCGAACGCCCCTATTGTAATCCGCCATTGATCGCTGGGACCCCGGGTGACTTGAGGCAGCGATTATTTCATCATTACTGTGGTGCACTGAAATCTGCCTCTAGCACACCCTGAGGGCTCATGCACACGACCGTGCCCGTATTGTGGACCACAAACAGTGGTTCCGCAATATGCGGGCACTGGCAGTGTGCACCCTGCATCATGGAGTAGTTCTGCAATACGGAAGGTCTGGTGCAGAACTGAGGCACGGAATCACCACAGAGTGCCTCCGTGGGTTTTCTCTCCGTGCCGCCACACTGCAAAAAAAGTACTGTTTTGCAGTGCGGATGGACCACGGACACATGCAATCCGCACGGATGTTGCCCGTGCATTTGCGGTCCCCAATGCAAGGAATGGCCGATCATGAGCCCTAATAGGCAGCCACTCGCGGTCTGCGCACAGGGGTCCCCGATCTGCATCCGGAGGTCCGCAATGCAAAAAGTGCATGCACTACTACTATTCAAGTGAATGGTTCCGCATCTGATGCGATCCAAAAGCGGCCGGCCATGGCCCGTATATTGCGGACCTGCTGTTTGCAGGCCACCATATGGGCCTGGTCATCAGACCCCTGCGATGGTGTCGATAGGCTCATAAAGGGATCCCCATCCCTCTGCCAAACGCACTAGATGATGTGTTCGCCATTTACATGGCAATTGTATTGGTCTCTGATCAGTGCCCGGATGCCAAGACTGCTGGCAAAAGCCTGGGCAACGGCAGGGCCGTAGATAAAAAATTTTTCCCTGGGGGAGGGGTTCAGCTTTCTCAAATTATAAGACTTTATCTAGCAGACACACCAGGGTTTGAAACAAATATACCAGCCATATCATTCCTAAACCAATCCTTTACCTTCAGCAATACCGATTTAGTTGTTTGACACCATATGTACAGGATGTGTGACTGTGGACTCGGTCTGGAGTGACAGTCTATGGCACGCATGACACATCACATGCTAGCTTACTCTTGTAATTTCCATAAGAAATTGTGTTTCTTTATTGTTGAGGAGACTAGAAAAAATACATCAAACCATGCAGCCTGCACAATACGTGATGTGGACCAGCATGGTGGTGGCCAGTTCCCTCAAGTCATAAGAGTCTGGGGGCTGGACTAAATATATGAATTGACACTGTCTGTAGCCTGATGTGGGGGTGGGCTTTGAATCTTCTTGATTTTCTTTTTTAACTATTACTTTTACTTACACTAGTTCTCCAGAGTTTGAACCCCCTATCCCCCCCTTATCTACACCCCTGGGCAACGGTAGTCTACAGTGCATGGCTCTGAAATCTTATTCTGCAGGTCCGCTGTCCCATGCTGGCTTTATTCACATTATACAACGCTTATATTCAGGGGTTACGACTAGTGTTGAGCGAATCAAAGTCCACAAAGTGGACATCCATCCGAATTTCAGGGAAAATTCGATTCACCGTGCAGCCGAACTTTGTCGTGTTTCGTGAATCCAGCCAGCAAAGGAAGCAATATGGGCAATCAGAATACGTTAGGAAGTGCCTTGTATTCACTTTCCCTACATAATGAATGCTGCTTGCTGAAGTGAGACATCCCCTTTAAGTGATAAAGAATCTGTTAGTAACGGCTGTATGTTTGGGGTCGCTGCCCTGCTGCAGAGTCAGACACTTCCCTGGTCATTGCACAATGGATAAGTATCTGCCTGCATTTCTCAGCATCGGGGACACCAGTAATCCTGACCAAATCTCCAACTGTATTTGCTGAAAACTTGGAGCAGATGAACCCCCCCTTTAAGAGGTCGATAAGGCCTTTTGCACAGGCAACATCTGTGCGGATTCCTCAGACAAATCCAGCCCTATTCAACTTGAATGGGTCAGTGATCAGTCTGCACCGGAAAAAAAATAGAAGATGTTCTGGATTGCGGACCCATTCAAGTGTTTGCGGGCTGCAATAGGGGCACAGCCGAGCAACAGCCATGTGCATGAGGCCTTAGTTAGAGTTTTAGCCACAAGCTCACCTTTGTAACCGAGGACAGTACAACTCCCTTCACTGCGCACGGTCCTTGGCTTCATCTGCGCAATGCGCATGCGCAGCAGGCTCCCACACTCATCTCCAGCAATAGAGGAGTCCTTTTACTAAATAACGCCAAAACAGTTGTTTGCAAGTGGGGCATCTTCACAAGGCTATAGCTCAGGGGTCAGCTACCTCCAGCACTCCAGCTGTGGTCAAACTACAACTCCCAGCATGCTCCATTTACTTTCTATTGGAGTTCTGAGAACAGCCAAGCATGTGTGCATGCTGGGACCGGTAGTTTCACCACAGCTGGAGTGCCGGAGGTTGCCGATCTCTGCGTATAGCTCAATTGCATAAGGACATGCCAGCGGTGTAGTGGCCCCACACCTAATTAGATGTACCCATGGGGACATATATCCTGTCAAGCATGTTAAGCGTATTTACTTCATCTTTTACATTGTCATACGGACAAGATAGTCTTGGAGGAGTTCAAAATGTTTAGACCCTTCCAATTGCTAGAACAGTTGGGATCTCAGCCTCCTGTCAAGTCTGGGATACCTAGATCCTGGTAAATACCTGGACAGTATTCTGCATGTATATGCGGTATATATAGGAGCATCCTGCCCAGACATGCATATTGTATTTGACCATAGGCCTAGGATGGCACAGCGTTCACTGCTGTAATATCAGGAGAGCCCTATAGGATTACTATGGGAGCGTGTTTTTCTAATTTTTGTTTCAGCACTTCCACCAGATTTGTAATTGCGCTTTAATGTACATGAATCATCACGCTCCCCTGTGTGAACAGTGAATCATCCATCTATTGATCTGGGACTACTTTGGATTAGATTTGCAATGCATCAAGCAGCTAAAGATGAAGACTATCGGATGGAGGCCTGCTTTATCATGTATGGCTGTCCTTCCTAAACTGTGATGCATCTCACTGTTCTTGATAAAGTGCCGGACCGTTTCATTTGGTCCGGCACTGGAAACACATTTTTCAGTTCAATAAGGGTCCATTCACATGTCCGTAAAATGGGTCCGCATCCGTTCCGCAATTTTGCGGAACGGGTGTGGACCCATTTATTTTCAACGGGGCCGGAAAAGATGCGGACAGCACACTATGTGCCGTCCGCATCCGCACTTCCGCAAAAAAATAGAACATGTCCTAATCTTGTCCGCAATTGCGGACAAGAATAGGCATTTTCTATGAGAGTGCCGGCGATGTGCTTTCTGTGTTTTGCAGATCCGCAATTTGCAGACTGCAAAACACTTGCGGACGTGTGAATGTAGCCTTACCCCGTCATAAATTTTACCCACATATTGCACTATACTAGTACCCTGCCAGGACCTTTCAATCACATTGTGGGGTTCCACTTTAGTAACACAGCAGCATCAATGTATCTGACCCTCCTCCAGACAGAGGTTAGAGTCATGGAGCAGTTCTACCCCATTCACGGGAATAGCTCAGTATTCACATTGATTTCATGGTAACAAATCGCATTTTTTCCTAAAATGGCTGCTGCATGTGTAAGGACATGGAGCAAAATACTCTGGGAACAAGGGATCATCCACAATCCCATACATGCAGCCAATCAGCAGCCAGCCAGCCATGTGATGTCACAGCCCTAGGCTACTTTCACACTTGCGTTCGTGGGATCTGGCAAGCAGTTCCGTCATCTGAGCTGCCTGCCAGATCCGCCGATCAGTGTGACAACTGACAGCATTTGTAGACGGATCCGTCTGGTTTTTCTACACAGGTGGTTTTTCTACACAGGTGACAGGAGGGGAGGAGCAGGAGCAGCCAGAGGAGCTATAGGGCGATGAGGAAGACGAGGCAAAGGACCTAGACACACTGTGGCAGTATGAGTGGAGATGGAGGCAGGGAGTCCCTCCGAGTCACTTCCGCAAATGGCCCGATGCATGCTCACTTGCTTGTGTAGCAACAGCCGAATTGTCACCATTCGGCAGAGGGATGATTACTGGTTCTCCACCATGTTAAACCCTCACTACCGGTCCAAAATGGGGGCCTTTTTTACACCCACTGAGAGGGAGGACAAACTGAACTACTATCGAGACATCCTATTTAGTCAGGCCCTCTGCGCTCACGTTCCACTCCCATGGCGGCTGAAGAAGGGGGGTGGCAGGAGCAGTACCAGCTCCATCAGCAGCAACTTAAGTCTAGAGTCGCTGATGAGCAGTTTTCTTCACCAAATACTGAAGAAACTACTCACTAGCAGCAGCTAGACATCGAAGATCCCCTGGACTACTGGGCAGCCAAACTCGATTTGTGGCCGAGCTTGCCCTGGACAAGCTTTTCTGCCCAACCAGCAGTGTGGCATCAGAGCCGGTGTCATAGTTACCCTAAGGAGAACTCGCCTGTCCACCCAAACTGTGACCTTTGTGAAGATGAATCAGCCAGGATTTTCAAACACCAGTGCCTTATGCATCAGGCTAGATCATCCATGGTGCCAGACCTGTTCCTTCTGGCTACCTGCTTCAGGTAATTAATCTGATGCTGCCACCCGCCTGATGCCACACCTGCTGCCAAGTGATCCTACCACCCACCATCCTCAGCTGATACTGGTATTGTCCCCCACCTCTCCACTCTGTCACTGGCCACTGTGGTCTCCTCACCACTGTCACTGTGCCTCTCTGTGGTCTCCTTATGCTGCTGCCACCTCACCACTATGTCACTGTGCCTCTCTGTGGTCTCCTTATGCTGCTGCCACCTCCAGACTGGGCCACTATTTTGCTTTTTGGCCTGGTTGACATCATTTAATTGACCCTTCTTCTGATCTGTCAGAAGGAAGGAAAAATGAGACGCACAACGGATCCTGTCTGTGTAGCAGCTGTAAGGTCTATATGACATGGTTCCTATTTTGCATCAGAATTGGCTTATGATTTGGTAGCCAAAAGCAGGAGTGGGTACAAAACACAGAAGACATGCAAATATTCCATTCACGTGTCATCTCTGTTTTGGATCCACTCCTGTTTTTTTTTTTGTGGCTTTAGAAATTGATGGATTACTGACCAATACGCGGTCCTGCCTGTACTCACAGGGCTGCAGCGGCCCCATTCATAAGTTTCACATCCCGTACATCCCAGAGCTGTCAACTGTGTACGGAGAACAGAGTTTTAAACGCACAGTGAATGGTGCGCTTTAGGGAGGAAAAAGTACAATAAAAATACAAAATTAATTAATAAAGTATATTAGAAAAAGTTTTATCAGGGCATTTGGGACATCATATTAAAATATGATACAAAGGTTTAGTTACTCTAAGTCTGTGCATGACATTGGACATTGAGCAGATAATATACAGGAGAAGTTCTGCATACACAACACAAGCTGCTTCATTTCTGATATATCAGGACCTTTCATCCACCGATCTCATCCATTTACGGCTGAGATTGTAATATATGTGGCCACTTGAGGTGGCAGAGAGTAGAGAAAGAGCATATCAGGAGGTGCTATGGCAAGCTATATGGTTTCTGCAGCTGCTATTCTCTTCTATGGGGGTGACAGAACCCACGTAGCACAGCCCACTCCATAACTTTAACCACTTTTGGTTGCCACATATTCCAATATCAACCATAAATGGCTCAAATTGGAATACCTCTTCAAAGGGTTGTCCCAGAGGTGCCGGCTCTACATAACTTCGGCGGATTCACCGCCAGCGCCTAAAACAGGTGTAGAAAACGATGAATGAGACAGGCCTGCTCTCCCATCCTCTTACCCCGACCTGGCATGAGCAGGGAAAAGTCGCAGATTGCAATCTGCACCGGAAATACAACTAATATAGACATATTTCTGTTAGTAAATAACCCCTTATTATCTATACTGTGGAGAGAGGACAACTTGTTGTTCCAGGACATCCCCTTTAACGTTTCCCGCATCACGTGACTCTGCACGCCTCATTATTATTAGATGCGCTGAGCAATGTATTTTTCTAACGTAAACTGAATTTTAGGTCCGATTGCTCGATAACATCTTTAATGTATGAAGGTACAAACTGCAGAACTGACATGAAACCAGAACTTCTTGCAAAACTGCAAGAGAAAACTGAATAATTAAAGGTCTTCTATTTATATGGAAAATGCTTAACAAATTGCTCCCTTTCATTGTAATAAAAGAGATGGGAGATAAATATTAATGCAGCACATCGAGGAATGAAGTCTGTACACCTACAGCAGACGGGTATTTTTCTGAGAAGAATGGAAGGTGCAAAACAGAATTTTATTAGAAGGGATAATCATCATTATAATAATACACAAGCCCTAATTCTAGAAGGGGCGCTGTGTTACACCACCTCCACAGTGCTCATCATGTACTTACCGGGACACAAACCGGCAGTGACCGTCTCTACACCAAGCAGCCAGAAGTCAGTGCCTGATCTACAGTAAGTCCCCTGATTGTCCTAGAACCACCACATGGACCAGCGCACCAATCATATAGCCATTTCTGGAAGGTTGCCATGGTGATCAGCCAAGCACTGGCAGGTCGGCCTGTCAGGGAGACGCAGCGCCGAGACAATCAGGCCTCTGGTTCGGCACCTGAACTGTGGGTTTGCCTGAACGAGGTTTGCAGAGGGAGGGGGCTCCCTCTATCTCTCCATCTGCATCACACAGCAACCCCAAGCACATCGGCCCCCTGTCACTGCATCGCATGGCAGCCCCAAGCAATGCAAAGGTTTCAGGTTCTGCCATGTACTCAAGCCTATGAGGCCCAGCCCCAAGGCTGGGTCTTACAGGAACACTGTCAGTGTAGTACACTGACAGTCACTGAAGTTCAATACAGCATGTATTGTATTACACTGAAACAGGGATCAGACCCTGAAATGTTGAAGTCCGGTCCTAGGAAAAAAATAAAGAAAAGTTTTATAAAAAAAAGTTTACAGTAAAAGAAAAAGTCCCTTTTTCCCCCATTATTAAGCGATTTTTAATAAAAAAAATAATAGACATTAAATATTGTCACGTCCATAACAAATGGCTCTATAAAAATTTCACATGAGCTACCTCCTCAGGTGAACGCTGTAAAAAAATAAATAAATAAATGTGACATTTTGAGATTTCTCCTCTAACAAAGTTTGTGAACTTATTTGAATAACTTGAAGGATGTAGTTTCTAGAGGTTTTGCGTTCGGTCACAAAAACGGAATGCTGCCGGAACGGAAGACATCGTGATGCATCCTGAACGGATCTCTTTGCATTCAGATTGCATAAGGACCAAGACGGAAATTTATTTTTTTCTATTATTGAGATTCTCTCTCGGATCTCAATACCGGAAAACAATAACGCAAGTGTGAACGTTGAATCAATTAAGTACAAAAATAACCTATGTAGATTTTAACTTTTTAGTGTGTACCAGTGTGTACATAAAAGCAAATATTTGCTTGATAAATCCCACCATTGTATGCTCATTTGGAGCATTCCTTGATGGCTCTTGTCTCCACCGAGCACACACTGGTGGTTTGTATTCTGGAAGGTTTCCTCTTTACTATAACTGGCAGACAGTCCACTGTAAGGTGTACAAAATGGATACGACATAAAAACACTCAAAACCACACACATAAACAGAAGCTTCTACAAGTAATAGCCACACCTTTATTATTGTACAATATAAAAATAAAAGATACATGTTCATAATGTGTATTAAATAATAATGTATTACATTCTTCATGGGAAGCAATCACTATGCCTCTGGATAGGTTATCAGCATCTGATCGGCAGGGGTCTGACACCTGGGACCCCCATTGATCAGCTGTTTGAGAAGGCAGCGGCGTACCTGTGATCGACTCGGCCTTCTCGCTGCTCACCCTAGGCCAGTACAGTCACAACCATTAGGCGCAGCTCAGCCCCATTCATGTTCTCAAACAGCTGATTGGCAGGGCTCCCGGGCGCTGGCCACCCACCAATCAGATGCTAATCACCTATCTAAAGGAAAGCAAACAGTCGGATAACCCCTTTAAGTTTATCCACCGTTTCTTTTATGTTCAACTTAAAACATGGTTTTGGCAGTAAAAACGTTTTTGTTTTTTTTGCAATTTTAAATGTAATATGGAGACTACTTACATACAGATGGACGTTTCAGTGATCACAAAGCACAATTCAACCAGCTTCACACTGGTGACGTGCCTGTGCCAGCACCTCCAGTTTATCAGTGGTAATGACCACCTTTCCCCTACATCACCGTGCCGAATTCAGCCCCAGCGGTCAGCGCAGCATGGCAGCAAATGACTAACACAGCATCTTTCCTTGCTTGTCCTTCTGCATGAGCTTTGCAGTCAACCATACAGCGCATGCACCTATACAGCTGAGATCCACCTACATTCACTACAGAAAAACAGGCGTGTAGAATGATCCCACCCAAGTATCAAGGAGACTAAAATGGGTACAATAACTCATTAACGAACAATATAAAACTTCACTTTTAATCAATGCAGTTGAGAGTCGAGAATAATGTGACCATAAAAACACTTGCAAGACATAAGGTTGTTTCTACGTGGTACAGAGCAAGCACCAAATATCCAAAAACAATGCTAACTGCGCGCTGAAGGCCAACATCGGACTGAGAGATAACTAGAGTAAGGGGCGATACTGCTATCCCCAGGAAACTCATGCATGTTCCATAGTGAGGAAAAACAACCAGTGCAGATAAATAAGAGCGGTCTTACCATATCTTGTAGACCAGATACGTGGTTATGAGGTTAATTCTCCAGAGAGGTCAGGGTCGCGCAGGATTACTATCCCTATTATTCTTCCAGACAAGCGGAGCACTCACCTTGATAAGAGCAACCTCTCTGGAATTGGTCCCTCACAGGCCCTATAAAGCGCTGCAGCAGGTGAAACAGACCATATTTCCTCAGCAAAGGCAAGAAAACTGTCCCTAGTCATTTCATTGGGCAGTATGCCCAGCTTCCTCAGGGGACAATGCGCAGGCTGGCTACTCTTGCTCTTGTCCATGTATAGCGGCAGCATCGTGAGTTGCGGTCAAATAATATAAACCCACCTCTCAGCCGTGGGCGATCAGTGGAAGTGAGGGGGCGGTCCAAGGAGGATGGTGGTTTGAACAGCCCAGCCCACTGGGACAACCCCCGCAACACAAATATGTACCAACGGGAGAAGCCCACTAAGGCATCATTCACACAGTCATGGTTTGGTCAGTGATTTTGGGCCAGGACAATCATATTCATGTGAAACATCCCTTGTCCCATGTGTATAAGGAGCTCCTGACTCTTCCCTGACACAGATGATGATAGGATTGTGCAAAATGAATATTTTCACCTGATCCTTTTGTGAGAGAGATTAGAGAGAGATAGATCGGCCAGCTATTGCATGTGTATGCCCAGTCTAAGGCTGCGGGTCCGTGTGAAGGCGATTTGCAAGGATACCCCAACTACATCCCATTCTCAGAATGTCCCAGGGACGTGAGATAGTTTGTGTAATCTCCTGGGAGGCACCATCAAAGTTCACTATCAATCTGACACAGTCAGCGAGTGCCCTTTGGAAGCACTCCAATGTTTAGCCTCTATGCTCATGGATGGGGCCGCTGGGTCAGGCTTCTCCCGCTGTCGCATATTTGGGTGGTGAGAGTAGTCCTAGTGGATTTGGCTGTTTGACACGTGAGGTGTGACTGATGGGCCGGTATGTGTCAGTGTCCTACATTTATTAACCATGTGGAAGGCCACTCGCTGTGCTGCTACCATACGTGGACATAAGCGAGAGGAGCTGGCCGGCACAGACCACTATGCCACGAATTCAAAATGATATTTGGCGTTTGCAGTATACCAAGTGGAGATAACCTTATGGGATTGAGGAATTTCAAGTGATTTTATATTCACATTATTCTTGAATTGATATTGTTCCTGTGTTGGGGTTATGCTATCTTACCCAATACATTCTACATTCATTACAGTAAGAAGCCGTGCAGCAGAGCAGATCAGGTAGCATGGATGGACAAGGATTAGGGGCTTAGGATGTGTGAACAGAGGAAAGAGGGGTTGTAGGGGGAAGAAAAAATAAGTTCCCTATGGTGTATAGAGAGTCAAATCCAGCTATATGGTCACGTGAGCAGCGCAACGACATCTGATCACCAGAACGTGCATCTATACACACGATGTGTTCACATTACATTTAAAAGGAGCAAAAACTGTTTTTACCTGATAAAAACACTTTTATTTCATAATACATCTGGACCTCAGTTTATCTAAAGCGGAGCCCCCCAAAAACAGAGCTCCAAGTCCCCTGACCTACCTCACACACAAAGTTAAAGGGGTTAGCGCATGAACATTTATCATCTATCCACAGGATAGGAGACCAACCTCTGGGACCCCCTGTAAATATACCAGTAGAGCCGGCTACATTCACTTCTATGAGACCGCCGTGTATAACCAAGTGCTGTACTCCGCAATCCCACTGAATGTAGTGTTAGTCACGCATGCAAACCACCATTCACCCAGGGGACTCATTCTCATGAATAACAAATCCTAAAGATCAGCAGGTGCAAGTTTTTTTTCTGTGTAGTTAAGGACCCCTATAACACACAGTGGGCAAGACCTGATGCGGGTTGCACGATTCTCTAAGAGAATCATCCCACCATGGAGCTTCACAAATGTGATTTTCCTTGCCAGGCCAAGTGAGGAATGAAAGTCTGGCGACATCACCTTGTACACTGAACGAGCTCAGGCTCCTGATTAGCCACAGGAATGGAGAACACCCCCTGCCCGTGAATACGCTTCGTGTAAAGAACGCGCTTCTCCTCCTGACTCACATCTGCAATTATGACCTTCTAGAAGAAAGCAGCAAGTCAATATCTTGTATGGCTTTTGAGGTCTTCTCCAGAATAGACTGTATATCCATTCCACTGATCTCGCCTTGCACGTCATCAGCATTACCTGGGGGGCTGGGAATATCATTACTGTGAGCCTTTCTGCTGCTATTCTCCAAAAGAACTGAGTGCATGCATTAAGGACAGAATGAACATCCAATGAAGATACAGGCATGTACTGCTTGGCGACAAAATGAACATAAAATAATTACAGTGACAATCCTTTCAGGCGCATTTTATGATGATCAGTCTGCAAACAATATCTATGGCTGGATGGTAACATTTTCATCACCGGGGCTCACTCTGTGCTCAGGGCCCCCAGGGCCCACTCTCTGCTCTGCACTGATAAGGGTCAATCACCCCAAAACAGCTGTCTGCAGATGAGATGCTGGCTTATTATCCAAGTCATGTCTCAAGGCCTGTTTAAAGGGTCGAACATTGACTTATAGCAGGCATGCTCAACCTGCGGCCCTCAAGCTGTTGTAAAACTACAACTTCCACAATGCCCTGCTGTAGGCTAATAGCTGTAGGCTGTTTGGGCATGCTGGGAGTTGTAGTTTTGCAACAGCTGGAGGGACTGCTGATTGAGCATGCCTAACTTATAGGATAGCTGCCTTAAAGAGGACCTTTCATCAGGGTAAAAAATGTGTACTAAGTATGCTGACATGTAGAGCGGCGCCCAGGGATCTCCCTGCACTTACTATTATCCCTGGGTCCGCTTACTATTATCCCTGGGTTCCGTCTCCGGTATAGGCTCCGGTATCTTCTGGGACTTGGTTATACTAGGCGGCGCCTAGTACACTTGGTTATAGTAGGCGTATCCCAGGCTGTAGCGCTGGCCAATCGCAGCGCACAGCTCATATCCTGGGATGTTTTTTTTCTCCCAGGCTGTGAGCTGAGCGCTGCGATTGGCCAGCACTACAGCCTGGGATACGCCTACTATAACCAAGTGTACTAGGCTCCGCCTAGTATAACCAAGTCCCAGAAGATACCGGAGCCTATACCGGGCGAACGGAGCGGCGCAGGGATAATAGTAAGTGCAGGGAGATCCCTGGGCGCCGCTCTACATGTCAGCATACTTAGTACACATTTTTTACCCTGATGAAAGGTCCTCCTTAAATCTGGTGACATCAGAGGAAAAGCTTGTTAAAAGCTCATTTGCATCCCTTTCTTCCCAGAATTACAGAGGAGCATGTATGGCCTATAGGTCTCCCCATGCCGATTAATGCGCTCTCTCCCCAAGGAGAGATCGTCATACCAAAGTTTGTGAATGATTAACGTGGTGCTCCCTTTTAGCTTTAAATTTGTACTCTGTGGCAGATAAGGCGAGAGGAAAAATGGAGCTGAATGTACTGTACTGAGAATATTTGTAGTCTCCTCACAGTTCTATCATCGGTCGGTAAGCTTTCTTCTGGTTGCAGAGCTTCGGGTGACAAGGATGGAGTACGAACATTATCTCGTATAGACATTCCACATTGACGAGTAAATAGCAGTGGTTTTAAAGGATACAGTTAAACCTCTGAATCTTTTCAAGCTCACGTGCCACCGTCCTGGAGGAAGAAAACAAGCATCGGATATACATAAATCGTACAAAGGAAGCAAGGAACTCTGCAGATCACAACAATAACAATAAAGGGATAGGCTATCAATATCTGATTGGCAGGGATCCGACACCAGACACCCCAGCTGTCCCAGAGTAGCTCGGCGCCAGGAGCTCCGTCCATTGTGCAGTGGATAGTGCTAGTTACTGTAGCACCGCTCCCATTCACTTTAATGGTAACCAGCTCCGTCCACTACATAATGGATGGACCTACTCAAACAACTGATCAGCAGAAGGGTGGGGTGTCAGACCCCCATCTATCAGACATTCATAGCCTATGCTGAGGACAAAAAGATAATCAATAAAAAAAATAAACATCATTTCTATAGTTATCCATGTGTGGCGGTAAAGTGACCAACACCATGTTGGAGCCTGAAGAGCTTACTCACCCAAATCCCTTCACCAAGTCAGTGTCCGTATTACTGGGGGTCCGCATTTCTCCCAATGACTTCTCATCCAGCCATCTGCACCAGGTCACAGCGGTTCCGATATAGCTGCAGGGAGAGGACACACTGATCATAGCAGCAAGTATGAAGAATAAAGTCAAAAGAAGGTAAAACCAATACAAAAAAATGAATGTATTTATGGACAGAAACTAAAGCCAGAATTCGGATATTATATTGGGGAGTGTGCATAATGGAAATCTATGATAAGTCCAAAGTGAAGTTTCACATTAAACCCGCCATCTTCCATGTTAATTTATTAGGAAAATGACCTGCACTTATTGTTTAAATGGGTCGTCCACCCAGGACATCCCCATCCATGTGGGTTTTTAGGGTGTTACAAATGAAGGTCCCTTTGTATTGGGCAGAGAACAGAGACGCCCACCGAGTTGATTATCCTGGAAGGACGACCCTATAACACACAGTGGGTGACTAAATGTAATAACACACCGGAGTACGCTGAATAATACCACTGGCACATGGTAAGCTTTAAGTACCGTATTTTCTGGCGTATAAGACGACTGGGCGTATAAGACGACCCGCAACTTTTCCATTTAAATATAGGGTTTGGGCTATACTCACCGTATAAGACTACCCCATATTGATTTGATTTCAATATGGTAATTTTAATTGAAATACTTATGACAAGACGATCTTCTGCAGTCCAGGGAACCGACCATGGCAGCCAGGGCTTCAGTAGCGTCGATCGGAGCCCCAGCATTACACTGGGTTAAATAGGTTACCCAGAATCTCATTGTTGTAATAAAAAATATACGGTACTGTACTATCGTTAACCCCACCCGCGGTTTACTGTATTTATTGCAAAAAAGCGATTTTATAGATATGCAAATTACCAGTACCTTTGTGCCCAAGGGGCTGTCCCTCTGCTGTTTTGTGCCCAGCTGCACCCCGTATCCTGGATCCCAGCACCGCTACTCTCTTAATTTATTCACTGCACTTCCGTTTTTATCTTCTGAAGCCGCTCGTAATCTCGCGCATGCGCAGTTAGTTGGCGCTGTCTCCTCTATTCCCTCCACCCTCACAGCAAGAACAAGCGAGTGCTCCAACTAACTGCGCATGCGCGAGATTACGAGCGGCTTCAGAAGATAAAAAAACGGAAGTGCAGTGAATAAATTGAGGGGCGGCGCTGGGATCCAGGATTCGGGGCGCAGCTGGGCACAAAACAGTGGAGGGACAGCCCCTTGGGCACAAGGGTACCGGCACTGGTAATTTGTATATCTATAAAATCATTTTTTTTGCAGTAAATAAACCACAGGCCCCTCCTCTGCCCCTCTCTCATCATTGGTGGCAATGGGCAGCACAGGGGGAGGGACTGCTTCCTTCTCCCCTGTGCTGCCTTATACCCGGCATATAAGATGACCCCCGACTTTTGAAAATAATTTCTAGTGTTAGAAAGTCGTCTTATACGCCGGAAAAATACGTTTTTTTTTTTTCAAGGGTCTTACAAACCTTTAAAAAAAAAAAAAAACATACTGAAGTGAACTGAAGCATACCTTGCATATTCTCCAGGATCCTCCATTTCTACCAGTTCGGACGATCCATCTGGAAAACGCAAACAGCACCAACTGAACCGTTCATGTCGGACTGTGCTGTCCGGACACTATGGGAGGAAAACAATACAATGGTCTATATTCTAATTTAAAGGCCATTTGGCAGCAGATTTGTACCGATGAAACATGTGCACTTGGCAGCTGAAGGCATCTGTGCCCGCATTGCTGAGAAATATGAGGTTTGATTATATGTAAATGAGACTCTGCTCTCTCTGCAACTGCCGCGTCCGCTCCACTTAAGGAAAAGTCAGGGCCTGACAGGTGTGCCGATGTTTACACTGCCTAGCCATGTCAGTCAAAGTGGAAAGGGCATGGCGGTTGCAGAGAGAGCAGAGCTTCTATGTGCAATGGGAACGCCCCTGTTGCTCCTAGAGGCTCATTTGCATATATTAAAACATTTTTCTAAGCGATGCGGGCAAATATGAGCATGGGACCAACACAGATGTCTTCAGCTGCCAAGTGCACATGTAACAGGTCAGCCGGTGTCATAGGAACATAGGAACAAATCTGCTGACAGATGCTCTGTCTTGGACTATGCACATGACAAATCCCCCCTAGGACGATGTACATTACCTCTTCATTTTTATTAAAGTTGCCAAAACTCCAAATCATGTATAGAAGGACGCCATCCAGATAGCTTGCACACACCGTGTTATTAGAATATGCTGCAAATCTGCCTTGGTTCGGGATGAACGATTGCTCAAGCAGCAGTGGAATGACAGCTCTGGAGTCAGGCCCAGATCCCTAGCATAAGAAATGTACACAATAAAAGAAGGTATGGGGGCAGCCTGCATTTCCCCCATTAATCATTGACAGGTATGTATGATGGGGACTTACAGAGGACATGGGGCGAGCAGCACATCCCTCCACGTAGCTGAGGAGACGTGTCAGCCCCTATGCCTCCACTATGTTATGCACAGCCATGGTGTGATCAGCAGGAATTCTGCTTCGCTCTCTGCATTAACATCTATTACCAGAAAACACGTCATCCCGGCCAATTAGGTCTATAAAAAGAATCAGGAGCCGTGTTCAGGCACAGCTGCAGATAAAAAAAAAAGTCCGCAATAACCCCAAATACCAGTAAGATGCTTAACCCTTGACGCCACTATTTTGGGCCTTAAAGGGGTTTTTCAGGATTTTACTATTGATGGTCTATCCTTGGGATAGGCCATCAATATCTGATCGACACCTTGCACTTCTGCTGATCAGCTGCTTCGGGGCAGCCAGAACTACACAGGTCAATGCATCGTGTAGTGGACGGAGTTGGTCACTTTAGTGGGACCAGTGCTGCAGTTACCAGTTATGTCCACCGCACAATGGACAGCGCAGTGGAGTTTCAGTGCAGAATTCAGCCACAGAACTACCCCCTGGGATGTTCAAGTGCTGCAAATACTATCCCGAGGCCAGGCCATCAATAGTAATGTACTGAACAACTGCTGTAAAGGGGTTATCCAGGACTTTTATATTGATGGCCTATCTTTAGGATAGGTCATCAATGGGGTCCGAATCGCGGAACCTCCACCAATCAGCTGCTCTGCACGTGCAGGGGCTGGAGATGGTTAATGCTGTACTGCTCCCAGATGTGAGTAACACTGCAGTAACTGGCTCTGTCCAGCTGATCGGGGTGGGGGGGGGGGGGATCCAATACCCTAAATATAGGAATCTCACAGAACCTCTTTAAGGACACAATAACTATTTTCCTATCGGCAGCCATAACTTTTAAAGGCCTTGTCCAGTCATTTAATTTTCTAAACAAAAATGATCAGAGTATCATGGTAACGTCTCACCGATCCCCGGGACACAAATCTTGATGATTCACGGGTGCCACTGGTCTTTGCTTCCTGCTCCCTTCTTGAAACCAGGATAGGACATTCCCTGGCCGGGAGGGACCATTCTCCCCTACTACTGGCTGGGTGGTCATTATCTGTGTGTCAATAGGGACCAGTAAGTGGAGACTGGTGGGAACCCAGGAAATTTTGGAACGGGAGCGGTGGGGGATCATGAGGTGAGCATCACATTTTTTCTTTAAAGGGGTTCTGCAGTAATTTTAAACTGATGATCTATCCTCTGGATAGATCATCAACATCTGATAAGCCGACACCCGGGACCCCAACTGATCAGCTGTTTGAGAAGGCAGCGGCACTGGAAGTAGCGCGCGGCCTTCTCGCTGTTTACCGCAGGCGCAGTGACGTCACGACTTTTATCACTGGCCTGGGCGGGGCTGGGCTCCGTTCACTCGAATAAAGCTTAGCCCCGCCCAGGCCAGTGATACTAGTCGTGACGTCACTGGGCCTGCGGTAAACAGCGAGAAGGCCGTGGCGCTACTGCCAGTGCCGCTGCCTTCTCAAACAGCTGATTGGCAGCGGTCCCGGGTGTTGGACCCCTGCCGATCAGATGCTGATGATCTATCCAGAAGATAGATCATCAGTTTAAAATAACCGCAGAACCCCTTTAATGCCAGTGTGTCAGAGCCCCACCTCACGACACGTAAAATACTTGTTTCTGTGTAACCAACAACGGTTTTCCTCCAAATACAGAGTTTTTCTGGTTTCTCAAAAGCCTGGTTATAATGTTCATGGGGTTTTCTAATTTTTACATTTTCCCCAACAATATAGAATTTACAATGCTACACAGAATGATGAGATGGGCAAAAGAGGACAATTACCGGGTACTTCCATCCTGACAACCCTTCTTAAAGGGGACTTGTCATCTAAACATGGTGCCCTATCCTTCTTAAAGGGGTAGTCCAGTGTTTTTTTTTTATCTACTATTGTACTGGCCAGTCAAAAGAAATGGAAGCAGCTTCTTCTCACCAGCGCTGGACACATTAAGAAAAGAAGTAACAGAACACCAGAGCGAGGCGTAACAAGTATGCAATAACATCATTAGACACGGGGGCATTGTTTTAAATTATTTTGAATCTAAAGAACCTCTGCATAATCTAAGGGAGAAACTGAATATTTAATTTTGGGACAAAACCTTGACCAGATAAGTTCACTCACCCAGTGTAAACCCTACTATAAGCATATACAGCAAGTTCAAACCCCTTTATGAAGAAACCCTTTAAGGCTACATTCACATGTCCGTGTGTGTTTTGCGGATCCACAAAACACGGACACCGACAATGTGCCTTCCGCATTTTGCGGACCGCACATCGCCGGCACTCTCATGGAAAATACCTTAGGACATATTCTATATTTTTCAGGAACGCGATTGCGGAGCCGGAAGTGCGGATCAGCAATTGCGGACCCGGGCGGGACATCGTCTGTCCCCATAGGAATGAATGGGTCCGCAATTCCGTTCCGCAGAATGCGGAACACAATTGCGGACGTGTGAATGGGGCCTAATATGTTATATTCAGTGACGTTACGGTCACATCTGTGTTACCTGATCCGGTGGTCTGTTCCAGCAGAGGAAATTTGGCTATGCCGGATACGGTGAAATCTGCTAGTCTGTTCTCCTGCCGGAACAGCCTGCTGGATCAGTGACTGCAGATGTGAACATACCCTTACATAGCCCGAGCTTCATAAAACCTGCATTAAACTAAAACTGCCCAAGAGCCCGGTCCTGGCCACGCCAAGGGTACACAACATCCCCCACATTTACCCATACAAGGATTTTGCTAAGCAAAATCATCTGAGGACATTTCCATAACCTTCAGGCTGAGAATATATTTAGCAATAGGCCTTTTGTATCCCGCATTTTGCATGGCGGCAGGAAATTTGCTTATCCAGATACAAATGGAAATGACACATTTTAGTCGTACCGTCCTCCAGCAACAGGTGTGAGAGAGAGGATTCAAGGAGAGCTTGTGCTTGCAGCAAAATTTCAAAAACCTGGAAAATGAAAAGTAAATGGACACTGAACATAAAAGAAATAGAAACATATAGAAGATATAGAAACAGAGAGCCAAGTACCTTATACAAATACAGTCCATGGGAGAAACTAGCTCAAAGTGCAGCAATTCGGGGGTGGCCATGCAGTATCACATACTATAGCTTGGCAGGAAAGGCCGTTTGGCAGCTGTAGTGATAGCCAGATTGGTAGTCACCCAGCTTTCCCAAAGGCATACCTGCCAAAAGTCACACTTTTTGGGGACACTTTCATGAATCTGACCCCTCAAAAAAACAGTCCATTTTGTTAGCATTTCAGATAATATCTGGGGAAATCCCAAAAGGTCCACCTGGGTGTATGTCCCTGCACAGTCTGACATTGGCAGCGACATTCCCTCTTTAAAGGGAACCTGTCACCTCCAAAAACCATCCCAAACCGCCAGCAGTACCTGAAAGTAGACCACTGTGTGTTTCTAATGATCATTTTCTTTCAGCAGTCAGATGCGGCAAAAGCTCTGAAAACGTTCTTTTATCCCCTGCCCGCGCTATTTTCTAGTCATGCTTGAAGTCAAGGGGGCAGCGGCCTCCTTGCTTCAAGTTAAGGTAAGCGCGCCCCCTTCCCTGCTCCTTCGCTGTGACTAACAGTGCTTATGCATAGGGTTCGGCTGGCTTTGCCAAACTGCCGGCTGTCAGTCACAGCGAAGGAGCAGGGAAGGGGGTGCGCTTACTTTAACTTGAAGCAAGGAGGCCGCTGCCCCCTTGACTTCAAGCATGACTAGAAAATCGCGCGGGCAGGGGATAAAAGAACGTTTTCAGAGCTTTTGCCGCATTTGACTGCTGAAAGAAAATGATCATTAGAAACACACCGTGGTCTACTTTCAGGTACTGCTGGCGGTTTGGGATGGTTTTTGGAGGTGACCAGTTCCCTTTAAATGTCCTGATTTTTACTTTAAAATAAGTGCTGGTAAATCTTTAGATCTTGTTTTGGCACAGACATAATCAGAGCAGGAATACTGACCTTCTAGCCTGAGATATGACGGAGCGCACAGAATACCGAGCTCGAGGCGTGTCCGGAGGGAGATCTCTGGCAGTATACAGCCGGTCTTCTACCTAATATCATACAAATACCAGATAAGAATATGTTTTGGCACCTAAGCCATTCACACTGGCTTGTCAAGCAAAGAAATGATAGTTGTTCCTTGGTATTCCTTCATCTAAACTGTGTATGATATCTTTGTGTTCAAAGTCTTCCTTTCAGTCTCCAGCCATGTGGCGCCATCTTTGTTGTCCCTGTTTCACACTCGTTGCTTTTTAAAGTCACAAGACTAGAGAGTGGGCACGTGCAATAGTTCCGCATAACCAGGTACGTGAACAGGATCACGACACGTGCAAAATCTGCAAGCAGAAACCAGCTGAACTTCAATCAGCTTGCTGGGGGACCGGTTGCTTCCCTGAGGCTCAGTTCACACGGCAAAAATCAGTGGCAGAGAAATCTGTAGCAGATTTCTAGCTGAAAACGTGTCGTTTTTGGTGGCAGACTTCTAATTTGGTGAAGGTTTTAGATAATCTTGTAAAAACTTATTAGGTTGAGGTTTCTCTGCCACCCTACTGACTTCTATGAAATCCATACCTGCTTACTAGAAGTAACATCACTTCTCAGGGGTTTTTCAAATCAGCTACTGATAAAACTTCTACCATTTTACACTGCGTGCACAAGGTGGGTTTTTTACCATTAAAGTCAATGGGAAAAGATGATAATAATTACTCTTAACGGTAATTGGATATCCAATAGCCTCCACAACGGCACCACCTGGAGGGTGACCTGCCTTCTTAGGGAGAGGAAAAAAAACTGCGAGATCAGCTAATAAAAGGCCCCCTCCCTCTTACCTTCTCCAGTTAATACCTAGGACTCAGACGTATATGCCATAATTTAATAATGTTTAAACATAACAGAAAAAAAATTACTTGATCTAGTTATATGAAATCAACAGAAAATAACAATCTGTTATAGAGAATAATTGGGTGGGAATTACTCGTGCCGTTGTGGAGACTAAAGGAGAATCCAATTATCGTTAAGCGTAATTTTCATCTTTTCCCCCACGCCCCCACAACGGCATCATCTGGAGGAATAACAGTAACAATCGGGGGAGACTACAGCAGACAAAACCTTCCTGCGAAAAGATGAGTCTTTGCTGGCTAAGACATGTAACTTATAGTTTCTAAAGGAGGTACAGGGACTCGACCAGTCGGCAGACCGACAAATATCCTCAAGAGAAGCAGAGGCGCCTTCAGCCCAAAAGGCAGCAAATGCTCTGGTGGTATGAGCCTTCAACCCAGAAGGAGAAATTCCCCTCTTGTCATAAACAACAATACAAGACTTAATCCACCGTGCAATAGACGCCTTGCTTGCTGCACTCCCCCGATTTAGTCCGAGATACTGACTCAACAGTTGATTTGACTTCCTGAGGTTTTTCGTCGATTCTAGGTATTGAAGCACACATCTCCTCACGTCCAGGTTCCGGGTCAACTTTTCTTTTTCAGAAACCCCCTGGGAACAAAAGGAAGCAAGAGAGATTTCTTGTTGACAATGAAATATAGAAACAACCTTAGGGAGGAATTCAGGAGAATGTCTTCAAAGATTGTCAAGTAAGGTGGCAAGATAGAAAAGTCTGAATCTCCCCTATTCTCCTAGCCGCTGTAATGGCCAACAAAAAAAAAGCTTAAGTGTCAACATTTTCAGGTGAATATCACTGATAGGTTCAAAGGGGGATGCATCAAAACAGAGAGGACTAGATTCAAGTCCCAAGGAGGAACACAAGATCTAAAATTGGGGCGTATTCTAATTGCCTCTTTGAAAATTCAGAGTACTCACTCTCAGACCCTTGTCAAGGCCTGCTTGCAGGAAGTCCAGAATCATTCTGACATTCGGAACCATGGAGGGGTCACAGGCGTCTTTCCCAAAACGTAAAAATTCTTTCCAGGATCTCAGGTAAATTTTCGAAGTCACCGGTTTTCTGCTCCGCATAAGAGTGTTGATGACTGCATCTGAAAGACCCTTCCTGTCCGGCCAAATCATTAGAGAGAGAGCCATCTTAAAAAGGAAGAGTTCAGTAATCCTCTCCCGCTAAATTCTTTAGTACAGGGAACCAAGCCCTCCTGGGCCAGAACGGTGTTCTCAGGGTGACTTGAGCTTTTTCTTCTATGATCTTTGTCAACACCTAGGGAATTAGAGGGAACGGAGGAAAGGCGTAAAGGAGACCCCTGGGCCAAGGAAAAGGAAGAGCGTCTACTTGTAGAGGCTGATCCTGGGGGACCAGAGAATAAAACTCCCCCACCTTTTTGTTCTTCCTTGAACCAAACAAGTCGATCCTTGGAAGTCCCTATCTTGCACAAATCTGACTGAACCCCATTGAATTCAGACTCCATTCCCCTTCTCTTAGCCTTTCCCTGCTCAGAAAATCCACCACTAGATTTTCCTTTCCTTTTACATGCACGGCTAAAAGGGACAACAAATTTTCTTCGGCCCAAACAAAGATGTTCTATCACACAGAGAATGACTTTTAGTTCCCCCTCTGCTTGTTTAGATAAGCTACAGAGGTGGTGTTGTCTGAAAGAATTCTTAAGTGGTTTAACCGGACCGAGAGAGCAAAGGCTTTTAGGGATTGCCAAACCGCACTCAGTTCCCGCATGTTGGAAGATGCCCGCTCCAGATCCGCCTGCCATAAACTTTGTTTCATGGTACCATTCATCTGTGCTCCCCAACCCTGCTTGCTCGCGTCAGTTGTAATTACCATCTGATTCCTCTGCCGCCACTCTACTCCTCCGGACAGATTTTCCTATCTGATCCACTATGATAGAGGGAACTTTACCTCAGCTGGAACTTTTACTCTCTTGTTTAAAGACGTCTGCTTCTTGCGCCAGGCCTGTAACAGGAATGACTGAAGAACTCTCGAGTGGGCTTGCGACCACTTCACTGATGGAATAGTGGAGGTCATGAGGCCCAGAATCGTCATCATTTCCCTGATTGAGGTTATGTGTAACCGCTGAAACTTTAGAATCTTCTGGATCAAATTGTAACGGATCAACGGGTGTGGACCCGCTGTGCCAGTTAGTGTCCCCCTGGTCTTCACCCTTTATCCCGCTCCAGGATGCGGAAGCTGGACTCAGCTGCAGGGGAGACACCAGGTCGGTACCGCAAGAGTGGTCCCGGTTAAGTGGCAGCTGGCCGGGCAGGCCAGAAAGCCCCGATGCTAGCACCGGGGAACAGGCAATATAGCAGACAGCCGCAGGATAATGCTGAGCTGAACAAGTGGTATAGCAGAGCTAGTGCTGTGAGAACAGCAGAGCTGAGTTAGTCCAGGTGGAGCTGGACAGCAGACAGAGGCGTGGTCGACGGTCCGGGTCTTTAACTTGAGAGCAGCGAGGTACAAGAGGATCAAGCAGAGACGTGGTCACGATATAGGCAGAGGTCATAAGCAGGATATCGAATGCAGGAACAACAGGAGCCTTAGCTGTAGGAAGTACACTATTGCTCAGGCATTGCAGGAAGGGGGAAGCACCCTTATAAAGGTGGTGCCTGGCCAGGATTGGAGAGAGGGCGGAATCAGGGGCGTGCATTAACACTTAAGGTACCAGGACGCCTGCGGCTCCTACAAGATACAACAGAAGCTGTCGTAGCCTGCGACAGCGCAGGAAAGTGAGTCCGGAGCCTGCAGCGAAGAGGAGGAGCCCTGCGTGCAGCGTGACTGAGGTACGTAGTCGGACGCACTGCACGCTGGCGGCTGCCAACTGCCATTGTTACACAAATCTTCCTGTTTTTGTAAGGGAAGGAAAGAAGACATCTGATGAGAGTCTAGCAGTACTACTATGAATATTCTCTTCTGCTCGGGAAGAACACAAGATTTATGAAGATTTATGATCCAACCCAGATCTGAAAGGGTGTCTGATACTGCCTGAAGTTGAACATGCAGGTGATTCTCGGTCAGAGCTGAGATTAGGAAGTCATCTAAGTAAGGCATCAGTAATAATCTTGCCAGATGAAAGAACTTTGCTCCCTCCGCTACAATCTTCGTAAAGATTCTCGATGCTGAGCACAGACCGAGCAGCAGAACTTGGAATTGAAAATTATGTAATCTCCCCTTGAACCATACTGCCATTCTCAAATATTTCTGGTAATCCACGTGAATTGGCACATGGTAATAGACACCTGAAAGGTCTATCGTGACAATGAAGCAGTCTTTTGAAAGGAGATTGATGTAGGACCTTACTGATTCCATTTTGAATTTCCTGTACACTATGTACCCGAGATTCATTATCCGGAAGGAACGATTTGGTGTCTTAACCAGGAAGATTGAGGAGTAAAAGCCCTTCCCTTGTTCTTCTATAGGGACTTGTACTATGGCATTTTTCTGCAGGAGTAGAGCGATTTCCTGGTACGTTGCTTCCTGATTTTCTCCTTTTAATTTTAAGTTTTCTAGATACCTGTCTAGAGGGACTTGCAAGAATTCTAAACAATACCCCACGGTTATGGCTGAGAGCACCCAAGGAGAGGCACGGATTCTTTCCCAGGGGGAACCGAAATGCTTCAGCCTTCCCCCACCAGACTTCTAATGTCATTGGGAGGAAGGACGGGTGGATATGTCAGGGTTTCAAAGGAAACCTATATTTTTCCCCTTTAGAAACATAGAAACATAGAATGTGTCGGCAGATAAGAACCATTTGGCCCATCTAGTCTGCCCAATATGCAGACTATGTTAGATGATTGCGAGGAAGAATTGGGTTCTTTTTTCTTCTGGTCAAATCTAGCACATTTTTGGGGGCGAAAGGAGAGTTTTTTGTGAAAGAATTTTGACTGCGTGGTAAACCCCTTAACACAATCTATTTTTAGATGCTGCTTCCTGTTTAAGCATAGGGATGGAAGCAAGGATGTCTTCCTTGGGAGTACCAGATTCAATGTGCTCCTCGAGTTGGCCCAACCACAATGACAGAGTTCTTGCTGTGTAGGTGGCTGATATTCCAGGTCTTAATGTGGCCGTGGATGACTCCCAGTTTTTTTTTTTTAAGGCGGGACTTAAATTTTTTTATCCATCGGGTCCTTCAGTAGCCCCCAGATCCTCAAACGGCAGAGAGGATTTCTTGGAAATCCTTGCTACCGGAGCATCGACTTTAGGAGGTTTGTCCCAAGAACAGGAATCTTCCTCTTGGGCACAGAGAATTTTGAGATGAAGCAGAAAGCCCCTTTTTAAATAAGGAACATTTCTTCTTTTGGGACAGTTCCCCTTTAATGCTCTCTCTCCCCTAGGAAGACACAAGCATGTAGGGAGCTCATTAGAAAAAAATAAAAATACAGCCATAATAGAGAGCTGTCATCCAGGAAGAAAGGAACCAAACATCCTGTACACAGAAGGGTAAAGGTGATCAAAATCATCCTCGGGGAGGAGACTTACCGGGCTATGAGCATTCCCTAACTTATGAATACGCTAGACAGGATAAAATATCAGATTGATCTGAGTCGACCGTCTGAATCAAATTTAGTTAGATGGTGCTCTCATTGCCTGGAAAAGTTTCTCTCATCTCGATTCCCCGAAACAGAATGACACAAATTTCAGGTTCAGTGAAATCAGAAGTTTTTGAAAAATTGAGGTCAAATTTATAAATTATAGCGCTGATTCTTTCTCTCTAATTTACATAAAGTGGGGGGATGTGTAAAACATATCACATAATGATCATAAAAAGAAATAGTGAGGAACAACTATCATTCTTTTGCTTATGTGCCAGTGTGAGGGTTTGGGTGACAAAACTGAGGTGCCAGGTTCTCTTTATTGAATGTGCAAAGAACCATGGGGGGAGACTTACAAAAATACATTTTTTGTACCTGAATGATAGCGGTGAGAATCAAAGAAAACATCAAAACGCATCAGTATGTAAATCATGCTACAATCAGATCATCTTTAATGGCTAAGACCAGGGAGTTTCAACCTTATTTTTCTGCTCACAGCCCAGTAGAATATTAAAATAAGGAGAATTAGACTGCTGTTTTACCGTGAATTCTGAGAACCGGGAATAAAATAGGCTTTACAAGGCTTATGTGCATAAATATTTACTAAACTATGATAAAACACATATGAAATATGACATCAAGAGTAAAGTAACAGTTACCTAGGCCGTGTACAAACGAGTGAGCTCCCCATCCTCCAGTGCCCAACATGGCATCCGGCTGACACCCATGATACAAAGTGGTGGTAATCACATTTTACTCTTATGATGTCCTCATTTGAGATGGGCTCTTTGGTACATGTCTAGATGTTTTCTAGCTACTTAGCCCCTTCCTAAAGGTTTCCAGTGTGCAATACACATGTACAGTTACTTTAGACCTTAGGAATGTAGCCTGGTACCGGGTTCCATTAAGTAATTATATTACAAGGAATATCATTACATTAAAAGGATAAGGAATAATTAAAGGGAAAGAACCACAAAATATAAACCTTGCCACACAACTGCTAAACTAGTGATTTCTGCAGCCAGATTACTGCCTACTCAGTTGCTCCTCACCAAAAACTGGCGAGAATCTCACTTGAGAAGCCATGACTTTGGCAATCCATTTACCTTTAATTTGGGCAAAAGGGAACAAAATCTACAGGAAACATCATCTGTATTAAATTTACAGTTGAAGCTAATCCATTATTCCTTATCAAGCTGATGGCCCTTTATGTGAAGTCAGAAACAAAACTTAGTTATTATGAGCAGGTAATTGGGGTCAGTGCTTAGAAAAGCCTCAGTACATACGTACCTGCTTAGCATCTGTTTGTATGAAGAAGTGTTTGAAATATTTTCCCATACAGTCTCCCTCAGAAATAAAAACTGAACCATCGCCTGGGTGAATTTCCACCACATTCGTTCCATCCAAAATGAATCTAAAACAAATGAGATGAATTAGACAAGCTGTGGATGACGCCGCTGAAGGCATTGGTCCCATGTTCATATGTGCCCACACTGCTGAGAACGAAAATGAAGTTTTAAAATATGCAAATGATCCCCTAAGAGCAACTTGGGCATTTCCATTACTAGAGGCTCTGCTCTCTCTGCAACTGCCGCCCCTCTGCACTTTGATTGACAGGACAAGGCAGTGTAAATCTCATCATGCCTGCCTGGCACTGTCAATCAAGGAGGAGAGGGTGGGGCAGAAGCAGAGAGAGCAGAGCCTCTAGGTGTAACGGCAACGCTCCCAGTGCTCCTAGAGGCTTATTTGCATTTATTAAAACATCTTTCTCAGCAATGCGGGCACGTATGAACATGGCACCAACACAGATGCCTTCAGCTTCAGTGCACATGTAACAGGTCAGCCTGTTTCATAGGTGCAAATCTGCTGACAGATGTCCTTTAATATTAGACTGGTGGGGGTCTGATTGAAATCAGCCGTTTGAAGGAGCCATTCCACTCAGGTGGGCACCACAGCCCCTTCATTATTTACCAGGCACAGCTTTGTCCCATTTCATCGAGTGGGACAAAACTGTAATACACGGCCACTACTCGACGTACAGAGCTGTGCTGTACGGAGCAGTGTGAACAACAAAGGGGACGCCCCTTAAAGCAGCAGATGGGGCTGCCAACAGTTAGACCCCCCTTTCCTAATCTAAAACGTATGGCCTTTCGTTAGAAAAAGCGACACGTTAATGAAGGTTTTTTTTTTGGTTGTTTATTTGTGATTGTGTTATAAAAGTGGTAACCCCCTCCCAAAAGAATCCTATGTGGTGAATTTATTATTTCCCTATGCCAGTTTGTTGCAAACCTCTTGATTGTCTGCTGAGTCTAGCTGCATTCTGAAAGAGCAACGTCCAGGCAAGCCAACCCCCGTAATGTGCAAACCCATATACCACAAGTATGGAATCGTACTAGCACTGGGTTCAAGTACTCTGTAAGAATAAAGTATGTGAAGTCTCACCTGTACAGGGCGCCGTCATAGATCACCACTTTCAAAGGCAATGGATTTACTGCAAACGTGTCTCCTTCTTCCAAAGAGGCCTTCCAATAACTCATCCTATAATAAGATACACCGTGGTTAGGAATATGGATGGCACCTACACGGGATTGACTGCTGAGTATGGATCAGCCTCTTACCTCATGCAGATTGCATACAAGAACATGTCTGATAGAATCGAGCTGCTAGGACTGGTTAGCGGTCAGGTATTTAAAGATGGCGACGATGTTAAGCGCAGCTGGGGCTAACGTATGTGATCGATAATAATGTTGATCACATACCTTTAAAGGGCTTCCGCAGTTTGTTCAAACTGAGGATCTATCCTCTGGATAGATCATCAGCATCTGATTGGGACCCCCGCTGATCAGCTTTTTGAGAAGGCAGCGGCACTCCAGGAGCACCGCGGCCTTCTCACTGTTTACCGCCGGCCCAGTGACGCCACGACTTGTATCAATTGGCCTGGGCGGGCTAAGCTCCATTAAAGTGAACAGAGCTTATCATCGGTTTAAACAAAGTGCAGAACCCCTTTAACCTCTCAGATACCATGGTCAAATGTGTCTATAGCATCTGCAAGCTAAAAAAACTGGAGCACACGCTCCCAGCTGTATATCGACTACCTCTAGTGAGGACTGGGTGATCCAAATGTTGTATGCAGCAGCCTCGGTCTTTCTGAATAATCTGAGGCTGCCACACATAGGTTCCTATGGACAACCTGCCTGTGGCTGGGCTCCATAGGAACATAGCAGAAATCTAATGTTTGCTTGTTCAAGTTCTAACAAGTTCTAATAAAAAGTATTTTAAAATATAGTTAAAAAAAAATAGTTAAAAAAAATATATATATGTTTAAAATTACCCCCCTTTCCCTAAAATTAAAAAATACATAAACAATTAAAATAAAATATATAATTTTGGCATTGCCGCATGCAAAAAACACATGTAGTATTAAAAAATAAAAAAATACTTATCCCACGTGGCAAAATGGAAAAAAGTCAAATCGGAATCTACAGTAAGAATTCACATTTTTTTTGTGACTACCATAGAGATTTTCTATTGAAGCCAAAGGAGCGTGGTATGTGGGAGGATATCATGCATGAAATTTCTGTGCCCTAAGGGTATATTCATATGCCGCAGTTTTCCCATGCATCTGAATGAGGTTTGCAGAAATCCATGTGCTTGTCACACAGACAACTCCTGAACCGATTTTCACCCACAGAACTTTCTGCAGCAAATCATCAATATTCCCGCATGGAACGGTGTATAAGGAGCACGTAGCTAAAACCAGAGCAGGCGCAGAGAAGGGCAAGCAAAGTAATTAAAGGGGCTCACCAGAAATGGTATAAACATGGCCTCTAGCAACCCATCGTAGAATGCGACTTGGGCAGGATTCCTCCACATCTACATCTGCTTTGGGATGGGTCCTCATTACAATGTGCTCCAGCTCCGGGCTTCGCTTCACACAGCTGAGGTTTGCCGTCTACTCAGCCTGATAGCGTCTCTCATGTATGATTGCTCCATTACCATCTATTGTAGCAGGAAATCAGCCCTATAATAGACGGTAATGATGTGTTCCTCTGTCATGGCTGAGCAGCCTGAAAAAAACTGGCAGGAGGGATGAGATATTGCCTCCTGTCCCTGTCAGGCTGCTCAGCCGTGACAGGCATATCACACCGAGAATTTTCTGCTCCACAACAGATGGTAACGGAGCGATCATACATGAGATATGGCTGTCAGGCTGAGTAGCCCGACATCAAATCTCAGCCATGTGATGTAAAGCCCGGAGCTGGGGTGCAGTGTAATGAGGCCCTAACCACCTTCCAACCGCAAAGCAGCTGTGCAAACGGTGGCAACCTATCCTAGTCACACTATTTTCTATACCATTACTGGAGTACCCTTTAAACCCATTAATAACCAGGCCAATTTTTTTTTTTTTTACCTCCCCACCTTCCAAGAACCATACTTTTTTTTAAATTTTCTGCTCATATAGCCATATGAGGGTTTATTTTTTCCAGGCCAAGTTGTATTTTTTAATGGCACCAGTTAATTTACCAGAGCTTGAATTGGAAAATACATTCTTTGTGGGGGTAAAACTGAAAAAACAAAAAGGCAGTTCTGCCATTTTTGTCGGGTGAACTGTACTATTTATTGGTATTATTCTGGGTTACCTACGACTTTTTGACACACTGAATAAAATAACAGCAAATTGGCTATTTTTTATTTTCGATACGTCATTTACTGCATATGATAAATATTGTTATATTTTAATAATTTGGGCAATTTTTAGACGCGGCAATACCTATTTTTGTTTTATTTATTTTCATGTATAAAAATAGGAAAGGGGGGTGATATGAATCTTTAACAGTTTTTCTAAAAACATTTTTTTTTCAGTTGCCTTAGAACTGATCGCTTGTACCATAGACTACAATAGAATACTATTGCAGTCTATGGGATTTTCACTGGCTTCCTTCACAAGGCCCCAGACTGTCATAAGAGCTGATTGGAGCCCTGCAATTTCACCAGGTGGGCTCCGATCAAAGGGAGCCCCCAACCGCGGCATCTGAGGAGTTAAACGACTGGGATCATCTCCGTTCTTGGTCACTGCCGGTGGGTGCCTGTTGTATTATACAGCTGGTACCTACCATGTATGGAGCGAGCTCAGTGCGTGAGCCTGCTCCATACAACCCCTTGACACCAATCACGTAAATGTATGGGTCGATTGCAGGACCAAGACATGTTGTCAAACTTGGGTTTGTTCAGTCTGGAAAAAAGATGGCTTAAAGGAGACCTAATTACAATGTGCATGGAGATGAAGGGAGACGACGAGAGAGCATTCTCTACGTCTACAGGAAAGAAGGCTTCACCATTATCGCTGACGGGCTTCTTTACTGTAAGAGCAGCGAGACTATGAAACTCTCTGCCCGAGGAAGTTGTCATGGCCAAGTCATTGTAGACGCTCAAGAAGGGTCGTATATCTTTCTCTAATGTAATAATATCGTAGGTTATGTGCGGTAGAATTCTGGAGATGGGTCATTGATCCAGGGATTTATTCTGATCGCCAGATTTGGAGTCGAGAAGGAATATGCCTCATAAGGGTTTTTTGCCTTCCTCTGGACTAAGATTATAGATTGGACTTCATGGACCCATGTCTTGTTTTCAACCGTACCAACTATGTAACAGTATGAATTCATCCTAAGAGTCCAATCAGACCCTCCTCTACAAAGAAACAACACTGTTATCATGAAAGGGGGTGAGAAATAAGTCCAGGGAGTCATGAAAAGGTCTTGGAGAAGGAATCAGACTCTAATGGGGTGGTCCCTATATGGACCCTCTCTTCTCTAGGTGCCACTGATGAACTGGTCATTGAGTGGGATGTGATGTGACACCTACCTGTGCATGTGTGCAGAAGGACAGGTTAGAGGTAATGCTCTTGGTAATGCAGACACCGTTCTTCTATCTGGGAAATCGGACTTGGTCTCGTCAGTGTCCACAAACTGTTTGGTGTCACCTTGTTGGGCTAACTTTCTGTGGAAGAGACGAGCCAAGTCCATGGGATACTGAAAGGACAGTGGACAGTCGGCCACAGAGAAGCGCTGCACCAGCCAGGTGTACTGGGAGGCGTGCTTGGTCAGACATGACGGAGGCTCCTCTTGGAGGACGCAGGATGAATATTTCGACCTGTTCATGTTTTTTGTGGTCTTGATCCCTGCAGTCTCGGGGTCGGCGTTCACTCTGTTGTGGTTTGTAGCGTCTTCATCACAGGGGGCGCAGCTGAGCTGGCATAAAAACTTCACAGTGAATTCCTTCTGTAGGGCGTTCATGTATAAATCTGCATGCCCATCCACTGAGGAAACCTTTACAGTGCCATCCTCCAGATGTGTCACACAAGCGGGATCGTCCTCCAGAGCGGGCCATGTCACTTCAGAGATCTCAGCCAAAAGAGTCTGAAGAAAGAGCAAAATGAAAGGCTCAATCTATACGTCCATCTGAACGTCCAGGCTGGAGGAGATTCGAAAAACATGGCCACTTTCTTCCAGATACTTGTCAACATGTGAACATGGAAGGAGCGGTTTGGAGCTAAAAATGATCATGTTTTTCTAATCCCGGACAACCCCTTTATATTATGTCAGGTCCTGAATATGGAGAGGCGTGATATTTGAAAACTTAGAAGTATGCAGATAAGGTGATGAAAACCTGCTCGCCCGCACGCTTTAAATGTGAAACCTGGGAAAAACGTATTGACTGTGCCTAGACCATGATGTAAAATGCACCAAAATATGGCGTATTTCTGACACATATGCAGGTCATTTATTAAAGACAAACCCTTCTAGAGGCAGATCCGGCCTCGCACACCTTTACATAAATTAGTCACATCTTTCTTCAGTCCGTGCGCCAGAAACTGAATTCTGCTCCAGCAAAGGGCTCGAGTAGATTGCTTCAGTTTTAATAAATGTGCTTCCCTGTGGGGGGCCTGCCCCTTCTGCTACGCTCCACTCACTTTTAAAAAAGTGCTGAAAAGCAAAAAAGATGCAAAATGTTTGCACAAAATGCACAACTTTTTTTTTTTTTTTTTATAACAAAAACCTAGAGTAAAGACTTGGTTATTGACCCCCAAAGTCTCATCATTAGTGTTGAGTGAACTTGTTTTTTAAGTTCTGCATCCAAAGTTCGGGTTATTGAAGAATCCCGTTATGGATTCCGCTACCACGGACCATAACGGAATTTGGAATCCATAACAGGATTCTTCGATAACCCGAACTTTGAATGCAGAACTTAAAAAACAAGTTCGCTCAACATTACTCATCATCTTTTAGACCCATTTAAGAAGCAAATGCACCAAACAGAATCCACTACTCCTAACTCAGCTATTTTGGATAGATAAGGGGGCATGGCTTAGTGAAATGGGGGTGTGGGTTAAAGGGGTCTAACCCCTATAGTGACCCCCCCCCCCCCCACTGCCCGGGCCCCTCGTATACATTATACTTAACTGCTCTCCGGCACCTGTGTCGCTCTGGATCCCTGTGCGGCCAACACTGCATCTCCCCGTTACTCGGATCAAAACATCTGGCGACTTGGTGGGAGCAGCCAATAGCAGGCCGCTATGGAGACTGGCCTCCCTAGCATCGCATCGCTCGTCCCACTCGTGGCCTGCTATTGGCTGCCCTCCCCCCCAGTCATCGGATGTTTCGATCCGAGTGACAGGGAGATTTAGTGGGCGCCGTATAGGGATCCGGAGCGATGCGGGAGGCAGGGAGCAGGTAAGTATAATGTATACAAGAGGCCCGGGCATTGGGGTGGGGGGTGATTATAAGGGTTGGATAACCCCTTTAAGACACAATTATGTGAGGCAAAATTTTACAAGATCTTCCGGCACAGTAAGATAACCAATAGTTGCCCTTATATTAGACAAAGAGTGTCTATGCAGGCACCACAGTCGGGGCCCACATGTCTACAGGGTTAGTGAAACCGCCCGATGTATTCGGTCATGGCGCTATTACTGCAGTACCTACCATGATCTCCTCTGAAGGTAGCAGGCTAGAGGGCAAGAATGGACGGCTGGAAAAGGTGTTGCGAAAGCTTAGTGCCTGAAGAACTTGTTCCTACAGAGAAGGCAGAAAATACAAAAAATACTTAAAAAATACTGGAAATAGCCAAGTATAGTGCAGCCCCATAGAGAATGAATGGAGAGGGACCAAGCATGCTCAACAGACGCTCCATTAATATAGGGGGGTGGGATTGTGGGGGTCCCATCAGTCAGATCCTCTTCCCCTAGCCCAGAGATGGGCAAACTGCGGCCTTCCAGCTGTTGTAAAACTACAATTCCCACCATGCCCTGCTGTAGGCTGATAGCTGTAAGCAGTCTTTGCATGCTGGGAGTTGTAGTTTTGCAACAGCTGGAGAGCCGCAGTTTGCCCATCCCTGGCCTATCCGGTGGAAACAGATATCATGACCCCTTTCAATGGCGTTTCCCGTCTTGTATGGTGATGATGCGTTACTAAGCTATGACATGACTTGATGGAGGTCCAACATCTCGGACTCCACTGAGCCTGAGAATGAAGGGTCCACAGCACCAGAGTGGAGCAAGATTCATCTGCTTTTAATTCAGTATACCCCCCGGCCCAATGGTTGCCTTCTTCACCTACCCCTTATCCCAGCCCAGGTTACGGGTAGGGGGTTTCTGGAGATGGGTGGTAGCTCCAGCACAGTGTAAGGATACTACTGGGAGGAGAGCAGCGGACCGGGTTTCTTCTTAAATTTTATCATCTATCCACAGGATAGGAGCCAAGTGTAGAAAAAGCTGAGGGTCCAACTGCTGGGACCACCACAATCACGAGAAAGAGGGTCCCCTGTGTGGATGCACACGTGTGACCATCCCTCTACCCACTTCAACGAGACCTCCAGGACTCAGCTCTACTATCTCCGTCAGTCCTATAGAGGAGAACGGAGCGGTGGTCATGTATGCTTCATTCACATAGAAGACTTGAGGACCCTCATTCTTGTGAGGATCCAAGAGGTTGGACCCCTACATATCACACATTTATCACCCAACCCATGGATATACGTCATCTGTGAAAGGACCTGAGGGACTGTATAGTGGACGGGGGTGTCAGGTCTGGTCGCCTTCCAAGCTAGGTTTCCCAGGACCTTAGGCTCTGTTCACACTTGGCTTTCCAGTATTTCCAGTATGTATGACATAAGTATAGTGCATTCTACTGATATTGTTACTGAAATGACAAGAGACCGCATTGAAGGTGAGGGGTCTACTGGCGTTTGGATCCATTGGAAGACAGATCGGTCACTGAGGAGAATGTGGGAATATAGGCTTAGAGGAGAATTGTGCTCAGCATGTGGCATCATGGATAGCGCTAGGCTCGCGGGACCAGTGTGACACAGTCCGCCTGTATGGCGCTTATATCACACCGTATTACAGGGGTACTGGTTCCAAGAAGAAAGCCTCGTACAGCAACACATGAGGACGTGCCCCTCCGCTATACCCCCCCCCCTGCACTACCACTGTATGCTCCCCCCATATTACACCCCTATATATCCCCCAATACACCTCTGTATACACCTCTATGTACCCCCTCAATAGATCCGTGTATACCCCCCCATTACACCCCTGTATACAGCACCCCCATTACACCACTGTATACCCCCCCCCTGTACTACCACTGTATGCTCCCCCCATATTACACCCCTATATATCCCCTAAAACACCTCTATGTACCCCCTCAATAGATCCGTGTATACCCCCCATTACACCACTGTATACCCCTCCCCCTCATTACACCACTGTATACCCCTCCCCCTCATTACACCACTATATACCACCCCCCCATTACACCCCTGTTTACCGCCCCCCCATTACACCCCTGTATACCCCTCCCCCTCATTACACCACTATATACCACCCCCCCATTACACCCATGTTTACTGCCCCCCATTACACCCTGTATACCCCTCCCCATTACACCCCTGTATACTCCCCGCCATTACAACCCTGTATACCCTCTCCCCATTACACCCCTGTATACCCCTCCCCATTACACCCCTGTATACCCCTCCCCATTACACCCCTGTATACCCCTCCCCCATTACACCACTATATACCACCCCCATTACACCCATGTTTACTGCCCCCATTACACCCCTGTATACCCCTCCCCATTACACCCCTGTATACTCCCCGCCATTACAACCCTGTATACCCCTCCCCATTACACCCTGTATACCCCTCCCCATTACACCCCTGTATACCCCTCCCCCATTACACCCCTGTATACCCCTCCCCCATTACACCCCTGTATACCCCTCCCCCATTACACCCCTGTATACCCCTCCCCCATTACACCCCTGTATACCCTCCCCCATTACACCCCTGTATACCCCTCCCCCATTACACCCCTGTATACCCCTCCCCCATTACACCCCTGTATACCCTCCCCCATTACACCCCTGTATACCCCTCCCCCATTACACCCCTGTATACCCCTCCCCCATTACACCCCTGTATACTCCCCTCCATTACACCCCTGTATACCCCTCCCCATTACACCCCTGTATACCCCTCCCCATTACACCCCTGTATACCCCTCCCCCATTACACCCCTGTTTACTGCACCCCCATTACACCTCTGTATACCCCTCCCCCATTACAGCCCAGTATACCGCCCCTCCACATCACTCCTATCTACCCCTCCCCCCCCATTACACCCCTGTATACTCCCCCCCATTATACCCCTCCCTCATTACACCCATGTATACTGCCCCCATATCACCCCCCTGTATACCCCCTCCCCCCATTACACCCCTGTATACCGCCCCCGCCCCATATCACCCCTGGGCACACGGTCTACCCGTTACCGGAGCCATCCCATGCAGCCGTCTCTTCTCCCGCCCTGCAGGCGCGGCACAGCCATGTAATGAGGGCCTCTCACCCTGCAGCTGCTGGTTACGAACTCCGTCCTATGACGTCCCCTCTGCGGCCTCTGCACCGGGTGAGCTCCAGCCTGGGGCCGCTCATACATGAACTCGGTCCCGCACGGAGAAACAAACAGCCTGGCTCCATCCCGGTACTGGACCTCCACCGAGTCATCCGTGTACAGCAGCAGCGCGCGGGGAGCCGCCATCCTGCTTCACCGGCGCTCCTAACCGACACTACACGGTTCAAACGACCCGGCCACGCCGAGCACCGCCCATCAACTCGCTGATTGGTTACGGTGTAACCAAGGCAGGCTTTCAGGCCGCTGATTGGTTAGGAACGTCGTTGCCATGGTAGTTGGGGAAGACGCTTTGGCAGTTCTGTCAATGTTTTATTTGGAAAGCTTGACAAGTCACCTGACCACAGTTGACGGCCACTGACCGTCCTTAACTGCGCATGCGTTTCTCTTCTCAAACGTGAACTATGAGGCGCGGTGGAACTACTAATCCCAGCGTGTCCTATAGTTCATGGATATCATTTGTAGTATTTGTGACGCTTCAGTCCATTGACTGCTAGTATAGAATTAACATTTGTAGCTATTAAAATCATACAGACTTAATCCTCATTCACACATCCATGTCTTTGCTGAAATCCCTGAGAAGGTGGTCAGTGATGCTTCTGTGAAGATGACCCTGATCTGTGTGCTCCGTGTGCCATCCGCGTTTCACCGACTCTGCACAGCTGAAAAATAGTTTTTAAAGCATCTCCTCCAAATGATCCTTGACTTTTACAGACCCATATACTATAAAGGGCGTGATGGATCCATGAATACGGACAAAGCAGAGCATGCTAAAAACACGGACCCACTGACCGTGCTAAAACACTGATGTCTGAATACACACATTAAAATGAATGGGGACGCGTGCTGTCCGTGGAACACTGACGTGTAAATGACGCTTTACACTTGCGCTAGTTGTTATTTTCAGTGTTTTCTACTGTAAAAAAACATTTCCTGGTCACTTGGAACCGAACCCGAGTTCATTAAATGTTTTTTTACAGTACAAATCAACTTATGAAGTTATTACCTGAAGTCCTGCGAGTAATAACTTCGGCTCATCAGAGCCAATACATTCTAATACTTACGGAGCACTCGCTCCGTACAGTATTGAAGCAAAGTTTTATGCGAATTGACTCGATTCGCTCATCCCTACTAATAACCCTTATCTCTAAATTACTAAAAGGTCATAAACACCTATTTAAACCCACATTCTTATCAGTTAGTTCTCACAAAAAGTTCGGGATATTTGGCTTGTGGGTTGAAATTTCAGGATGAACCTAAAATGCTCTCTAAACTTTACAGGTGAGCTTACAGGGGTTATTCGGGCTTTACTATTGATGACCTATCCTGAGGGTATTAGACTAGCGGGGTTCCGACGCCCAGCACCCCCACACGATCAGCTGTACGAGGAGACGGTGTGCGCCATGCGCATGTGCCATCACCTTTCTCTCTTCCTGCTCTGCCACTGCTTTGCCATAGACAGCAGTGGCAGAGCAGGAAGAAAGAAGATAGACGGCACGGGCACACTGTCTCGTCATACAGCTGATCAGCAGGGGTGCTAGGTGTCGGACCCCCGCCGATCTGATATTAATAACCTATCCTGAGGATAGGTCATCAATATTAAAAGCGGACAACCCCTTTAATGTGACCTTCTCTAAACTTTTGGATGCACATGTCCAACTGTTCAATGTTAGTACTTTTTGCACAACTTGCTGTTCTCTAACAAGGAGCTTAACGTCAAAATTCAGAACAGGAGTTTGATCCATGAATCGCCCAATACATTTCCTGGTTCAATTAGAATTGGTATTTAAACAGTCCTCCTCATCATGCTGTTGACGTCATGAGACCAAGACGACACCTAACAATTGATTAACTGGGACTGAAATCATTGTATCCCTGAATCATTTCTATGCATCGCCAATGGAAGACTGAGGTCTGAAAGGATCAAAGGGCGTCAACTAGTTGAGACCACGATGACCATGAGAATGTTCGATAGGAGACGAAGATGTGGTCGAGTCCCACCACGGCACAGACAAGGAGCGGATAGAAGCCAGTCCCCAATACGTTCAGCCGAACAGCCTGGTGGTGAAACAACAGGTGGTGGTCATATAAAGCTTGGGACGGAGCTGAGAACTGCTGGAAAATTCCAACCCAGGTCTGAACCATTGACCCTGGAAGAACCAGCACCACAGAGCAGCTTCATATCCTGCAACCATCAAGAGACCGAAGCAGGGCTCCTCAGTGAACATCTGAGACACTGGAGGAACCAACACCAAGAACCAGCCAATTGGTTCCCAACATGGAGCCAACTGCACAGGCTACAAACAGCAGGCCTGTGAGAGGAAGACGTCTGCGAGGCAGAAGAGCCAGGCAGATTCAGAAACTCCCATGTAGAGGCACATAGCATTATCAACCATAATAATGATAGTCCAGACCGCACGATCCCTCTTTCACACGGATGCGTGATTCTCCCAAGGGACACACTCGTATGAAAGAGCCCTAACAGTGGCAAGTCATTGCTGGGTGGGGTGCTTTTTTCAGGGTGGTCGCTCCACAGGCAGACAGAGAAAATGTAGGGGGAGCGTAGGGACAAGTACAGTACAATATTACAAACCTGGATCTATCACTGACAGGTTCATCCTACCATCGAGCTAAGGTATAAGCATCTGTAAAGCACATGGGATTAAGTGAATGAAAACATTCCCCCAATAAATCATAAGTGATCGGCGACATTGCTCTGCTGTGTATGTTAGTCTCTTCTGTATGTATCATCAAAGGGAATCTGTCACATCATTTTCACCTATATAACTAACAGCATTGTGCCACAGAAGATTGCAAACACATTCCAAACGTACTTGTGTGTACTTTATGTCTTTACTCCATATCCAGAGAAGTGCTTTTATTCTGCTGGAAAACAGCTCCCAAGGGCCCATCTGCCGGAGTTTGCTATTCCCTGTGCCCAATGCAAACAAAACTTAAGAAGGCGGGGCTGCTTTAGCTTCTCATATCTTGGGAATGGTAGCAGCTAGAAATATGGTCTTGTTTGAAAACTGGCATTTCAAGCTTTAAAATAATACCAGTATCATAGCATTATATCCATTACATCTGAAGATATAGCTGGTAGCAGGGGCGTAACTAGAAATGACTGGGCCCCACAGCAAATTTTTAAATGGGCCCCCCAAGTAATTTTTTCACAACCGCTTCCTTTCATGCCGCCCCCTTTCCCCCTTTCCTGTGGCTAGTAAAGATCGCTCTCTCAGTACAGGCCCGGCAGCTGTTCCATCCGTTTTCTACACTTTCTATACTGCCACTGTATATAATTTCATTGTGTAATAATGTTGAGGGGCCCTGACAAAATCTTTTAGTACTTCTCCTCTTCTTGGATGGGCCCCTTCTGGGTCAGGGCCCCAAAGCAGCCGCTTCCCCTGCTTCCCCTATAGTTATGCCCCTGGCCTGGTAGAAATCAAGTCAGGAGTGAAATCAATGAAACTTGTTTTTACTTTCGCTTTCAACTGCATTCTCTGCCATCCTGATTTCTAACAGCTATATCTTCCAATTTAGTGGTAATGATACTGGTATTATTTGAATGCCAGCTTTCAAACAAGACCAGGCCCATGTCTCTAGCTGCTGCCAATCCCAAGATATGAGCAGCTAAATCAGCCCTCCCTTTTTTTAAAGGGGTTTTCCCATCTCAGACAATGGGGGCATATATCGCTAGGATATGCCCCCATTGTCTGATAAGGGCCGGTCCGCATCTACAATGAGAATGTAGCGGGGAAATGAACCGAGGGTGCACTGTGCATTTGCAGCCGCCCCCATTCATTTCTATGGGGCTGCCAAAAATTTCTGTCTGCCCCATAGAAATGAATGGGAGCAGGGGCTGCGCGTGCCAGGTGCGTTCCCATTCACTTCTATGGGAGCAGCACTTGGTGGTGGACGGACCCCGGTAAATCGGGGGTCCTCCAGCCACAGCTCTCCCTGCTCCATTCTTGTTGTCCTAGCTGTATGCCCCCATTTAAGTCTGGTTGGGAATACCCCTTTAAGTCTAGTTTACTTTTGGCATGGAGAATAGCAAATACCACCCAGCCAGGGACTTGGGAGCTGTTTTCGAGAAAAATAAAAGCACTTTTTCTGGACTTGGAGTAAAGACATAAGTACACACAGGTACGTTTGGAATGTGTTTGCAATCTTCTGTGGGGCAATGCTGTTAGTTATACAGGTGAAAATGACGTGACAGACTCCCTTTAATATCACTGTGGTTTATTCAGCAAATGAAATTAAAGGTTATATACAGGGCCAGCTCCAGGTTCAGGCATTTTTTTTACATTTACATGTCCCCCTGTGCTTCCCAAATGGTATAATGAGCCCCAGTGGCCCCACACACAGTATAATGGCCACTAGTGGCCCTTCACACAGTATAATGACCCCCAGTGGCCCCACACACAGTATAATGACCCCACAGTGGCCCTACATTCAGAATAATAACCCCCAGTTGCCCCCCCCCTGTCAGAATAATGACCCCCAGTGGTCCCCACACTGGGTTTATACTGTATGGAGGGGGCACTGGGGGTCATTATACTGTATAGTACCTAGGGCCCACCAGTAAAATTTATTTTGGCGGCCCACTGTACAGTTACATTCGAATACAATAAATAATTTAACACGTTTTTTTATATGAACATCGGCTGGTTGAGGTGCTTTACATTGAATATATGTATGTAGTGCAGTAAGTCTAATGTGTTCTGTGCCACTTGTGCAGGGGGTGGGAGACTAGGGGCTCACCTTGCTCAGGGGCCCACCGGGGAATTCCCCTGTACCCCTGTTAGCCAGTCCGTGCCTGTGTATAGTGGTCACTGGGGAATATTTACTTATATTGAATGGGGGCTCTGGGGGTCATTATACTGTGTAAGGGGCCCTCACAGTATGATGACCCCCAGTGCCCCCCACACAGTATAATGACCCCACAGTGGGGTCCGTTACACAGTATATTTACTTATATTGAATGGGGGAATATTTACTTATATTGAATGGGGGTTCTGGGGGTCATTATACTGTGTAAGGGGCCCTCACAGTATAATGACCCCCAGTGCCCCCCACACAGTATAATGACTCCAATTCGCCCTCACACTGGGGGTAATACTGTATGGAGGGGCTCTGGGGCTCATTATACTGAATGGAGGGTCAATGGGGATCATTATACTAAATGGATTCACTGGGTGTCATTATACTATGTAACAGACCCTCACAGTGTAATGACCCCCCCAGTGGTCCCCTCACATACCTATCATTGCTGGAGCAGGGTATAAGGGGGCACAATACGGGGTGAGAGGCACAGTACAGGGTGGGGAGCACAGTCACATGACCCTGTGACGTTAGGTCCCTATGGTGCATGCGGTTTAGACAACAAAAGAATGAGAGAGTGACACAGGGGCCCGGGGCCATGGATGGACAGGAGGGATAAACACAGCAAGTAGGTGGAAGGTGGCTCTGAGGGGGATTTATATAACAAGTAGTGGCAGGAGGTCTGTGCAGGGCAGCAATAGGAGACAGGAGCTCTGCAGGGGCTCCTGAGATAGGACAGGATATGGGGGGTTGGTGTCATGGAGGCAAACTGCTTAAAGGGAGTCTTTCATCCCCCAAACCCCATTTTTCAGTACTCACATCTTCCTGTTCTAAATTGCCCCCCATTAAAAAGCCTCTTACTCCATTGTTTCACAGCTTACCTATCTTCATAAAATGACTTTTATTGCAGCTGTCAATCACAGCTGAAGGTGCCCAGGGGCGGCGTCATAACGGCCGGTGCCCAGGCCGCGAGCTCATCTTCCTAAGTGTCCACGCCCCCTTTCACCCAGACGGCCCGCCCAGTGTCTTCTGCTTGGCCTCCTCCTGAAGTGGATAAATCCCGCGCATGCGCCGAGGATCCAGCAGTCCGCGCCTGCGCACTGGTTTCCCTATTACTGGCGCAAGCATCGGGGTATCCTGTGCGCAGGCGATATTCCTGGAAGCGCTGCATCGGAGGGCTGTTCAGAGCGGACTGCCGGATCCTCAGCGCAGGCGCGGGATTTGGCCACTTGAGGAGAAGGACAAGCAGAAGACACTGGGCGGGCCGTCTGGGTGAAAGGGAGCGTGGACACCTAGGAAGATGAGCTCGCAGCCTGGGCACCGGCCGTTATGACGCCGCCCCAGGGCACCTTCAGCTGTGATTGACAGCTGCAATAAAAGTCATTTTTGAAGATAGGTAAGCTGTGAAACAATGGGGTAAGAGGCTTTTTAATGGGGGGGGGGGGGGCAATTTAGAACAGGAAGATGTGAGTACTGAAAAATGGGGTTTGGGGGGTGAAAGACTCCCTTTAATGAAGCAGTAAAACAAATAGCATGAATCTGCTTGTCTACTACAACATCCAGCAGCACCTGGAAGAGTTCCCTGTCCCAAAGACAAAAGGCAGCCACAGTGCAGACTCACTACTCACTGACAAACTGTGTTCACGCTTCTACTCCAGCCCTGCGATCTTCTCTCCCAGTGTCTCTGCAGCAGCCTCATTTGACTATCAGAGGGCCCTCTAGAAGAGGTACTGCATAAGTGAAATGACAGCTGTCATTGATGGAAGTGCTCATAGCAGCTCAGTGGGACCCCCCCAGAAGCAGTGGGCCCCGGCAGCTGCCCGACCTTGCCGGGTGCTAGCGCCGGGCATGGTTATATATATTAATTCTGATTAGTAAATTAGAGCTGAGCAATTGTATGTAACAATCGGTATGTAACAATCGGGGTTCTTTACAAACTTCCCAAAATTGTGTCTTGCAAATGAACCCGACAATTTTCCAGTTTGTTTCGGACGCATACATTACCATTTTACTGCACATGTAGGTGGGAAAAAGCTCTAGGGAGGATAAAAAGGGAGCTTAGATGACCCTGAGACGAAGTGGGGCGGGCTTGCCCTGATTGACTCACAGGCTGAGAGACAGACTAGATGAGCCAATCAGTGCTGCGGCAGGGAGGTGCCTGTGTTGGGCTGTGAATGAGGGTGGACGGGTGCAGTGTCTGACAAAAAGCCGTCTTAGGGACAGTGTACAGTCACAATCAAGCTTCTATTCTAGTGTGAAGGACAGGGAGGGAAAGGGCTAGAAAGAAGAATTGTGTAGAGTAGGGAAAGGCAGGTGTCACGGCTGTGTCTCGGTCTCTGTTGTTTGCTGTGACACGTTTGCCGTGCATGCTGGTCGCCTGGGCCAACGTGTAGTTTATGCAGCATGTGTGTACAATTCTCCTTTAAGGTTTGTTTCCCTTCCCTGTCTGGTGCTTGTGGGGGCTAACTACCTGGCTGGGTATGGTCACTATGTGCTTATATTGCATATGGCTGGTAACCTGGAGTTAGTTGTCCTCCGGCCTCTGTTGGTGCTGGATCTAGGCTCCTGTCCTGGGTATTCAATTGTGATGGAAAAAGGACTTTTCTTCTTTAAATGGATTCTGGCTTGTTTTGTAGTCAGCCTACAAAAACACCTGTACACCTTTAACCCCCCTCTTCTCATTAAAATTCTTTTTGTCTGCAGTGTTCTCTATGCTCATGAACAGATAGGAGAAGGAGGGGGGCACGCACCTGGGCTGTCTCTCTCCCTCTCTCGCTACTGATGCTTCAATATATTCTGGATGCTTAAGTCAAGGATACATAAGCAATTCCTTACATGTCTATATGTTGGACACATAGCATGCACTGCTTATAGAAGAGCACCTCTATGAAGTGTCACATATGATGTATGTAGTATTATTGTTAGGATAGACGCCACTAGAAGATGGCCAAACTTTATATGTTTATGTTATGTTCGCATTCCTAAGTAGTGTCCAGTGCGCAGGTCCGCTGTTATCTCTTATTTTGTTATCTCTTCTTCTCTTTTAACCAATAAAATAATGTTTTGTCCTCAGGAAGCATAGCTCTTTTTGAAGAATGTATATACCACTTGCTTTCTGAAATAAATTTAGAGATTACGTAGACTCTTGTGTCTGCATTTCCTCTCCGTGCACGTATATGTAATTGGGAGCAGCCATATCAACCTGACTGGGTTTTAATACCAGAACCTAACCAGTGCCAGAACACCATCTGCCCAGTTATTGAGGGCTACCTAGTGAGACATCAATGTCATTCTGTTGTTACCATGTCTTCCTATCTTACCCGTTTCTATGTCTGGTGTGGTTTATGTTCAGGGTTTGTGTTATATGTCTAGTTCAGGGGTCCTCAAACTTTTTAAACAGGGGGGCCAATTCACGGTCCCTCAGACCGTTGGAGGGCCGGACTATAGTTTAACTATGAGCAATTATATATATTTACCAGTATTTCAATGGGAATTATTCCCCCCCTCCCTTGTCACTCTCTTTCTCCCCCCCCCCCTCCCCTGTCACTCTCATTTTTCAGACCCTCCCTCCCTTGTCACTCTCATTCCCCCCTCCCTTGTCACTCTCATTTCTCAGCCCCCCTCCCTTGTCACTCTTACTCCCCCCTCCCTCCCTTGTTACTCTCATTTCTCAGGCCCCCTCCCTCCCTCCCTTGTCACTCTCATTTCTTAGGGCCCCTCCCTCCCTTGTCACTCATTTCTCAGTCCCCCTCCCTTGTCACTCTCATTTCTTAGGGCCCCTCCCTCCCTTGTCCCTCTCATTTCTCAGTCCCCCTCCCTTGTCACTCTTACTCCCCCCTCCCTCCCTTGTTACTCTCATTTCTCAGGCCCCCTCCCTGCCTCCCTTGTCACTCTCATTTCTTAGGGCCCCTCCCTCCCTTGTCACTCATTTCTCAGTCCCCCTCCCTTGTCACTCTCATTTCTCAGACCCCCTCCCTTGTCACTCTCATTTCTCAGGCCCCCTCCCTCTCTTCTCACTCTCATTTCTTAGTCCCCCTCCCTGGTCACTCTCATTTCTCAGACCCGTCCCTTGTCACTCTCATTTCTCAGCGCCCCCCCCCCCTTTTTGTCACTCTTTTTCACAGCGCCCCTCCCTCATCACCTTGTCACGCTGCTCATTCATTACTCACCCCCTCCCCTAGTGCAGCGTGGCCGAGCTCTGTGAGGTCCGCGGTACAGAAGCATTTGTTTCCTGTACCTGGCCGGACTGATAGGAAGCGCACACTAAGTGAGCACTTCCTGTCAGTCCCGACAGGTACAGGATACAGGAAACAATAGTTCCGGTACCGCGGACCAGACAGAGCTCTGCCACTCTACACTGTCACTCCCTGTCTTCATTCGCTGCAGCCCCCTCGCGTTTCCACTGGTAGGAGGTGGCGGCGCCCTGCTGAGCCGTGAGAAACGGCGGGCCGCATGTGGCCCGCGGGCCGTAGTTTGAGGACCCCTGGTCTAGTTGTTGTTCCATGTCTGGTCTGTTTTGGGGTGTACGGTCCTGCATGGATGCTATACACTTCCCTGTCTGTCTGTGCCTTTGGTGAGAGGGCTCCAGGGTTCCCCGGAGGAGAAACAACAAGGCAGTGAGCAGCTCTGCTTGGGGCCGCCATGCACCCTGTCAGCATGGGGGTCCAGAGAGTTACTGGTGTGTTGGTTTTCCTTACTGTTGCTGCGGCAGGTAAGTGCTAGTTGCTTTTCACTGTCTTCCCCTTTCCTTGCTACTTGTGCAGGGGGTGGGAGACTAGGGGCCCACCGGGGGATTCACCTGTACCCCTGTGGGCCAGTCCGAGCCTGAATGCTCTCATTCACCTCCCTCTGTAGTGTCCCCTGCAGTATAATGACCCCCAGTAGTCCACCCTATGGTATAATGTGCCCCTGTCTAGTCATCAGTATCTGTAGCCTGAAAATACCTTTTAGGGGGTTGTGCACCTTTGGGGAGAACTATTTCCAAACTCCCTCATGGGCAGACCTGCATACTGGAAGCATACTTACCTGCTACCTGGAGATGGCTCCTGACTCATTTTCCCGACGTCCTTGGTTGCCCCGCTGGGCTCCCTGGATGTAAACATCCTGTTTCACTCCACTGCAGCCAGCATGATGCAAGAGGAGTAGGTCATCACTGCAGCCAGCGGATGGCTTCAGTGGTGTCAAACAGGAATTTTACATCCATAAGGCATCCAATTTCTGGCACAATGTGGGAATGTTTATATATACGCACACACACAAACGCTGGAAGAGGTAATTGAAATACTTACTAGTGTTACTAGAAGATCAGTTTCTCTAATTGCTCATGTTTGCTTATTTGCCTAATAAGTATCAATGTCCACACGATACCAGCATATTTTTGATGACCATCTATCATTCTATTATACTCTTTGAACAGATAGTCTTCAAGGACAATCCCCTCTAAATTCCGGAAGGTATGAGGAGACTCAAGTCTTTTTGGGTATGATGCCACAAGATATGCACACTTGGATTTGGGGATTTTCTGCCATTCTTCTCTACAGATCCTCTCAAGCTCCGTCAGGTTGGATGGAGACTATTGGTGGACAGCCATTTTAAGGTCTTTCCAGAGATACTCGATTGGGTTCAAGTGAGGGCTCTGTCTAGGCCACTCAAGAACAATCACAGATTTGTCCCTAAGCCACTCTTGTGTTGTCCTGGCTGTGTGCTTAGGATCATAATCTTGTGGAAAGGTGAACATTCTACCCAGTCTGAGGTCCGGAGCACTCTGCATCAGATTTTCATTAAGAATATCTCTGTACTTTTCTCCATTTAGCGTTTCCTCAACCCTGATCAGTCTCCCCATCCCAGCCGCTGAAAAACACCCCACGGCATAATGCTCCCACCATCATGCTTTACGGTAGGGATGGAATTGGGCAGTGCCTGGTTTCCCCCAAACATGTCTTAGAATTGAGGCCAAGATGTTCACCTTCTGGAAGTTTCTCCCATTTGCACACAGGATCGTTGTAGATCAGCCAAAGTGACCATTGGGTTCTTAGCAACCTCTTACCAAGGCCCTTCTCCCCTGATTTTGGTTCGGTGGGGCGGCCAGCTCTAGGAAGAGTCCTGGTTGTTCCATACTTTTCCCATTGTTCTTGGGGACTTTCACTGCAGCAGATATTTTAGTACCCTTCTTCAGACCTGAATCTCCACGCAGTCTTGTCTCTGAGCTGTACAGGTAGTTCTTTCCTCCTCGTGGCTTGGTTTTTGATATGCATTGTCAGCTGTGAGACGGGGGTATAGGATGGTCACATTAGCACCGGCAAGACTGCAGAATTGGTGGCGAGATAGTAGGGAAACATTCTTCCTTCCACAGGTTAGCTGAAATCGAAAATTTAAGTAAGTCCCAGGAGAATTTCTTTTAATATTTTTCCACGCTGTCCCGCAAGTGGGCATGGCTTCTCAGGAAAGAGGGCCCGGTTTAAAAGTCACATTGTGTGCCAAAAATGTTCTAGATTTATCATCCAGCATCGCCCGCTGTGTAATACTGTCTGTCTACAGAAGGGGTCCTCAAACTACGGCCCGCGGGCCACATGCGGCCCGCCAAGGAAACTGATCCGGCCCGCCGGATGTTTCTCACGGCTCGGCAGGGTGCTGCCAACCCCTCCCAGCAGAGACGCGAGGGGGCTGCGGCGGACGAAGAGAGGGACTGACAGTGTAGTGCGGCCGAGCTCTGTCTGGTCCGCGGTACAGGAACTTTTGTTTCCTGTATCCTGTACCCAGCCGGACTGACAGGAAGTGCTCACTTACTGTGCGCTTTCTATCAGTCGGCCGGGTACAGGAAACAAATGCTCCTGTACCGCGGACCTCACAGAGCTCGGCCACGCTACACTAGGGGAGGGGGTGAGTAATGAATGAGCAGTGTGACAAGGTGATGAGGGAGGGGCGCTGAGAAAAAGAGTGACAAGAAGGGGGGGGGGTGACAACGGAGGGGGGCTGAGAAAGAGTGACAAGGGAGGGAGCGGGCATGAAAGTGACAAGGGAGGGGTCTGAGAAATGACAGTGACAAGGGAGGGGTCTGAGAAATGACAGTGACAAAGGAGGGGTCTGAGAAATGACAGTGACAAAGGAGGGGTCTGAGAAATGACAGTGACAAGGGAGGGAGGTTCCTGAGAAATGAGAGTGACAAGGGAGGGGTGGGGCCTGAGAAACGAGAGTGACAAGGGAGGGAGGGGGCCTGAGAAACGAGAGTGACAAGGGAGGGGCCTGAGAAACGAGAGTGACAAGGGAGGGGCCTGAGAAACGAGAGTGACAAGGGAGGGGTCTGAGAAACGAGAGTGACAAGGGAGGGGTCTGAGAAACGAGAGTGACAAGGGAGGGGTCTGAGAAACGAGAGTGACAAGGGAGGGGTCTGAGAAACGAGAGTGACAAGGGAGGGTCTGAGAAACGAGAGTGACAAGGGAGGGTCTGAGAAACGAGAGTGACAAGGGAGGGGTCTGAGAAATGAGAGTGACAAAGAAGGGGTCTGAGAAATGAGAGCGACAAGGCAGGGAGGCTGAGAAATGAGAGCGACAAGGCAGGGAGGCTGAGAAATGAGAGCGACAAGGCAGGGAGGCTGAGAAATGAGAGTGACAAGGGAGGGGGGAATGAGAGTGACAAGGGAGGGGGGGGGGGAATGATTACCATTGAAATACTGGTAAATATATACAATTACTTATAGTTAAACTATAGTCCGGCCCTCCAACAGTCTGAGGGACCGTGAACTGGTCCCCTGTTTAAAAGGTTTGAGGACCCCTGGTCTACAGAGTATTAGGCCTCATTCACATGACTATTTTGGGTCTGCATCCGTTCCGCATATTTTATGGACTGGATGCGGACCCACTTATTTCAATGGGGCCACCAAAAAAAAGCAGTCAGCACAGTGCATGCTGTTCGCATCCGTATGTCCTATTCTTGTCCATTTTGTGGACAAGAACAGGCATGGTTACAATGGGTCCGCAAAAATAAAAAACAAAATCAGATGCAACACGGATGTCACCCATATTTTTTGCGGATCCGTGTTGTGTGAATGTACCCGTAGTAAGTCTGCCCAATTACCTTTAGGTAACCCTTTAAAGGAAAGATTGTGACCATGTTATTTTTTTTTCCAACTAAAGTGCACATTACAGCCAGACAGGGTCATGTAAAATCTTTTATTTACTATATTTGTACAAGGAAAAAACCCGAAAAAGAAAGATAAATAAGACACAGCAATGAATGTACAAGACAAGTGAAGTGCTCTATACAATCCAGGCCGGCACTAAGTACACGGGGTAGACAGTCTCTGCCTAAGGTAAATTAAGGTTCATGGCTTGAGATGCAATTGAAAAACATAAAAAAAAAAAAAAAAAATCACATTTATCTGTCAGACTCAGAGCCTGTAATACTATCTGGAAGGAGTACAAGATCCTGCCGCCAATCGGGTACATCCATCTGCCTCTTGTGACAGAGCTCAGCTTCCTAAACTTTTCAGACACTATTCAAGCAATGACCTGATTTGAGCATCTGTGATGTTGGCACCACTTCAGTTTATACAAGGTTTTGCCCCTATCCACTAGGCTCTGCCTTTTTGACCTGGGACGGCAGCACTCTTGTACAAAGGGATGTATCAGGTACTGGAGCACAGCCCTGAACAGATGTGAGCTGCAGTACCGGAGACCACCCATGGTCAAAAGTGGCGCAGTTTCTGAAAAACTTAATGCACCCTCTTTAAGGCACACGACATCTGCTGTAGCTCGATTGTGTGATATTTGGAAGCCATTACAGTCTGAACTGTGGCCGGCTGAGAACAATAGGGCAGATTCCTCAGCCAGTTTCCTAGAAGCTCTGAGCTGGTATCGATTTCAGCTATAATTTACACACTTTCTGGCACAAATGATAGAAAATCTGGCAGGTCGCCCCTTCCTCCTCAGCCCCATTTTCCACCACTATGGTGTGCACCATAATTTACAGCTCAGATAAATCAGCCCCATTATGTTGCACTATTGTGCATGTGTCAATCAGTGCATTTCTTAGGACATCAGCTAACCTGAGCTGGCGATGTACCTCGTGACAGACGCTAATTGTACAAGCTAAAATACGGAACGGTTCGTACATGGGCCTGTAAAGGACGGACATATCTAATGGCACGAGGAAGATTCTGCTGTAACGGGGTTTGACTTTTCATACTCAAGGGTCATATTATTTTGCCCCCTTTATCAATTCCTTATGGTTTTCACAATCCCTGCTTGCTGCCATTCCATAAGAGCCTTCATAATTTACCTTTGGGGGATACAATCTGTCCTGGTTATGTAATGGACACACAAGTGCACAGTGAAACCCTGTATCTGTGTGTCCATCACATACCCAGGACTATTGAAAGGAATCAATGAAAATTCCTACTGAATGACAGCAAGTAGAGATCTTGAAAGCAAGTGAAGAATTAAAAGGGTTTTCCAAGACTTTAATACTGATGACCTATCCTCAGGATAGTTGCGAAAAGTATAGATAGCCGCACTCACCATCCGTGCATGAACGAAACACATCTTTATTGCAGAGTTCAATGCATTACAGGGGTATCCTCAGGATAGCTCATCAGTATCTGATCGGTGGGGGTCAGACATCCGGGAACCCCGCCAACCAGCTGTTTGAGAAGGCACTGATGCTCCTGTGAGTGCCGCGGCCTTTCTACAGCTTACCAAGCACAGCGCCATACATTGTATTGTGGCCGTACTTGGTATTGCACTCAATGGTGGGGCTGAGCTGCGCCCAAGCCATGTGACTGATGGACGCGACATAACATGGCCTAGGAAAAGCTGAGAGAAGGCCCTGGTGCTTCTGATCTCGAACAGCCAATCGGCAGGGGTCCCGGGTGTCAGACCCCCACCGATCTGATACTGATGACCAATCCAGAGGATAGGCCAACAGTATTAAAGTATTTGCGGAAATCGTTATACCCCTCTAAAACCAGACTTTACTAATACATATTACAGATTTCAGCAGGAACTATGGAGCAGTGACGTCACTGGTACCTAATACAGAGGTTGGCGGTATCCTCCTGAATATAGCTTCCTCCTTGAGAACCCCCTATTCCTCTGTGCATAGATTTTATGTTGGGGGGGGGGGGTCTGTAATTAAGACTGCGCCGAATCTACATCTGCTAAGCAAGATATGAACGGTAATCTGCAGTATTCTCTGGTGTAACGAATAGTAAATCTGTCAGTCTACAGAGACCCTGCCCGCTCTCACTAAACCCCACCAACTTTTTTTTTTTTTGCCAAGTTGCAAATGAAGGCGCAAGTATGACAAGCGCCATAATTTGTCGCTTTGCTATGCCATAAGAGTAGCGTAAACCCATTAATAAATTAGCTCCCACCCAGAAATGAACGTTAAAAGGGTTCTCTGCCTTGGACAATCCTTACTTGTTAAACAGGTCCCCTGACAGCAATTTGATCACAAAGTGTCCCGTTTTTGGCATTCCGAGGGTCAGCTGTAATCTGTGGGGTAACCTGGAAGTGTTTCGTTTCCCTCACCACGGTAGGAATGAAGCATTACATCACTATCCATTCATACCAGTGGATTATCTATGTAAAGCAGGACAGGACCTCCAGAGCGAGGGGTGCTCCTCAGGATAGGTCATCAATATTAGATCAGTGGGGGTCTGACACCCGGCACCCTCGCCGATCAGCTGTTTGAAGAGAAGGCGCGCGCCGTGCCAGCGCTGCCTCCTCTTCAAACAGCCGATCGGCGAAGGTGCCGAGTGTCGGACCCCCACAGATCTGATATTGATGACCCATCCTGAGGATAGGTCATCATCAATAAATATAACTTGGACAACCCCTTTAAGAGCACGTGGCTTGCTATTGTCTTCCTGAAAAAGGAATATATAAACCTAGAAATGGCATTCTCGTGGGACAGCTACCGACAAGCTTATTTCTGACTCTGAACGCTAACAAACCAATTATCAGTATTTTCGTCTTTCTGCATTTTGGGAGCCGCGACAACCAGATATTACACTGAAAAAGGATAAAAAAAAATTAAAATCCTGTTCCAAAAGTTTCTGCGATTGTACCATGAAGTACCAACAAAAGGTTCTCAAATGGAGCTCTCTCCTACCGGACGACCCCTTACACGTTCCGACTGCAAGAAAAGCTGCACGTGGATCTGTGCCTGCCTGGAATTGTATATTTCAGTAGTGGTGCGGCTCTATACAACATGAAAAAAAATGAAGATTAAATTTCCCTTTAATAGACTACTTACATAAACAGCCCCAACCCTTTCTACTGTCTCTTGGCTATCAGATTTTTCCTCTACGGTGAACCCAGAGCACAAGTGGATGAACATCCTCAACATACAGAGTAATTATGGTAAAATAAATTGCTTTTTATTTGTCAAGTTTCTATGTCAAGTACAGAAAAACATCGCTGAAAACCTTCCAGAAATAAATTAGTCAGGCTGAGCCGGGGGATCATTGAGGAATACTGGGATTTGTTTTAATAGGCTCTAACCCACAAAAAAGCCATGCACGTTACCTGGCCAGACGACCTACTATATCCTTCAGGTTAAAGAATGGGCCTACCGAGTTAGGAACGGTTTTCTCACAACAATGTGCCGCTGGATTGGATATTTTTTCCTTTTTTTTTTTTTTAATGCAGCCAAAAAGAAAACAAAAAAAACCCCACTGTTCCTTCAACTGAACAGAAATGAAAACTAGAATATTTACACAAATGTCGATATAACTTACTGGGTATCCGCGTACACTTTTTTTTGGCATTCACTTAAACAAAAGAGTTTGCATAAATTTCTAGATCTGAGATAATCTTGAACGTAATAATTTTGGTGCAAGAATGATACGTCTGCCCCGTGTGCTAAACAGCGTACTGAACTATGTCCATGTATTCACTGCTTTCGCTTGTGTTCTGACTCCAAGCAGAACTTTTCATAAGCTTCTTGCATCTCCGGGTCCATTTCATCATCGCCAAAATCATCGAGGAACCTACACAGAGAAACAAAGCGTTAATGTAAACTCTGCTGCCACCTTATGGACAAACTGTCTTACTACAGCAGAGGACAATCTCATGGAGTCCTCTACAGCAGTGTTTCCCAACCAGTGTGCCTCCAGCTGTTGCAAAACTACAACTCCCAGCATGCCCGCACAGCAAAAGCTTGTCCGGGCATGCTGGGAGTTGTAGTTTTGCAACAGCTGGAGGCACACTGGTCGGGAAACACTGCTCTACAGGTCTCAGATTAAACGGCATCTGTCAGCAGAATTGTCCCTATGACACTGGCTGACCTGTTACATGTGCACTTGGCAGCTGAAGGCATCTGTGTTGGTCCCATGTTCATATGTGCCCGCATTACTGAGAAAAATTATGTTTTAATATATGCAAATGACCCTCTAGGAGCAATGGGGGCGTTGCCCTTACACCTAGAGGCTCAGCTCTCTCTGCAACTGTCACACCCTCTGCACTTTGATTGACAGGGCCAGGCAGTGTAAACCTCATCATGCTTCGCCCTGTCAAAGTGCAGAGAGTGCAGCTGTTGCAGAGAGAGCAGAGCCTCTAGGAGTAATGGTAACGCCCCCATCGCTCCAAGGCTCACTTGCATATATTAAAACATTTTCTCAGCAATGCAGGGAAATATGGACATGGGACCAACTCAGAGGCCTACAGCTGCCAAGTGCACATGTAACAGGTCAGCCAGTTTCATAGGTACAAATCTTCTGACAGATGCTCTTTAATGGCTCTTGTTCTTGCTTGTGGTTGCTTATGGGCACATACCACAGTAAGGAAACACAAGTTAGGTTATGAACTGTGTAGTACAGCTCTATGATGGCAGGTAGTGAAAGCCCGAATAACCTTCCACAACCATGACTCGTGGGACACATCCCAACCAAATCTAAGGCTCCAGTCATATCGGCATGTGTATCCTTTGTGCCCCCTGCAACCAGTGTATGCCAAGAGTCTTTTTAAAATACGCAGGGCTGGTAGGCTTTGGCATAATTTCTATTTAACTGCATAACCATGCGTAGTCTGCAGGTGGAGATATATATATATATATATATATATATATATATATATATATATATAAAAGATGTAAGTCAGGGTATGATAAGGAATAAATGATATATGAACAGTGCCTTAGCTTGCATTTTTCTGCTGATAAAGTGAGCATCTGACATGGTTCGCTTAGGGCTCATGCACACAAACGTATTTTCTTTCCGTGTCCGTTACTCCATGTGCATTCCGTATGTCCGTTCCACAAAAATATAGAACATGTCCTATTATTGTCCACATTACGGACAAGGATTACACTGTTCTATTAGGGGCCAGCTGTTCCGTTCCACAAAATACAGAATGCACACAGACGTCATCTGTATTTTTTGCGGATCTGTTTTTTGCGGACTGCAAAATACATACGGTCGTGTGCATGAAGGCCTTACATTTTCGAAATTCATCCACTGATTAGAGGTAGATATAGTGTTCAATGAATAAAGAAATGGTAAAAGAAAACCTACGCATCTCCAGAAGCGGACAAGTCTGTCCCAGTGTCTTCACAGAAAAAGTCTTCTCTGTCCAGCATCTCCTGGTACTTTTCTTGATACTCTGAAGACAGCAAACGCAGCATGTAAGACTCAGTATTTACAGGCAAGAACAAATACCATCCTGAGTGTCTCATAAGGTACCTGGGTCTGCAGCAGTGAAGGGAATACCCTCAGAGGTGTAAAAGGTGGGCTCATTCTGGAAGAGAAGCAGGAAAGAAAGAAAAATAATACACAAACTGCGCTCCAGAATGTAGCGATATCCACCATTGAACAACATACAGTTGCAGCAAATTTTAAAATTGACACTTAACACAATAAAAGCCATTGAAAAAGTGAAGTTAAAGTTTACGGCATCTGTAAATACACAAAAAATTGCAGCAATTTCCCCCTTAGGCCTCATACACACGACCGTGTGTGTTTTGAGGATCCGCAAATCGCGGATCCGCAAAACACGGAAGCTTCTTTGCTTTCCGTAAATGCGGCCCATTGTAGAAATGCCTATTCTTGTTCGCAAAACGGACAAGAATAGGACATGCTCTATTTTTTTTTCTTCTATTTTTTGAGGGGCCACAGAACGGAGCAACGGATGCGGACAGTGCACGGCGTGCTGTCTGCATCTTTTGCGACCAAATTGAAGTGAATGGGTCGTGTGCATGAGACCTTAGAGGGGTGCTCCAGGATTACTGTGGTTGTTAAGAGGTACGCTCATGTAGTTGCTTACATAATGTACACCTTTCCCATACTTTTTACTTTGGACTCTCCTGACCTCTTCTCACCATGTAAACCAATCCCTCCGGTTTGTCTCCTTCCTGTATGTAGCACTTCCTGTTCCTGACCTTCATAAGTATTTTAAAGGATATTGATGCAAACAGGAAAAACCCTTTAATCAGCTGCCTTCCTTCAGATTCTCGCATGTTACAATCAAAACTGAGAAATATATAAAGAAGTGTCTATTACCAATGACATTCACCAATACCCTGTCGATTCATGCTCTGGATTTCCACTGCAGATTTCACCATCTGCAACGCAACGGCTTTGTTACTGGCCTAGAAGAGACGCGACTTGTAGGTGCAAACTTACCATGAAGTAATTGGGGTCATTTTCAGGAGTGGCTTCCTTAAAAGTCCAAGTAGAATGGACCCTCCCCCAATTACTGGATCGAAGTTCTACTAACTTCAGCAGCATCTGTCTTACGTCTCTGAAACAAGACACGTGAAATTTAGATGCAATTCACCCCATTAAAAAAAAAAAGAAAAAAAAAGTGTTTTCTCTGTCCCTAAGCGAACGCGCAGACAGAGGATTTTGTCTGCTACGACTTCCGCCGCATATCCCACTGTGCTGCAGTTTCTTACGCGGGGTTTCACGCAGACCCACTCCACGTTTAGCTCCATTGAAGGATCCCGCTGTGACTTTGCAAGGGGTCCATTCTTGATGTGTTCTCTGAAATCCTCAGCGCCATAAATTGCGGAGCAGCCTCCCCCAATGGGAGGCTGTTTAAGTACAGATTCAGCCTGGCTTTCGGCACTGAATCCATGCTGAAACCCATGCCCAAAATCTGTCTGAACAAAGGGGTTGGCCACTTTGCAATCGTTTAAGGTTACTCATCTCTCCTGTTTTGTTCATTAACTTGCTTCCATATTCCGTTTGTTCATCTTTTCTGGCGTTTGCTGCTCCGCCTGTAAACAGTGGCTGTGCACAGTTTGGGGTCCTGCATTCCCTATTTATGCCATTACTGGAATTTAGCGCTCCTGTCTTCTACTGTGCAGACCCTACATAAAGCATTCTGCATATGCACAGAAAAAGCAGTTCTCTACCTCCAGTGTACCATCCGGCATGCACTACTGGCAAGTGTAGCGAGCGTGCCCACTATGGACAGTTCCACTGTTGTGCTGCTGCCAATGAGCCCTGTGCCGGGAGACCCAGTCTGTGCAATATGCTACTCGTCCAAGTAATCAACTAGAGACCTGATCTATATAACAGCAGTAACTTACCTTACTTAATATTGAGCCCCTGTGACAGAACTCAATACCGGAAAACTTTAACGCAAGTGTGGAAGCACCCTTATACAAACGCATCTGGTGTGAATTGAGTTTCAGTGTGCACACAAGGCCCCCAATAGGTGTATAAATTGATCGGTTTACCAAACCAGGGCCATACTAGTTAGAAGGGGGATTTTAGGTTTTTAATGTTTTATTGTGGTTTTTATTTGAATGACCGTCTCAGATCTTTTTAATAAATTAGTATTTCAGAATGAGGCCTTATGCACACGGCCGTTGTGTGCATTGGGGACAGCAATTTGCCATCCCCAATGCACGGACACCATCTGTGTGGCTGCCGCAGATGGATCAAGACCCATTCAACTTGAATGGGTCTGTGATCGGTCAGCACTGCAAATCCACACATTCTGGATTGCGGACCTATTCACTTTGGTGGACAAACGACCGGGCCCGTATATTGCGGACCTGCTGATTTCTGGGCCGCAATACGGGCACAGCCGAGCTACTGGCCATGTGCATGAGGCCTTATGCTGTGGGTAACTTGAGTGGCAGTACCTTTTATTCTCAGTATTTTATATGGCAGAGACCGGATACTCTGTAGTACAGTTCATTACCTGGCATCTCTGTTCCAACCACTGAGCGCCTTTCTCCAGTAAACCCCAGAAAAGATGAACAAACGGAATACGGAAGCAAGTTAATGAACAAAACAGGAGAAGTGACTGTAAAACAGCGAGTAAGCTAAAAAGATTGCAAAGTGGCCAACCCCTTTAAGCTTGAGACAAACTAATGAAGTAAGTGTCATTATCAACCTGGCACGGTCTGAATCCAGAACCACGTTCTTCATTCTTTGGATCACGTCATCCATGTGAAAGACCCCCTTCTCTTTCCATGCATCTTCTAGAACCGATCCAGTTAACTAGAAAACAACACAAAAGTTTCTATGAGCTGACGGATGGGCACCTGCACCCCTCAGCCGCTGGACTAGGGCTTATTTCTTCTCCTTAACAAAGGAAGAATGACGAAACATTTTGTTAATGAGGGTGAAGTGTAATTGAAAGTGGTTACGCCCCAAGTAGTTGTGGGTACAGTTCATCACAAATAGTATATACTACTGAACATTTGATTGCAGGGCACAATTTTGGCCTTAAATGGGTTACCCAGGGTTTAACGGCTATGTACACTTTTGGCAGGGGGTGGGGGGGTTTGGAATTTCTTTTTTATTACTGCATTGTAGGGATGTCCCAATACCATTTTTTTTAATACAGAGTACAGATACTTATATTTAAGTACTCACCGATACCAATTATAACATAGGGCAGATTTCTCAAACCTTGTATAACGAAACAGCGGCGCAGTTACTGATAGCAATGAAAAAAATTAAAGCTGGAATTTGGTTGCTATGGACAACGGCTTTACTTTTCCTTTGTACAAGTGTTAATAAATGAATAAATGGGCTTATAACAGTATTTCCCAACCAATGTGCCTCCAGGGGATCTGTGGGTGACCCTGCTATGGGGTGATCTGTGGGTGACCCTGCTATGGGGTGATCTGTGGGTGACCCTGCTATGGGGTGATCTGTGGGTGACCCTGCTATGGGGTGATCTGTGGGTGACCCTGCTATGGGGTGATCTGTGGGTGACCCTGCTATGGGGAATCTGTGGGTGACCCCGTCATGGGGGAAACTGTGGGTGACCCTGCTATGTTTAAGTACAGATTCAGCCTGGCTTCGGCACTGAATCCATGCTGAAACCCATGCCCAAAATCTGTCTGAACAAAGGGGTTGGCCACTTTGCAATCGTTTAAGGTTACTCATCTCTCCTGTTTTGTTCATTAACTTGCTTCCATATTCCGTTTGTTCATCTTTTCTGGCGTTTGCTGCTCCGCCTGTAAACAGTGGCTGTGCACAGTTTGGGGTCCTGCATTCCCTATTTATGCCATTACTGGAATTTAGCGCTCCTGTCTTCTACTGTGCAGACCCTACATAAAGCATTCTGCATATGCACAGAAAAAGCAGTTCTCTACCTCCAGTGTACCATCCGGCATGCACTACTGGCAAGTGTAGCGAGCGTGCCCACTATGGACAGTTCCACTGTTGTGCTGCTGCCAATGAGCCCTGTGCCGGGAGACCCAGTCTGTGCAATATGCTACTCGTCCAAGTAATCAACTAGAGACCTGATCTATATAACAGCAGTAACTTACCTTACTTAATATTGAGCCCCTGTGACAGAACTCAATACCGGAAAACTTTAACGTAAGTGTGGAAGCACCCTTATACAAACGCATCTGGTGTGAATTGAGTTTCAGTGTGCACACAAGGCCCCCAATAGGTGTATAAATTGATCGGTTTACCAAACCAGGGCCATACTAGTTAGAAGGGGGATTTTAGGTTTTTAATGTTTTATTGTGGTTTTTATTTGAATGACCGTCTCAGATCTTTTTAATAAATTAGTATTTCAGAATGAGGCCTTATGCACACGGCCGTTGTGTGCATTGGGGACAGCAATTTGCCATCCCCAATGCACGGACACCATCTGTGTGGCTGCCGCAGATGGATCAAGACCCATTCAACTTGAATGGGTCTGTGATCGGTCAGCACTGCAAATCCACACATTCTGGATTGCGGACCTATTCACTTTGGTGGACAAACGACCGGGCCCGTATATTGCGGACCTGCTGATTTCTGGGCCGCAATACGGGCACAGCCGGGCTACGGCCATGTGCATGAGGCCTTATGCTGTGGGTAACTTGAGTGGCAGTACCTTTTTATTCTCAGTATTTTATATGGCAGAGACCGGATACTCTGTAGTACAGTTCATTACCTGGCATCTCTGTTCCAACCACTGAGCACCTTTCTCCAGTAAACCCCAGAAAAGATGAACAAACGGAATACGGAAGCAAGTTAATGAACAAAACAGGAGAAGTGACTGTAAAACAGCGAGTAAGCTAAAAAGATTGCAAAGTGGCCAACCCCTTTAAGCTTGAGACAAACTAATGAAGTAAGTGTCATTATCAACCTGGCACGGTCTGAATCCAGAACCACGTTCTTCATTCTTTGGATCACGTCATCCATGTGAAAGACCCCCTTCTCTTTCCATGCATCTTCTAGAACCGATCCAGTTAACTAGAAAACAACACAAAAGTTTCTATGAGCTGACGGATGGGCACCTGCACCCCTCAGCCGCTGGACTAGGGCTTATTTCTTCTCCTTAACAAAGGAAGAATGACGAAACATTTTGTTAATGAGGGTGAAGTGTAATTGAAAGTGGTTACGCCCCAAGTAGTTGTGGGTACAGTTCATCACAAATAGTATATACTACTGAACATTTGATTGCAGGGCACAATTTTGGCCTTAAATAGGTTACCTTGGGTTTAACGGCAATTTACACCTTTGGCGGGGGGGGCGGATTTGTTTTTTATTACTGCATTGTAGTGATGTCCCAATACCATTTTTTTTAATACAGAGTACAGATACTTATATTTAAGTACTCACCGATACCAATTATAACATAGGGCAGATTTCTCAAACCTTGTATAACGAAACAGCGGCGCAGTTACTGATAGCAATGAAAAAAATTAAAGCTGGAATTTGGTTGCTATGGACAACGGCTTTACTTTTCCTTTGTACAAGTGTTAATAAATGAATAAATGGGCTTATAACAGTATTTCCCAACCAATGTGCCTCCAGGGGGATCTGTGGGTGACCCTGCTATGGGGTGATCTGTGGGTGACCCTGCTATGGGGTGATCTGTGGGTGACCCTGCTATGGGGTGATCTGTGGGTGACCCTGCTATGGGGTGATCTGTGGGTGACCCTGCTATGGGGTGATCTGTGGGTGACCCTGCTATGGGGGGAATCTGTGGGTGACCCCGTCATGGGGGGGGAAACTGTGGGTGACCCTGCTATGGGGAGGAAGGGGGGCATGATTTGTGGGTGACCCTGTCATGGGGGATTTGTGGGTGACCCCGTCATGGGGGATGGATTTGTGGGTGACCCCGTCATGGGGGATTTGTGGGTGACCCTTCATGGGGAGGAGTGACCCGTCTGGAATCTGTGGGTGACCCCGTCATGGGTGGGGAGGATCTGTGGGTGACCCCGTCATGGGGAGGATCTGTGGGTGACACCTGTCTTGGAAGGATCTGTGGGTGACCCTGTCATGGGGGATGATCTGTGGGTGACCCTGTCATGGGGGATCTGGGGTCTGTATATCTATGGGTGACCCTGTCATGGGGGGATCTGTGGGTGACCCTGTCATGGGGGTGGGAATCTGTGGGTGACCCTGTCATGGGGGAATCTGTGGGTGACCCTGTCATGGGGGATCTGTGGGTGACCCTGTCATGGGGGGATCTGTGGGTGACCCTGTCATGGGAGGGGGGATCTGTGGGTGACCCTGTCATGGGGGGGATCTGTGGGTGACCCTGTCATGGGGGGGGTGGGGGGAGGGGATCTGTGGGTGACCCTGTCATGGGGGGGTGGGGAGGATCTGTGGGTGACCCTGTCATGGGGGGGTGGGGAGGGGATCTGTGGGTGACCCTGTCATGGGGGAGTGGGGACCTGTGGGGGATCTGTGGGTGACCCTGTCATGGGGGATCTGTGGGTGACCTGTCATGGGGATCTGTGGGTGACCCTGTCATGGGGGGATCTGTGGGTGACCCTGTCATGGGGGGATCTGTGGGTGACCCTGTCATGGGGGATCTGTGGGTGACCCTGTCATGGGGGAATCTGAGGGTGACCCTGTCATGGGGGATCTGAGGGTGACCCTGTCATGGGGTGGGATCTGTGGGTGACACTGTCATGGGGGATCTTATGTTATATATGTGTCACCCACAGATCCCACCCCAAGGACAGGGTCACCCTCAGATCCCCCCATGAGAGGGTCACCCACAGATCCCCATGACAGGGTCACCCACAATCCCCCATGACAGGGTCACCCACAATCCCCCATGACAGGGTCACCCACAAATCCCCCCATGACAGGGTCACCCACAAATCCCCATGACAGGGTCACCCACAAATCCCCCATGACAGGGTCACCCACAAATCCCCCATGACAGGGTCACCCACAAATCCCCCATGACAGGGTCACCCACAAATCCCCCATGACAGGGTCACCCACAAATCCCCCATGACAGGGTCACCCACAAATCCCCCATGACAGGGTCACCCACAAATCCCCCATGACAGGGTCACCCACAAATCCCCCCATGACAGGGTCACCCACAAATCCCCCATGACAGGGTCACCCACAATCCCATGACAGGTCTCACCCACAATCCCCATGACAGGGTCACCCACAAATCCCCCCCATGACAGGGTCACCCACAAATCCCCCCCATGACAGGGTCACCCACAAATCCCCCCATGACAGGGTCACCCACAAATCCCCCCCATGACAGGGTCACCCACAAATCCCCCCCATGACAGGGTCACCCACAAATCCCCCCATGACAGGGTCATCATCAAGTGTCCGGGGCGGGCCGCGGCGGCCGGTGCAGTGTGACTAATACACCGGCCCTGCAACTCTTACAGTATTTATGTACACCTAATCTATGTAAAAGTAGCCCGAACTTACTAACTATTGCGGCGCAGTCTCTAACAGCTTGAGCGCTCAGTCCCTCCATGCGCCTCCTGTCCCGCCTCCTGCTCCGCCCACTTTATGAATGACGGATGCAGGCGGGACAGGAGGCGCATGGAGGAATTGAGGGAGACTGCGCTGCAAAAGTTAGTGAATTCGGGCTACTTTTACATAGATTAGGTTTACATGAATACTGTATAGGAGCTGCAGGGCCGGAACTTCCGGTATCGGCGGCATTTGCACGAGTACAAGAAGTCGTGCAAATGCCGGTATCGGTCCCTATACCGATACTGGTATCGGGACATCCCTACTTTTCCCTACATCCCTTCATTTGATGCTAAAAATCATTTTCTAAATCGGTCTTTATTACAAATATGGAACCCTTTTTTCCTGTACAGTCTGGCGTTTCTCTAGTAGCAGGATCTAAATTTTCTCTCATTTCCATCAGCCAGCTCACCTCACGGCTCCTCATCTCTGACCTTATAAACACTCGTTATAGCTCAGGTCTTATCTTACTGATAAGAAGGTGGCTTAAATAAGTGTTTATGACCTCATGGTAAATTAGAGATAAGGGTTATAAGATGACTGGCACAAAGAGAAAGTAAAAAGTATAATTCATACAACTAGACAGCTAAAGAGAAACAAAACTTTTATTCAAATAAAAAAAAAAATGTACCAATATACTTTATTTATTGATACTTTTTACTAAAGATATTTCCCCTTAACGCCCTTTCTAGCACGCTTTAAATTCCCTCTTCCGAGCAGAGCGGCTCCTGTCTGTGCCCGCTCCGCTCAGCTAATCCTGGTATAGCAGATTGTCACCGTGCACCCATGTGTTATGCCAGAGGGCACAGGCAGGAACAGCAATATGCGCTCCTGCCGGTACTCAGTTCTCTGCGGAACCATTCATAAAGCGTACAGCCCGTACACCGCTGAGAAGAATAGTGAATTTAAAGCGCGCAGGAAAATCGGGGCTTTAGGCCTCTTTCACACTTGCGTTGTTAGGATCCGGCGTGCACTTCCATCGCCGGAAGTGCCCGCCGGATCCGTAACAACGCAAGTGAACTGAAAGCATTTGAAGACTGATCAGTCTTCAAAATGCTTTCAGGTTACTATGGCAGCCAGGACGCTATTAAAGTCCTGGTTGCCATAGTAGTAGTGGGGAGCGGGGGAGCAGTATACTTACAGTCCGTGCGGCTCCTGGGGCGCTCCAGAATGACGTCAGAGCGCCCCATACGCATGGATCACGTGATCCATGCGCGTGGGGCACCTGACGTCACCTGGAGCGCCCCGGGAGCCGCACGGGCGGTAAGTATACTGCTCCCCACTACACTTTACCATGGCAACCAGGACTTTAGCGTCCTGGCTGCCATGGTAACCATTCAGAAAAAGCTAAACGTCGGATCCGGCAATGCGCCAAAACGACGTTTAGCTTAAGGCCGGATCAGGATTAATGCCTTTCAATGGGCATTAATTCCGGATCCGGCCTTGCAGCAAGTGTTCAGGATTTTTGGCCGGAGCAAAAAGCGCAGCATGCTGCGGTATTTTCTCCGGCCAAAAAATGTTCCGGTCCTGAACGGATTTCTCTCCATTCAGAATGCATTGGGATAATCCTGATCAGGATTTTTCCGGCATAGAGCCCCGACGACAGAACTCTATGCCGGAAAAGAAATACGCGTGAAAGAGCCCTTAGGGGGAAAAATCTTTAGTAAAAAGTCAAAATCAATAAATAATGTATATTAAAAAAACTTGAATAAAACTCTAGTTACTCTTTAACCCGTTGAGACAGAACAGCTCAATATTTTTAATAAAGACCCATGAAAAAAAAAAAAAAAAGATTTTTAGCCCAAAATGAGTAAGATGCAATCATTAAAAAAGATGCCTCCGAAGGTGTACATAGCCTTTAAATATTGATGGCCTATCCTAATGACAGACCGTCAATATCTGACCAGTGGGGGTCTCACATCTTGCACCCTTGCCGATCAGCAGTTGAACGGTGTGGGTTTCGAGGTGATGTAACGTTGGGCAGCAGCTGTAAATGGCCTAAAATAATAAAAATATCAAGCTTTACAAACCACGTTAAAACATACTATAGACAAGATACCATTGCAAAAGAAAACTTTTTAATTTTTGGTCTTTTTATTTTACATTTAGCAGGTTCCCATAGGCAAGGTCACATTTGACCATGACATCTGAGGGGTTAAATGTCTGCGATTGGCATTACCGCTGATTGCAAACACTAGCCCTGGGAATCTGCAGTGTCAAACAGCAGGCATCCGGTAACTATGGTGCTCGGTCCACTCTAGAGCGGACGCATTCTTTAAAGACCTCGCATTCGCCCTACATGTACGGTGGATGTCAGGAAAGGGTTAACTGGAGAAAGCTGAACAACGGTGACTAACAAACCCAGGCACCGATAGATCTAGAGGTAGCGATGAGCTGCTGCCTACCTTCAGTAGTTTTACAGCACAGATGAGATTATCATCTACTGGATTGGAGAATAAAGCATCCAGTAGCTCCTTGAGGCCGCTCTGCAGGATCTCCGCTCGAGTCACTTGGCCCTTCGCACCTTTTATCTGTTAGAAAAAAAAAGCTCCAGCACATGGAAAATCCTCATGATATATCGGGCCAAAGTAATAAGGGTACTTTCACACTTGCGTTAAACTTTTCCGGTATTGAAATCCGTCCTAGGGGCTCAATACCGGAAAAAACTGATCAGTTTTATCCTAATGCTTTCTGAATAGAGAGAAATCCGTTCAGTATGCATCAGTTCAGTCATGCTGCGGTATTTTCTCTGTCCAAAATTCCTGAACACTTGCCGGAATGCCGGATCTGGCCCCAAGTGTTCCTGAAAAACGGATCCGGTTTTGCGGTCTGCTCATGCACAGACTTTTAAAAGTGTGAAAAAGATAAATACCAGATCCGTTTTTCCAGATGACAACTGGAGAGACGGATCCGGTATTGCAATGCATTTGTGAGACAGATCCGGATCTGTTTACAACTGGTATTGTTTGCATACAGATTGCCAGATCCGTTTACAAATGGTATCTGTTTGCATAAAGATTGCCGGATCCGGCAGGCAGTTCCGGCGAAGGAACTGCCTTCCGGAATCCAACAACACAAGTGTGAACGTGCCCTAACATATAACCTATAATAACCACAAGGAGGGTTTTTCAGCTTGTCAAATAACTGTCACCATAAAGGCAATTGTGTGTATGTGAGTTATTACAGAAAAGTCTTTAAAAAGGCAGGTGTGGGCCCCATTGGGCCAAAAGAGGACTATGGGAGGCATTTTTAATTTTGTTTTCTACATTACCGTGGGGCTGTATGCTACAGGGGAGAAATACAGCCTCTCATATTACAGAGCTGTTATAGGGGTTTCTGGGACTTGGGTCGTCAATATTAGATTGGTGGGGGTTCGAAAACCGGGCACCGCCACCAATCAGCTGTTTCTGCTGCCGCTGGCACTGGAAACTACATAGTGAAGAGAACCAGGAGCACAAAGTGGTTGCGCTGAGTACGCCGTTGCTGGAAACTACACAGTGCATGGAGCCTTCTGTCCACTGTACAGTTTCTGATACTGATGTCCAATCCTGAGGATGGGACATCAATATCAAAGTCCGGGAACACAAGAGAAGGTACAGCACCATGAACCTGGAGCTTAGAAAAGCCTAAAAAGAGTCGGATCTCTTCTTTAGCAGCAGCTGTAATAAATGCCGAAGCGCCCAACATTGGAAGATCTTATACAGCATTGGAATATCACTTGTGATATGCCATGCCTTATTAATCTATGGCAGTATGAGGGGCCGCAGCACTGGTTTACGCTAGGGGTCCCTTCACTGTTTTTCCCTGCACAGAACCACTCCCTGGGCACCTGGCTGTGCAGGGAACTGCAGCTTGCCCCATTCACTTCTAGGGGAGCTATGAAAAGATCAAAGCACAACCAGCTTGGTTATTACCATCCATCCACTTCTCTCAGCCCGGATGGGGGTCAAAGGACACCTGCTCCAGAGAGAGGTGTGGGTCCCTGATGTGGGACTTGCATCTAAAAGACACTTATGGTATAGCCATATGTTCCTTTAAAGCTAAGTGGATATGGTTATGTGAAGTGTCCGCCGGCTTACATCATGTTCTTGTAAGAACCTACATTGGGAATTCTAGTCTTACCTCCAGGTTAAGATAAAGTTCACCCAAGAACAATACAAAGGCATGAAAACGCTTTCTTGTGGCTTCATTTTCTTTTGCTGCCTGATGTCTTTTTTCAAATTCTGTCTGACACCTGGAGGAGGTGAAGATTGCAAATATAGAACGACTTGGGAACAGAAATGCTACGCACGGGTCTGAATGCTAAGTGGTGACCTTTCTATCATTCTGCACTAATCAGGCTATGATACTAGGTAATACACATACATCATGGCCAATATATGCCGCTGACAGAGATGAGCTTTATTAGCCCCCAGTCACGTCTCAGTACAGATTGTCATCTCTCGTGAAATGATTCTGCCTGATCCTCTGATTCAGCTTGATCTATCTACAGCACTTCAAATCCGGGGTTGGGGGAGGCGATATAGTACTTGGTATATTTATCCATTATAGGCATGAACACATACATGCCGGCACTCCTGTTTATGGGGTGGCAATCCAAATTTATCCAAGGGTTGCCGTTCTGGAGGGGCATACCCAGGGGATTTAAATGCTGGAACGTATGGGTGTACTACAGGAGTGTCATAACAGGTGCGCCAGAACTTCTAAAAGATATCATGAGACTAGCGTCCGCTTACACTGCCCCGGGAGCAAAGAAACATCACCATCTATTTACCTCTTAAGGAGCAAGTGCCTGAAGTTCCAGTTCGGAGGGTTTATCTGAAGATTACTTGACAAGTGATTACACAATCGAGCCCCAGTATAGGAGAAATTGGGGACTGAAGTTGCCTTTAAAATAAAAAATAAAAAAAATAAATACAGATTGGAAATTATTTCCTAGTAATGCATGAAAATACTCGGTTGTAGCGAAATATCTATAAACTTAGTCAAAAGCTATTATAAAATGCAAAAGATGGAGAGACACCAGTCAGTCATGGAGGAGAGCCATCCTGTTGACACTGTTAGGGTCCATTCACACGTCCGTGTGTGTTTTGCGGATCCACAAAGCATGGACATCGCCGGCACTCTCATAGAAAATGCCTTTTCTTGTCCGCAATTGCGGACAAGAATAGGACATGTTCTATTTTTTTCGGGAACGCGATTGCGGACCCGGAAGTGCGCATCCGCAATTGCGAACCCGGCCGGGACATCGTCTGCCCCTATTGAAACTAATGGGTCCACAATTCCGTTCCGCAAAATGCGGAACAGAATTGCGGACGTGTGAATGGGGCCTTAACCTTCCTGGCGGTATTCCCGAGCGTGACTCGGGGTTAATTTTCATTGCAAGGAGCGGTAACCCCGAGTTACGCTCGGGGTAACTTTGCAGAGCAGTCAGCGGAGTCTGCTTACCTTCGCTGCGATCGCCGCTGAGAGCGCCGGCCGGCTTTTTACTTCCTGGTTCCGTTCCCTGCGAGCAGCAGTGGCGCATGGGAGCGGAACTGGGCGGGAAATTTAAAAGTGAAACACACAAAAGTACATTCTGAGAGGATGACACATTGTGCCCATAAAATATTTACACTGTACAGTGCCCCTTGCCTGCCATTTGTGCCCATAAATTATTTATAACACTGTACAGTGCCCCTTGCCTGCCATTTGTGCCCATAAAATATTTACACTGTACAGTGCCCCTTGCCTGCCATTTGTGCCCACGTCAATATTAGATTGGAGGGGTTTGATACCGGGCACCGCCACCAATCAGCTGTTTCTGCTGCCGCTGGCACTGGAAACTACATAGTGAAGAGAACCAGGAGCACAAAGTGGTTGCGGCTGAGTACGCCCGTTGCTGGAAACTACACAGTGCATGGAGCCTTCTGTCCACTGTACAGTTTCTTGATACTGATGTCCAATCCTGAGGATGGGACATCAATATCAAAGTCCGGGAACACAAGAGAAGGTACAGCACCATGAACCTGGAGCTTAGAAAAGCCTAAAAAGAGTCGGATCTCTTCTTTAGCAGCAGCTGTAATAAATGCCGAAGCGCCCAACATTGGAAGATCTTATACAGCATTGGAATATCACTTGTGATATGCCATGCCTTATTAATCTATGGCAGTATGAGGGGCCGCAGCACTGGTTTACGCTAGGGGTCCCTTCACTGTTTTTCCCTGCACAGAACCACTCCCTGGGCACCTGGCTGTGCAGGGAACTGCAGCTTGCCCCATTCACTTCTAGGGGAGCTATGAAAAGATCAAAGCACAACCAGCTTGGTTATTACCATCCATCCACTTCTCTCAGCCCGGATGGGGGTCAAAGGACACCTGCTCCAGAGAGAGGTGTGGGTCCCTGATGTGGGACTTGCATCTAAAAGACACTTATGGTATAGCCATATGTTCCTTTAACCCTTTAAGGACTCGGGGTTTTTTCATTTTTGCATTTTCGTTTTGCGCTCCATGCCTTCCGAGAGCCATAACTTTTTTATTTTTACATTCACATGGCCATATGAGGGCTTTATTTTTGCGGGACAAGTTGTACTTTCCAACGCCACCATTTAATATTGCATACGATGTAGTGGGAAGCGGGAAAAAAATTCCAAATGGGGTGAAATTGCAAAAAAAAAACAATTCTACCACAATTTTACGGGTTTTTAAATTACGACGTTTGATGTGTGATAAAACTGACCATTCAGTTTTATTCTACAGGTCAGTACGAATCGGCGATACCCAATATGTATAGTTTTCTCTATGCGTTTTGATAGTGAAAAAAATTCAAAAGTGGGAAATTTTTTATTTTTTATTTTTGTCGCCATATTTTGACCCCTATAACTTTTTTGTAATTAAGTGTATGGCATTGTATGGGGGCTTATTTTTTGTGGGCGATCTGAACTTTTAGTTGATACCATTATGGGGTGTGTAGGACTTTTGATCACTTTTTATTAAATTTTTTTGAGGAAATGAAGCGTCTCAAAAATGGCGAATCCGCCATTTGGGCGCTTTTTCCGTTTTTCTGTTTACCGTATGGGGAATATATTTTTATATTTTTATACCACGGGCGTTTTGCACATTATGACACCCATGATGTGTATTTTTTAAAAAAATTATTATTTTATTTTAATTTTGGGGAAAGGGGGTGATTTGAATTTTTAGTTTTTTATTTATTTTATTTTTTTATTGATTTTTTTATTTCTTTTATTTTTCTTTTACACTGTTATATAGGTCCCATAGGGACCTATATAAATCAGTCATCTGATTGCTTTAACATAAACTCCAATACACTTGTATTGGAGTTTATGAGGATTTTACTATTTTCCTATGAAGCCCTATTGCTAACAAGGGCTCCATAGGAAATAGTAAGTGATAGCCTCATGCTGAATGAAAGGCTTGAGGCTATCCTCACAGCGCTCCGATTCTCCCGATCACCACTAGGGGAGCCGGAGAGCTGCCGAAAGTTTTACTGTTTAGCGTGCAGCAGATGCCGTGGTCAGGATTGACCACGGCATCTGCGGGGTTAAATGATTGCGATCGGCATCGCTGCCGGTCACGATCATTAGCCGCGGGGGTCAGCTACAGGAAACAGCCGGACCCCCGCAGCGATCGCGCCCACAGAGGGCAGGAGCGGGCACCATACTTAGGGATCGGACCCATGACGTACCCATACGTCATGGGTCCTTAAGGGGTTAAAGCTAAGTGGATATGGTTATATGTGAAGTGTCCGCCGGCTTACATCATGTTCTTGTAAGAACCTACATTGGGAATTCTAGTCTTACCTCCAGGTTAAGATAAAGTTCACCCAAGAACAATACAAAGGCATGAAAACGCTTTCTTGTGGCTTCATTTTCTTTTGCTGCCTGATGTCTTTTTTCAAATTCTGTCTGACACCTGGAGGAGGTGAAGATTGCAAATATAGAACGACTTGGGAACAGAAATGCTACGCACGGGTCTGAATGCTAAGTGGTGACCTTTCTATCATTCTGCACTAATCAGAATATGATACTAGGTAATACACATACATCATGGCCAATATATGCCGCTGACAGAGACGAGCTTTATTAGCCCCCAGTCACGTCTCAGTACAGATTGTCATCTCTCGTGAAATGATTCTGCCTGATCCTCTGATTCAGCTTGATCTATCTACAGCACTTCAAATCCGGGGTTGGGGGAGGCGATATAGTACTTGGTATATTTATCCATTATAGGCATGAACACATACATGCCGGCACTCCTGTTTATGGGGTGGCAATCCAAATTTATCCAAGGGTTGCTGCTCTGGAGGGGCATACCCAGGGATTTAAATGCTGGAACGTATGGGTGTACTACAGGAGTGTCATAACAGGTGCGCCAGAACTTCTAAAAGATATCATGAGACTAGCGTCCGCTTACACTGCCCCGGGAGCAAACAAACATCACCATCTATTTACCTCTTAAGGAGCAAGTGCCTGAAGTTCCAGTTCGGAGGGTTTATCTGAAGATTACTTGACAAGTGATTACACAATCGAGCCCCAGTATAGGAGAAATTGGGGACTGAAGTTGCCTTTAAAATAAAAAATAAAAAAAATAAATACAGATTGGAAATTATTTCCTAGTAATGCATGAAAATACTCGGTTGTAGCGAAATATCTATAAACTTAGTCAAAAGCTATTATAAAATGCAAAAGATGGAGAGACACCAGTCAGTCATGGAGGAGAGCCATCCTGTTGACACTGTTAGGGTCCATTCACACGTCCGTGTGTGTTTTGCGGATCCACAAAGCATGGACATCGCCGGCACTCTCATAGAAAATGCCTTTTCTTGTCCGCAATTGCGGACAAGAATAGGACATGTTCTATTTTTTTTGGGAACGCGATTGCGGACCCGGAAGTGCGCATCCGCAATTGCGAACCCGGCCGGGACATCGTCTGCCCCTATTGAAACTAATGGGTCCACAATTCCGTTCCGCAAAATGCGGAACAGAATTGCGGACGTGTGAATGGGGCCTTAAAGGGGTTGTCCAGGATTAGTAAATAAGCAGAGATTTAAATAAGTGAAATACAGGTTTTATGGAGTCTTTTCCCACAAAACTATATCTCAGTCTGCTCAGCTGCTCCTGCTCTACAACATGACATTTAATGACATCACCAGGCTTCTGTGCAGGTAATAGGAGGAGAAAACATTAAATCATATCTAAAACACTACAAAAAGGTGATTGGGCCTATTGCAGGATGTCAGAGTCTTTCCAGATCCTGTCTGCAGCCCGTTCATTCTAGGAACAGATGGGGGTCCTATCCTCTGGACCACCACATATTATCACTGATGGAAACGCCACACTGTCTAGTGTCCTGCTCAGTAACAGGAGCAGAAGCCTCGGTCCTGTGATATGGCGGACACGAGCAGCACCCAAAGGACCCCACTGACTAGAAGAGTCTGTCGGGTTTCCATCATGAAACCGGGCATCTTGCCAGACACAACAGAGCAGCATGCAGCGCTATTTTCTCCGGCATTTTATGTGGAATCTGCAATAGAGGCCAGACACAGATGTGAACCCAGCCTTGTGGTAACCTGCCGAGTCTCCTGTAAGGATATAATCAGGAGGAGATAAGGGGACAGAATACATACCTGCCCATAGATGAGCTCCACGAGCTCCTGTAAGGATTCTTCTGTGGTGACCCAGCCGTTCAGCACATCTGTAAACTGGCCGATCTCGGCCTCAAAGCTGCCCGGCTCTTCGGTTAAATGGTTGAGTATGTCCTGGACATAGCTTGCCAACGTGATGTTTAGGACAGCCGAATCTCCCACATTATTCTCCTCATAGGACTAGGACAATCACATGCTACAAGTTAGAACTTCTACACAGACATAAAAATACCTAATAACATCTAGCACCAGGAGCGCTGTACACGGAAGCTCACAGATATCTCCGGATGTAATCCTACTTACAGCACCTGTTATTAGGGCAGTTCCTTTAAAGGCTATGGACACCTTCGGAGGCATTTTTTATGATTGCATTTTGGGCTACAAATCATTTTTTCAATTGGTCTTTATTAAAAATGTTCAGCTGTTATTGAGATACAAGACTAGAAAAAAAAAACTGTCTGTGTGCAAGCTGTCTCTTTGTGTTTTCTTTGAATCCAGTCATCTGACGGCTCATGTGTAGTTCTTATTTTTTATCTCCTGACCTCAGAAACACTCCCATTACAGCGCAATTCTTATCACACAGTTTAGAATGTGTCTTAAATAAGTGTTTATGAGGTCAGAGATAAGACTTCTACATGAGCTGTCAGCTGCTGGGATTAAAAAAAACACAACTTGCATGTGACAGCTTGCAAACAGTGATTTTTTTTCATAACCATTGTATCTCACAATCTGATGAACATTTTTAATACAGTCCAACTGAAAAAATGATTTTGAGCCCAAAATGAGTAAAATGCAGTAATATTATTATAGCACTGTCCGGCACACTAATAAAACTGCTCCGTTTGGTGCGGTTGCATTGACTAATGACTATCTCAGGCGCTCTCACGGAAATTAATTGAGCACCGACATGCTTTTCTGATCAGCTGCTCCGTCCATTTCAGGTGGGGGACGGGGTACGGGGCCTCCATTCTCATGATCAGTGGGGGTTCCGGTGGTAAGACCCCCATCGATTGGCCTGCTCAGCATCTCCTGCTCTAGGACATCGTGTCCACAGACTGCACTGAATTTTCACGGCAGCAGGTTCTCTTTAATCATTTTTCAGTAAAGAATAAAGGTAAAGTACATTTGTGCTTTTAATGTTTTATTATACTTTTTAAGTCTTACTTTTTTTTTATTCCCATGGGGGATTTATTTAATCTTGATTGTCCTTGGAGGACTCGGACAGTCATTAGGACACGTCTCAGAACGCCCTAACCACAGAGAATATGCTTCTGTCCTGCTCCCCTCCTGATGCGGTAACTGCCCAATGCTAATGACGCACACACTCTTCTCAACTCCTTACGATGGCTTTAAAAAAACGTATGTAAACTAACGAACTACCAGCAGAGATCACACACAGCGCAATACTTACATTGCCATCTGCAAAATATCCAGAGGGATAAAACTCGGCTGCATTTGCAGACAGTTTGGAGTTCACGGTGCCGGAATCTGGAGGCTGACCCTTATACACGGCCATGGGGCTGGTCTCTACCGATATCTGAACCTTCTTCTGATTTATTTGGGCTATGGAGACAACGAGAAGCTTGATGTTTAATGCAGAGACATCGCCTGTCATAGTGCTATAATATACATTTGTAATGAGAGACAAGGCATTATCCCCGGCTTACTCCTCATGTACACGGCCTATATTCTGCTGCCCCTCACAGCGTCTCCTACCACGCTGCTCACCTGCATGCTCTGCTATCCCTTCCTGCTTACCCGCATGCACTGCTGTACTTCTTCTGCTGCCCATCCGCAGTGCTCTGCCATCTCTGCCCTCACTACCCGTCTACAAGGTCACCATGATGCCAGTGATCTGTATACAGCACAGCTAAACATCTAGGATCTGCAAAGCAGGAACTTTACTGAGGAAGCAGAAGGTCCACGCCCTCCAAGGGGGTCATTTATCAAACTGGTGTAAAGTAGAACTGGCTTAGTTTCCCATAGTAACCAATCAGATTCCTCATTTCACTTTCCAAAGGAGCTGTCCAAAATGAAAGGTGGAATCTGATTGGCTGCTATGGGCAACTAAGCCAGTTCTACTTTACACCAGTCTTATAAATGACCCCCCATAATGAATACCTCTGACTGACAGAAGAAATGAAGTGTGAACAGAGCCTTAGGATCGTTTCACACTTGCGTTGTGGCTTTCCGGTTTCGAGATCCGGCAGAGGATTTCAAAACCGTAATTAAATGGATCGTTGCCATGTAATACATCTGGATACATCCATTTCGGCTGGATCCGGTTGTACTAAATCTAAACTGAACAAACCATCAATGGGCGCCGGATCCGTTTTTTTCACCAACAAAAAAAAAAAGGACCCGGCACCATTGACTTAAAAGGTTTGTCCGGGTTTAGAGGTGACCCCCGACATAACTGGAATTTCACGCAGGCAGCCCCTCTGACAAGAGGGTTGGAGCAGTTCATGCTCCGATGCTCTCCTTTGCTCTGTGCTGAATTGCGCAGGGCAAAGGCATTTTCTGGAGTTCCGGTGATGATCCGGGCTCTCCTTAGGGCTGCCAGGCAGAGGCTTCCGCCCAGCAGTGTATTCGATGACGTCACCGGCACTGATGGGCGGGCTTTAGCGCTGCCTTATACTGTAAAACGGCTAGGGCAGTGCTAAAGCACGACCATCAGTGCCGGTGACGTAACCGAATACACTGCTGGGCGGAAGCCTCTGCCTGGCAGTGTGTTATTGTAAATATAAGAGCCCTTGTCCTGCGCAATCCTGCGCAATCCTGCGTCATGAGATGCTCTGATGCTAACATCAGGGGGGCTGCCTGGGTGAAATTATGGGTATGTCCGGGTTCACATCTGAACCCTTCAAATTGATTTTCATTCCGGATCCGGTTTGTTCCGTTTCACAGACTGGACACAAAATGGCAGCTTGCAGTGGTTTTGCGTCCAGTCAAAACCGGAAAGCTAGTGTGAAAGAGGCCTTATTCTGGTTTTCACACCACTGCTGCCCAGGAAGACTTTTTTGGGGGTGAGGCGGACTGGTACTTCCCAGTCATTAGAATGCTGACCAGCCTGTACAATCTCTGCGGTCTGCTAGCAAACACCACTGACTATAAAGAATGGCGCATCAATGCTGCGTGACCAGGGCCCGCTCCACTGGACAGTCCGCACCTCCCCTTCCTCATGGTGAGGCCACAGTCACACTGTCAGTGTTTGGTCAGTGATTGTGAGCCAAAACAGGTGCAGGTAAGGAACACAGAACAGCAGGACATCTTCCCATTGTACCTCACCTCTGTGGAGGCTCACAATCACTGATCAAACACTGACTGCATGGAAGCGGCCTAAGTGGTTCTGTTGCAGATGCGGCACAAACACACAGTGCGACAAATCTTCTAGAAGGGGAGATTCAGAAGTGGCTTTTCAGGTCTGAAGTGGAAAAAGTGCATGGTGTGGGTCAGAGGAGTGAGGGCGATGCGTGACGTGAACGCAGAGCACCCGCACTGAACCCTGACCCGTTCATTTCAATGGGGCTGTGCCCATGAGCATCATTTTGCATTGTGTGAGAATCGCAGCATGTTCTATATTCTGGCTCCAGAATATGCTGAGTATTTCCGGTAGTGGCAGAAGTGACAGGGGAAGTAGTACCAAGTATATATCACTGAGAGATGATGGAGGTAGTACTACTGTATAGGACTGCTCCATCTTGTCACACCTCCAAGACATCGCTGTGCCCGGCGCAGACACCTTACTGCGCATGCAGGTGGCGCCTCCAAGAAGTGAAAAATACAGTGCACCCCCTCTATATACAGGACACCCCCCAGTACAGGATAACCGCTCCGCATACAGGACATCCTGCTATATAGTGCGCCCCCCGATACAGGATAGCCCCGCTAAATACAGGACATCCCTCTATATCAAGCATCCTCAAACTGAGGCCCTCCAGCTGTTGTAAAACTACAACTCCCACAATGCCCTGCTGTAGGTTGATACCTGTAGGCTGTTCAGGCATGCTGGGAGTTGTAGTTTTGCAACAGCTAGAGAGCCGCAGTTTGAGGATGCCTGCTCTATATAGTGAGCCCCCAGATACAGGATAACCCCTCCAAATAAAGGACATCCCCCTCTATAGTGCACCTCCCCAGACATTATAAGGCTTCGTTTACACCACCGTTCAGCCACTCCTGCATGCACAACTTTTGTCTCCGCTCCAAACTCATCTTCTGAGCGGACACATAACGGACCCTATTATAGTTTATGGGGTCTGTAGGCTCCGCTCGGCTCAGTTATCTGCCAAATCCGTCCTTTCCGTTCTTGTGTTCCTATAACAGAGCAGGAGAACGGAGAGGCTGAACGGTGGTGTGAACGAAGCCTAACCTCTCTAACTACAGTGCACCACTCTATATACAGGATACCCCTCTATATACAGGATACCCCCCTCTATACAGTGCACCCCTCTATATTTAGGATACCCCCTCTATACAGTGCACCCCTCTATATACAGGATACCCCCCTCTATATACAGTGCACCCCCTCTATATACAGTGCACCCCCTCTATATACAGGATACCCCCTCTATATACAGGATACCCCCCTCTACAGTGCACCCCTCTATATACAGGATACCCCCCTCTATACAGTGCACCCCTCTATATACAGGATACCCTCTCTACAGTGCACCCTCTATATACAGGATACCCCTCTATACAGTGCACCCCTCTATATACAGGATACCCTCTATACAGTGCACCCTCTATATACAGGACTAGTCCCCTCTATACAGTGCACCCTCTATATACAGGATACCCCTCTATACAGTGCACCCCTCTATATACAGGATACCCCTCTATACAGTGCACCCTCTATATACAGGATACCCTCTCTATACAGTGCACCCTCTATATACAGGATACCCTCTATACAGTGCACCCTCTATATACAGGATACCCTCTATACAGTGCACCCCTCTATATACAGGATACCCCTCTATACAGTGCACCCTCTATATACAGGATACCCTCTATATACAGTGCACCTCTATATACAGGATACCCCTCTATACAGTGCACCTCTATATACAGGATGCCCCTATACAGTGCCCTCTATATACAGGATACACCCTTATAGTGCACCCCTCTATACAGTGCACCCCTCTATATACAGGATACCCCCTCTATACAGTGCACCCTCTATATACAGGATACCCTCTATACAGTGCACCCTCTATACAGGATACCCTCTATATACAGTGCACCCTCTATATACAGGATACCCCCTATATACAGTGCACCCCTCTATATACAGGATACCCCTCTATATACAGGATACCCTCTATACAGTGCACCTCTATATACAGGATACCCTCTATACAGTGCACCCTCTATATACAGGATACCTCTCTACAGTGCACCCTCTATATACAGGATACCCTCTATACAGTGCACCCTCTATATACAGGATACCCTCTATATACAGTGCACCCCTCTATATACAGGATACCCCTCTATACAGTGCACCCTCTATATACAGGATACCCCTCTATACAGTGCACCCCTCTATATACAGGATACCCTCTATACAGTGCACCTCTATATACAGGATACCCCCTATATACAGTGCACCCTCTATATACAGGATACCCCCTCTATACAGTGCACCCTCTATATACAGGATACCCCTCTATACAGTGCACCCCTCTATACAGGATACCCCCTCTATACAGTGCACCCCTCTATATACAGGATACCCCCTCTATATACAGTGCGCCCTCTATATACAGTGCACCCCTCTATACAGTGCACCTCTATATACAGTGCACCCTCTATATACAGTGCACCCCTCTATATACAGGATACCCTCTATATACAGAATACCCTCTATATAGTACACCCTCTATATACAGTGCACCCTCTATATACAGGATACCCCTCTACAGTGCACCTCTGTATACAGGATACCCCCTCTATATACAGTGCACCCCTCTATATACAGGATACCCCCTCTATACAGTGCACCCTCTATATACAGGATACCCCTCTATACAGTGCACCCTCTATATACAGGATACCTCTCTATACAGTGCACCCTCTATATACAGGATACCCCTCTATACAGTGCACCCTCTATATACAGGATACCCCCTCTATATACAGGATACCCTCTATATACAGTGCACCCCTCTATATACAGGATACCTCTCTATACAGTGCACCCTCTATATACAGGATACCCCTCTATACAGTGCACCCTCTATATACAGGATACCCCTCTATACAGTGCACCCCTCTATATACAGGATAACCCTCTATATACAGTGCACCCCCTCTATATACAGGATACCCCTCTCTCTATACAGTGCACCCCTCTATATACAGGATACCCCTCTCTCTATACAGTGTACCCCTCTATATACAGGATACCCCTCTATACAGTGCACCCCTCTATATACAGGATACCCCTCTATACAGTGCACCCCTCTATATACAGGATACCCCCCTCTATACAGTGCACCCCTCTATATACAGGATACCCCCCTCTATATACAGTGCACCCCTCTATATACAGGATACCCCCCTCTATATACAGGATACCCCTCTATATACAGGATACCCCTCTATATACAGGATACCCCTCTATATACAGGATACCCCTCTATATACAGTGCACCCCTTTATATACAGTGCACCCCTCTATATACAGGATACCCCTCTATACAGTGCATCCCTCTATATACAGTGCACCCCCTCTATATACAGGATACCCCCCTCTACAGTGCACCCCTCTATATACAGTGCACCCCCTCTATATACAGGATACCCCCATCTATACAGTGCACCCCTCTATATACAGGATACCCCCCTCTATATACAGTGCACCCCCTCTATATACAGGATACCCCTCTATACAGTGCACCCCTCTATATACAGGATACCCCCCTCTATACAGTGCACCCCTCTATATACAGGATACCCCCCTCTATACAGTGCACCCCTCTATATACAGGATACCCCCCTCTATATACAGTGCACCCCTCTGTATACAGGATACCCCCCTATATACAGTGCACCCCTCTGTATACAGGATACCCCCCTCTATACAGTGCACCCCCTCTATATACAGGATACCCCTCTATATACAGGATACCCCCTCTATATACAGGATACCCCCTCTATATACAGGATACCCCCTCTATATACAGGATACCCCCCTCTATATACAGGATACCCCTTACTGACAGATGATGGAGGCAGTGGTACCTTGCAGGTGATAGTTGGAAGGATGGTGGGGCAATGATACTGTGCAGCAGGTGTCTTGAGGGATGATGGAGGTAGTGTCATTTTGTGTATGATAGTGAGGATGATGGAGGTAGTGTCATTTTGTGTATGATAGTGAGGATGATGGAAGTAGTGTCATTTTGTGTATGATAGTGAGGATGATGGAAGTAGTGTCATTTTGTGTATGATAGTGAGGATGATGGAGGTAGTGTCATTTTGTGTATAATAGTGAGGATGATGGAGGTAGTGTCATTTTGTGTACGATAGTGAGGATGATGGAGGTAGTTTCATTTTGTGTACGATAGTGAGGATGATGGAGGTAGTTTCATTTTGTGTACGATAGTGAGGATGATGGAGGTAGTTTCATTTTGTGTATGATAGTGAGGAGGATGATGGAGGTAGTGTCATTTTCTATATGATAGTGGGAATGATGATGGAGGTAGTGTCATTTTCTATATGATAGTGGGAAGGATGATGGAGGTAGTGGTATTGTGTATGTGATAGTGGGACGGATGATGGAGGTAGTGGCATTTTCTATACGATAGTGGGAAGGATGATGGAGGCAGTGGTACCGTGCATAAGATAGCGGCTGATGGCACCCCGCTAGTGATGATGGTGGTTGTAGTACAGTAGGGTGGTCCTCGGTGCGGGTACCTGCAGTAGTGATGCTTCCCAGGGGAGGACTGCTGAGGGGCGGCCGTAGCGGCTCTTGTTGCTGGGGTCCTCCCGCCCTCTGCGCTGAGGTGATGGATTCCACTCCGTTGTTCTGGCCCCGGAAGCCGGACGGTGTGTCGGCTTCTCGCCCGCGTCCTCTGCCTGTCCCCACGCCGCGACCTCTGCCTCTACCGCCTCCCGGGGCTCTATCAAAGCCGTCACACATAGCGTTGTAAACACGGTACCGTCACGGAGCTCGGCAGACGAGCAGCCCTCTCCGGGCCCGATCACAAAACCCCCGCTCCGCCCCCTTGTCAACAACCAAAACAGGAAGCGGAGCGGACAGCGTCACCTGCAGGACGGAGGTCTAACTCCGCAGTCACTGCACACAGTGGAAGGCTATCGCACCACAGCGCCACCTGGTGCTCGGAGGACTGCAGCGCTGGTCCCATGTGACGGACCGTGATGATGTGTGGTGCAGGCTGGGCAGCAGGCTCGTGTCACGTTTTTCCTTCATTATGTTCAGTGACACAAACTGTGCAGCTATCTGTAGCATTAGGGTTGGTTATTGACATGCACGGATTCAATGGCTAAGAAGGGCCTAGGTCCCTAGGATGGTGCCCCAGTTGATGGCTATCACTCACTCCCACTTGCTAACTAACTGCCAGGCAGCGTGGCTGGTCGTCTCCATACATGCGGCTGCAGTGTTCTCTCACATGGACCACTGCTGCGTCTGTGTCCCAACAAGGTCCTCTGGGGACCTCAGTTTATTAAGTTAGGAACACTGCACGCATGCCGCAGCTTATCCCAGTGTTGCGGTATGCATGGCTTATGTACAGGCACATGCTAGCAGCATATAGTGCAGTAGGTCAGTATTTACAGTGCATTGCTCTCATGGACATAACTAGAAAAGTCCGAGCCCCATAAAAACCATCACCAATACGATCATGTACCTACTCTGTATGAAAGGTCGTGGACAGACCCACAGATACACTTCCAGTCACAGGGGCGGGCGGACTGGCGGACTGGCCATAGAACTTACAAGGAAATATTCCGGTGGGCCGATGCCCAGGGGTCCACCCAAGCCCTCCTCTCTGCCACTGACCACCGCACATGCCCTCCTGAATTCAATTGCTGTGGCCCACACCTCACCTCCTAAGCCCCCTGCTCCATATCTTAGGCCTCATGCACACGAATGTGTTTTCTTTCCGTTTAATTTTTGCAGCCATATGCAGAACCATTCATTTCAATGGGTCTGCAAAAAAAAAAAAAACGGTAGGTACTCCGTGTGCATTCCGTTTCCATTCCACAAGAAAATAGAACAATTATTTTGGTGTCCACCTCAATGATGCTTTCACCCACTGAACATAGCATTTGCTTATTCAAGGTGATTGGCAGCACCTTTAGGGTACGATCTGGCGGCCGTGCTATGGTTGAGTTGCACGTGGCTGTACGGGCAGCAGCTGGCTCTTGAAGACCGCACTTTTTAGTTGGTCTGCATTGTGAATGGCTGCGCGGTATTGAAGGTGTTGCACGGCCATTCACAATGCAGATTGAGTAAACAGTGCAGTCTTTTCAGTTTAGAAAGAGCTGGCTGCAACCTCTATGGCCGCGGGACTCAACTGCGACATGACCGCACCATATGGTCGTACCCCTACACAGGCCGCTGATAATCAGCCCAAGTAAGGCCCTATTCACACGTCCGCAATGTCATCCGCATGTATTCCACAATTCTGCGGAATACATGCGGACCCATTGACTGTGAATGGGGCACGGAACGATGCGGAGAGCACACACTGTGCTCTCCGCATCAGTTTTCGCGGAGCACGCCGCTGATCTTACGGCCGCAGCTCCGCAAAAAAGTAGAGCATGTCCTATTCTTGCCCGCAATTGCAGACAAGAATAGACATTTCTATGGGGCTGCCGGCCGGGTGTGTTTATGGATCTGCAATTTGCAGATCCATAAACACAACGGACGTGTGAATAAGGCCTAAAGAGGCTTTTTGTCTGAGCAGACAGCATGCAGGCGACTTACAGCATCCTCTACTACTTCAACCGGCAGCCAACAGATTCTACAGAGAGACTGCTCCTCCTCAAGGGAGTTGCTTGCACTTTGCAGCGGGAACAGTCCACGTGTATCCTGGGCTCAGCCATTGTCTGGCAGCACTGACCTTGTCTTTATGCTGCTCATGAACAGCACTTCTGCAATATTCCAAGTTTCACTTCTCTTTTCTGACAGACCACCCTTGTCTTGTTAACTAATACAAACCTGGAGTTTGTTAATACACTGAAATTTAAGGGATATCTGGAGATGAGCGAACGTCTTGAAAGTTCATTTGGTGTCCAATTTGGCAAATTTTTTAAAAAGTTTCATGCATAAGCGAATCGATTCTACATGAATCAAAGTTGCTCCAAATGTCCAAAAATTACGTGTTAATGCGGGTAAAATGCCTGCCCTTATTTATACCTCCACAAGTGTTAATTGTCAGAAGAAAGAGTGGCTTCTTCAGATCGAACCTGGAAAAAGTATTCCTTTTAATTCGGAGCAGCAGCAGTACAGTGTGGATGTGGAAAGGGTAGGGTAATAATGGAACGTGGCCGCAATATAAGTGTCATAGCATGGAACATACAAGGCAGTATATGGTAGGCAGGAAGACAACGGCAATGACATGATAGTGGCAGCAGCAGCCATATGGTATGGAACATGATGAAGGCAGACAGTAGGATTGGCATGATGGGGTACCATCAGCAAGGGCAGATCTATTAATTGGCCTCAGCCAGAGGAATGTGAAAATCTTCACGGGTCCATGCCTCATTCATTTTGACAAAAGTGATGTTTTATACACTAATGGAGGACAACTTTATCCATTTGGTTGTCACAACACTCCTTGCCGTGCTGAAAACCCTCTCTGAGATTACAATGGAGGCTGGGCAGAAAGAACAGAGAGAGCATACTGGGCCAGTATGCACACTGGAAAGGCCAGTGTCCAGGTAGGACTGAACCTGGGTGTTGAGACGTGAGGTCTCCATTTGCTAATGTGCGTCAGCCTGGCACGGCACACAAACATTTGGCCATCATGTCGAGGAGACTGAACTGGCTGCTGTTGCTTGTGTTAGCAGGGAGAGCGGGAGGTGGGTGACTCTGCAGAGGATGGAGAGGAGCCACCCAATTAGACATGCAGATGGCAGGCATCTGCTCGCCAAACGCTACTGCAAGCTGCGTACAAAGTGTTTCCTGGTAATAATGTAATTTGGCCTCCCTTTCTCTGTAGTAAACATTCCCCCATTTTGCTTTGATAGCGAGGGTCTAAAAGCATGGCTATGTAATCATCACAAACAATGCTTGGTGGTCAGGATGCTGCTTTTATTACTTAACGAAGCATACAGCTTGCCATTCTCGTCAACTTGGCTGAGGACCCAGATCTTTTCCGGCTTCAGGTGTCTCTGATGAGCTGCCACTGCCTGACCTTGAATAAGGCTCCATTCACACGTCCGTAATTTGTGTCCGCATCTGTTCCGCAATTTCAGGACCCTTTTATTTTCAATGGGGCTGAAACTGATGCAGATCCGCATTTTCGGGATCCGCATCCGTTTTTCCAGGATGCACATCCGTTTTTTTGGGATCCGTTTTTTCAGGATCCGCAATTCTGTTCCTGAAAAATATAAAACATGTCCTATTCTTGTCCGCAATTGCGGACAAGAAAAGGGATTTTCTATTATAGTGCTGGCAATGTGCAGTCCGCAAATTGCGGATCGCACATTGCCGATGTCCGTTTTTTGCGGATCCGCAATTTGCGGATCAGCAAAACACTTACGGACGTGTGAATGGACCCTAATACATGTTCCGTGCCGATGTGGTCTGGTGCATGACTAAATCATTCACAGCTTTATGCTGTTCGTGCAGATGCTCTGGCATATGTAAGGTGGAATTCCAGCAAGTTGGAATGTTGTGAATCAAGCGGTGTAACTGCAGGCCGTAGCTGTAAGTTCAAAAGGAAGTTCCTTGCCACATAACAATGGCTGAAATACAAGGACTGTACTTTTTCAAAAAGCTTTGCACGAGTAAAATTATCCCATGTGCCATGCAGAGAGCATGTGTTATTTTCCTCAAATGCAGCATGGCCATGATGTACCGGCCATTGTTGTTAACCACGTTGCCCAGTTGGAGTTGGCGGTAGGGTGACCACATTTCCTAACTGCTATTCAGGGACACTTACTTTCACAAGTGCATTTCGTCAAACTTATACTTGAGACTGGCAAAAACCTATCTGCCAGCCATAGATTACAAGTGGAGTGGAGGTTTATGGAAGTGATTGTATTATATACTACTAGCAGCTGCAGGAGACAGTGAGACACTTATATAGTATATTGTCTCATGTGTATTACTGCTGGGAAAACCAAACTTTTCCCCAAAGTAGTAAAAACTTGTGAAAAAAATACCCCCCCCCCCTTTCCTGGATAAGGCAGCGGCTGTGTTCACAGTGTGAACACAGCCTTATCCAGGAAAGGGGGGGTATTTTTTTCACAAGTTTTTACTACTTTGGGGAAAAGTTTGGTTATCCCAGCAGTAATACACATGAGACAATATACTATATAAGTGTCTCACTGTCTCCTGCAGCTGCTAGTAGTATATAATACAATCACTTCCATAAACCTCCTCACAAGTTGTAATGCTGCTCATCCCTATACCCGATTCGACATGAATGGAGTTGCTTTCTGATCTGAAAAAACGTGACAAGTCTTGGCCAGCAAGGAGCAAGCATACATAAGCATAATATTCACAGGCGGAGGGAGGACCCGCCAATTACCTCAGCACAGTCTGCGACGCCTATTGCCGCTTGCCTTGCGCTTCATCTCCTCTGATGTCATCAGCCGGTGACGGTGGACGCCGTGCAAGTGACGTCACGCACACTCACGCTGGGTCCGGGCCCAGCGGATCACCGGAGGTGACTCTCCGAGTGGACTGTAAGGCTACATGCACACGACAGTGAAAAAAAACGTCCGTTAAAAACGGACACACTGTCAGTTTTTCATGGCCATTTTGCATCAGTGTGTGCATCCATTTTCTGGCCATGTGTCCGTTTTTAATGTACATTTTGCATCCGTTTTGCATCAGTTTTTCATGTCCGTTAAAATTGGTGAATTTGATTTCAGCCTGCCAGATCCGCCATGCCGCAAGTGCCCATGCACTGCCGTGCTGCCACACCACCCCCTTTGACTATAGGGCCGAAGGGATGAGCTACGGCACAGCGCGGCAGTGCACGGGCACTTGCAGCATGGCGGATGTCCAATTTTTGGCTCCCAACAATAATCATGACCCCCATGGTGCCCATAATGTCCTCCATAGTGCCCCAATAAATGTCCCCCATGGTGTATGTAATTTTTATATAGTGTCCCCAGCTTTAATAATGCCCCCCCCCAATATAGGCCCCAGTTAAATAAATGTCCCCCACAGTGTGAATTTTTTAATAGTGCCCTCAGCTTTACTAATGCCCCCCCCCAAAAAAAAAAATAATAATTCTTCTCTATGGGGGACATTATTAAGATGTGTGAATCTTAAAAAAGCCCCCCATAGTGTAGGTACATTTTTTTTAACACCCCAACCTTTAATAATGTCCCCTACTGTCCCTGAATTTTTTAAATAATGGCCCCATGGTGTCCCAAAGCAAAAAAAATAAAAACCTCACCTTATCCACTTGCTCGCGCTGCAGTCTCTTCTATCTTCGCAGAACAGAGTGTGCGCGATGACGTCACCGCGCACCCCACGTGATGACGTCACTACGCACAACGCATGTCCTTCGGCAGGTCCTTCTCAATGAACAGAGAAAGGCTGCCCCAACGGAAGGACTTGCATAAAGATGAGTTATTTGGGGGCATTATTTAAACTATGGGGGGCATTATACTAGGGGGGGGGGCTTATTTAAACCAGGGGGGGCTCATTATTTCATGATGGGGCATTCAGGGGCATTTTTTTAAAGCCGCAATGTACCCGTTTTTAACGGCCGTGAGACAGGTGCCTTCCATGTGAATAGCTCCATAGACTTACATTGGTGGTAAAAATGGCCGTGTGACGGCCGTTACTTAGACGGCCGTCACACGGCCATTTTTCACTGTCGTGTGCATGAGCCCTAAGGCTCCATTCACACGACCGTATGTTGTCAGCAAAAAAACTGATCTGTTTTTTTGCGGATTACATGCTGTCCCATTCACTTCTATGGGGCCCTTTTCTTCTATTGCACAGCTCAGCAAAAAAAATGAAACAAGTCCTATACTTATCAGTAAAAATCAGGACATGACCCTATTGTGGTCTATGGATCAGCAAAAAAACGGAATGCAATCCGTTTTTTTGCGGACATGCTGAACTGTCTGCACAAAAACGGATTCGTTTTTTTGCGGACAACATACGGTCGTGTGAATGGAGCCTAAATGTGTGAATGTGGTGGATGCCTCAAAGCTGCTGATTGCGGTTGGCGCCGCAGCCCTCAGGTCATTCCGGGACTCTGCACTGTTCCGGAATGAGGGTGACCGGGACCCGGGACAGACTCTCCAAATGCGGGACTGTCCCGGGCGATCCGGGACACGTGGTCACCCTAGTTGGCGGGATGGCAGCCAGTGGGATGTTTGCTGCTTGTTGCACTTTAGCAAAGGATCGGCTGTGTGGCTAATCTCCCAGGCTGATCAGTTCTAACAGGGCATGGTAACGCTTCACTTTACACATATGAAAAGGGTGAGGGGGAGTGGGTAGTGACACTCTGCCCTGTTTCTGTTGGGGATGGGAGGATGTCCATGGAGGAGGATGTGGTTGAGGTTGATAAGTGCCAAGTGTCAGAACCAGACCAACTCAAACGTTGAGGTTTCAATAGGACCTGGCCTTCTCACCGAGCTGCTGTCTCACCCTGAAAAACATAGACCCAATGGGCTGTTAAAGTCATGTACTATCCCTGCCCGTACAGGGGTGTGGAAATTTAAAAAAAAACTACTTGTTGAAGGACTAAAGTGGGGGCTCGATCTACTTGTCCCTCATGACAATCTACTTGTCCTGATACAAAAAATAATTTTAAATCAAAACCATTGATAGCAACCTAGAAGACACGCCCAAAATGTATGGGGGCCACAAGGAGACGTTATACTGTATGGGGGCCACAAGGAGACCTTATACTGTGTGGGGGCAGCCACAAGAGGCTGTGTGTGGTAGTGTAGGGACGCCTCTTACGATCCATGTAACTGGGGTTACATCCTATTAGGGTAATTCGTGGAGAAAGTCTTCTTTGGGAGATTTTAAAGAAGGGGACAGGGCTCCACATGGGCTAGAAGTGACAACTGGTGCGGGGGGGTCATTCTGTGGAGCTGTCACTCTCCACCCCCAAGTACATGAGGAAGCTGACTTCAAATAGAAAGTTCTCCTGCCCCTATAAATCCCCCCCATGGACAGTTGGATTACCTGAAGGAGCAGTGGAATTGCCAGGGGTTATGTTAGCAGTCAGTAGTGGGCCGTCAGGGGGCGACGCCTCTGAAAACCCCATCAATGTAAACCATCAGTCTACCGGCGCCCAGTACACACGATATACAGATATACACGTCATGTATGTACACAGTGACCTCTCTATTTACATGCGTGTCACATCACAGGGGGACAACCTGTGACACTGGAGTGAAGACACGTGTTGGTGACACATTAAAGGAGTCTTTTACCACAAATGTCCATTATATAACATTAACACCATTTTGTACATAACAGTCCCCATATTAAATGCTTCTTACCATATTTCAGTCCGTTGCAGAGTTGGGCTAACACTTTTATTCGATATACAAATGAGGGTCTGAAGGAGCCCAGGGGCGGCGTTCCAACGGCCGGTGCCCAGGCCCCGCGCTGATTTTCATATCCAACCACTCCCCTTTCACCCCTTTGGCCCGCCCTTTGTTTGGCTGATCACCTCCATCCTCAGTTCTGAAATCATGCGCCGATGAACGGGATGTCCGCGCCTGCGCACTGTATGACCCATTATGGGCAGAGGCATCAGAGTTTTGAGTGTGCATGCGCCAGCCCGTACGTGACGTTCCAGCCGGCGTCGCATCAGAAGGCTGTCATCGGCGCAGGCGTGGGATTTCAGAATGGAGGACGGAGGTGATCAGCCGGGTGAAAGGGGAGTGGTTGGATATGAAAATCAGCGAGGGGCACCGGCCGTTGGAACACCGCCCCTGGGCTCCTTCAGACCCTCATTTGCATATCAAATAAAAGTTATTTTTAGTTAACTTTGCGACGGACCAAAATATGGTAAGAAGCATTTAATATGGAGACTGTTATGGACAAAATGGTGTTAATTTTATATAATGGACATTTGTGGTGAAAGACTCCCTCTAATGATTATACATAGTCGTCCTGGTAATGTTCCAGTAGATGGCAGCGAGATCACTTACTGCTGTATATGTTAGCTGCCCCATGGCTCAGAGAAAAGGCTATTTAGTAGGTCCCACCGAGTTGTAGGCATGTCACTCAAACTTCTGCACTGACAGGGGGCGGAGCCTAGCCGGACGGGGAGGAGCCAAGAGACGCAGAGCGAGGGGGAGCTAAGCCAGGCAGAGCAGAGTAAAGGGGAGGCGGTGTCGAGCAGGACAGAGGCGGAGCCAAGCGAGGAAGGGGCGGAGCCAAGCGAGGCAGAGCAGAGTGAGGGGGAGGCGGAGCCGAGCGAAGCAGAGCAAGACAAGAGGCAACAGAGGTAAAGCAGAGCAAGATGAGAGGCGGCGGTGAAGCACCAGACTTGTGCGGCAGTTTATGACAAGGTTTATTTATGACCTTCACCGAGAGAAATATTCGCTTAAAAATTAACTTTTAATGATTAATGGTTAAAAATATTCATATCAATAGAAAGCCTCCAAATAGTATAATTACGGAAGGAAGAGAAAAAAGGAAAAATTATGTCCCTATTTGTATCCCTCATCCGCTAGTAGCCCTGCCTACAAAACGGAATGGCCGCCCCGATAGGGGCGATCCCGTATCAGGAACCTCCTGGTATCCCTATACCGTCCCTGATACAGGACAGAACCCACCACCAAAGATACAGGACAGGTGTCAGTTGTAGTAGTAAATAATTCTGTCACTGTAGTCACTATTGTATCCTATATTTTGCCAAGATAATGCCGTTTCATGTGGTATAATGATTCCAAGCCACACTTAAATTACAAATTCTCGCACTGGTGCAACAACACTTTTTTATATACAGAGTGGAAAATAGTAATATAATTTTTAAGTCCCAATTACATGATAATTTTGTCCCAACGCGTTTCACTACGCAACAACTTAGTTCGCAGATCCTCAGGGGACTTCAAAGAAAAATAGGGGGTCACAATGGCCCACAGAAGATTCTGCACCAACAAATTGAGATGTGTTATACTCAATCACAACCTATTGCACACCGCCAATCCAGCTCAATGTCAAATATTCACCAAAACAAAAAAGGGGGGCTGGTAACCCACTGGGCAATAGAATGGGGGAACACAAATGACCACCTCTAATTCAGTTATATACTCAGATACAACAGTATACATCATAAAGTGCGGCCAGTCATAGATGCAGGGCCGGCGCGTCCTATAAGCGGACTAGGCCGCCGCGTAGAGTGCCCCTTGGCAAGGGGCGCTGCTAGGAGCGCCGGCCCTGCCTCATGCTGCAGCCGCCCGAGCGCTCTGAATTGAGCCTCAGACGGCTGCAGCACTCCCCGGGCTGGCGCGTCCATGAGGATGCACCGCCCGGGCTCAGCATGAAGAGAGGAGCTGACAGGAGGGAAGCGCTCAGCGCTCCCTCCTGTCAGTCCATTGTAGCGCGGCCGAGCTCTGTATGGCCGCGGGTACAGGAGCATGTGTCTCCTGTACCCGGCCGGACTGACATGAAGTGCGCACACAGTGTGCACTGCCTGTCAGTCCGTCAGGCACTAGGAATCTAAAGCTCCTGTACCCGTGGACCATAAAGCGCTCGGCCACGCTACATTACAGGCGAGGGAGGGAGGGGGGAGAATGACAAGAGTGGGGGAAGAATGACAAGAGGGGGGAGAAGAATGACAAGAGGGGGAGAAGAATGACAAGAGGGGAGGAAGAATGACAAGAGGGAGGGGGAGAGAATGACAAGAGGGGGAAGGAAGAATGACAAGAGGGGGAGAAGAATGACAAGAGGGGGAGAAGAATGACAAGAGGGGAGGGGAGAGAATGACAAGAGGGGGAAGGAAGAATGACAAGAGGGGAGAGAAGAATGACAAGAGGGGAGGAAGAATGACAAGAGGGGAGGAAGAATGACAAGGGTGGGGGGGAGAGAATGACAAGAGGGGGAAGGAAGAATGACAAGAGGGGGAGAAGAATGACAAGAGGGGAGGAAGAATGACAAGGGGGGGGGGGAATGACAAAGGAGGAGGGGTGAAGAATGACGGGGGAGAATGACAAAGAAGGAGGGGTGAAGAATGACGGGGGAGAATGATAAGGGGGGGGGGGCGGCAAACTTTTCTTTTGCCTAGGGCGGCAAAAATCCTTGCACCGGCCCTGCATAGATGATCTGGAAACCAACAGATACTTGCGTGTCCCCATAAATCTAATGTCTCTCAGAGAGCGCCATTACGGATCGCGATACTACGGTGTAGGAGGTTTATTTATAACAAGTCTGGTGCGTGCCCCCTCCCTCCAGTGCACTTGTGGTCATGTCCAGCCCTCCGCGCCAGTAGTAATGCAGGAGGCATATTGCCCAACCCTATCTCAGCCCTGCAGGTTGCCCGAAGCAGGGCTAAGCTTCTGAACAAACTACATGCCCGGCGCCCAGAACTGCATGTCCCGGGCGTTGGGCGATACGATTTCCACACCCCTGCTGTAGCAGCTGCTCCAGGCGTCTACCGTGGCGTGCACCTTGCCACACAGCGAGAATTGCAAGGAGTAGCCCATGTTCTCTTCCACATTTTTTTGAGACATAATACCGGCTAGGTATCTTCCAGCAAAGCTGAGCGCACGCCATCAGCTTCTAAAAGGGCAACAGAAACCACTATTTGGTACAGCAGCGACTGCACCTCCAGTAACTTGGACAGGAGTTAAGCTTGCATACCAGCCACTGAGCTATGCACTCATATAATACAGTGTTATGCAAGCTTATAGCATTTCAGACACAGAGCTATAAGCTCAGCCATAGACTTTCTTTGGTTGTGTGATTTAGCATACAAATACAGAATATATCTATAACTCATTCTCACTTTGACCCTGACCTACGAAGAGCATAAGTCAAACTCGGATGTCAGAGTCAAATATCAAAGTCAGGTGTCAGAGTCAGGTGTCAAAGTCAGGTGTTAGGGTCAGGGTGAGGTGTCACACTGGCAATATTCTGATACTTGACTATGATATCTGACCATGTCCTAAAATGAACACTGTACTCCTCACACAGGTCCTCAGTCTCTCTCGGCTTCACTCTAAGATGGAGGATCCTTCACTTCCTTTCCAGGCTTGTAACTCCACCCCCTGAGATTTTTTTTAACATCAGATGAATCTAGGAATGCAGCCCTTTTTAGCTATGCTTAGGAAACAGCGGCATCTTGTGGCCAAACAGCAAAATGTCAGTCCAGATCATTTAACTTAATTTACATAAACAGTTTTCACACAATGAGAGCTGTTTCCCCATCTCACATTTGTTCACTTGGAGGCAGGATACTACAAATAGATGCCATTACACTCCATGTACGACAGATGATCACATGCAGTTCAGATTATATTTTTTATGTTATCTTTTGTTCCTGATGATTTTTCTATATAGGCAAGACTACTCGTCCGTTATTTAACAGGTTTGGAGAATGTTTATACTCATTAAAAACCGGGAAAGGTTGTACCGCTTAATTAGCTATTAACCCCTTAGTGACCAGCCTGTTTTGGGCCTTACTGACCAAGTTTTTTTTTTCTTTTTTCATCATCGCCTTCCAAGAGCTTTAACTTTTGTATTTTTCCATCTATGAAGCTGTATGAGGGCTTGTTTTTTGCGGGACAAGTTGTAGTTTTTGATGCCACCATTTTTGGGGTACACATAACTTTCTGATTAACTTTTGTTAACTCTTTCTGGGAGGGAGATGGGGAAAAACAGCAATACTGACAGTGATTTTTGATATTATACATTTTGCGCTGTTCATTTTTCGGCATAAATAACATAATATCTGTAGTCTCTGGGTCAGTACAATTACCGCAATACCAAATACGTACATTTTTTTCTTCTGTTTTACTACTTTTGTGCCATAAAAACCCTTTTGTTTAAAAAAAAAGGAAGAAAATCTTTTTACATTGCCGCATCCCAAGACCCATAATTTTTTCATTTTTCTTTCTATGGGGTTGTGTGAGGGCTTAATTTTTGCAGGATGACTTGTAGTTTTCATTAATCGCTTGTTATTAAGCTTTTTTCGATGGCGACTAAGAATAAACGATCAATTCTGACTTTTTTTTGTATATTAAATAATTGTCACTGGGGTTAAGAGTTGTTTATCTATGTAACAGATCAGAATATTACAAGGCACAATTGTAACAAAAACCTGTTATGATAAGTCTCATGTTATGTGAGTAGTTGAAGTTGCTACTATGTACACCATGAAGGGTTAATGAGGGTGGCGTTTGGCAGTTGGGTATTTATAGGAGGCAATCACTATTATCAGTAGCCATGAGTAAGGATGCGGGTAGTGTTTGGAGCATGTAAGCTAATTCCCATGGGGCTGCTGATACAATCGCTATATTGATTTTTATTTTATCAAGATAAATTGAAATATAGAGATCTGCAATTTTTCCAAGTGCTGGATCGTTTTACTACATGATCCATCATTTCCATAACTTGGTAGCCAGAACTGAACTGCATATTCCAGCTGTAATTAGAGATCAGTGAGGGCTTGTTCACACGACCATATGGTTTTGCGGTCCGTTTTTCACGGATCCGTTGTGTTTCTGTTTCGTTTTCCCGCAAAAACAGGAACTTTGTAATCATTGCAAACACCAAACACATGTGAGCATTTCTACAGCATGGATCCGCAAAAAACGGTTGACATACGGACATGTGTTCCGTATGCATTCCGTTTTTTATACGAACCCATTGACTTGAATGGAGCCACTGAACGTGATTTGCGAACAATAATAGGACCTGACTCAAAATGTTGCCCCGAGACCAGGCTCTGGATCCGCCAGTGCATTCCGTTTGGTTGCTTCTCCATCGCGGACAGAAAAATGCTGCAAGCAGCGATTTTCTGTCTGCGATGTGGTGCGGAGCAAGACGGATCCATCCTGGCACACAATGTAAGTCAATAGGGATGGATCCGTTTTCTCTGACACATTTCTCTGACATGGCTATAGAGGACATAATACAACCAGATCCATTCATGACAGATGCATGTGGTTGTATTATCAGTAACGGAAGCGTTTTTGCTGAACCCTGGCAGATCCAGTAAAAACGCTAGTGTGAAAGTAGCCTTAGGCAGCTAACATGTAATCAGAGATCACGTAGTCAGAGATGATGTAATCAGAGATCACAGAGTCAGGGATTATGTAGTCAGAGATGATGTAATCAGAGATCATTTTAGCCAGGTTATAATGTAGTTATGGATCATATAGTCAACTAACATGTAGTCAGGGATCATGTAAGTCAGAGATGATGTAATCAGAGATCATGTAGTCAGAGATCATATATTCAGCTAACATGTAGTCAGAGATGATGTAATCAGAGATCATGAAGTCAGAGATGATGTAATCAGAGATAATTTTAGTCAGGTATCATGTAGTCAGTGATCATACAGTCAAAGATCATGTAGTCAGCTAATATGTAGTCAGAGATCACATAGTCAGGGATCATGTAAGTCAGAGATGATGTAATCAGAGATCACGTAGTCATGGATCATGTAGCCAGAGATGATTAGTTTAGTGCTCTCATTGAGAGAAACAAAATAAGAGTATTGCAGGTTTGATACCTTTTAATGGCTAACAAAAATAGAAGTAATGATGTTACATACTGAGCTTTTTACTTATACTTTTATAATTTTAGATGTGCGCTTTTTTACGGTTTTCTTGGGTCAGCTGACCTGGTTGGTTATATAGTGAGCTTTTGAGACATCACCAGTCCCTTCATCAGGCGTACTACACGAATATATAAAGAAACAGCAATATATATACAAGAAGAACAGAGACATGATGTAATCAGAGATCATGTAGTCATGGATCATGTAGTCAGAGATGATGTAATTAGAGATCATGTAGTCATGGACCATGTAGTCAGGGATCAGAAAGTCAGAGATCATATGGACAACTAACATGTAGCCAGTGATCACATAGTCAGCAATGATATAATCAGAAATCATGTAGTCAGGGATCATGTAATCAGAGATCATGTAGTCAGAGAGATGAGAGTTTGTGAAGGCAGTGGGTATGGAACCACTGTGTCAACCAACCAATTTGACTTTGGGCTAAACCTAAGGGTCCATTCACACGTCCGTGTGTGTTTTGCAGGTCCACGGATCCGCAAAACACGGACATCGGCGATGTGCGTTCCTCAATTTGCGGACCGCACTTCGCCTGCACTACATAGAAAATGCCTTTTCTTGTCCGCAATTGCGGACAAGAATAGGACATGTTCTATTTTTTTCAGAAACGTAATTGCGGACCCGGAAGTGCGGATCTGCAATTGCGGACCCGGGCGGGACATCGTCTGTCCCCATTGAAATCAATGGGTCCGCAATTCCGTTCCGCAAAATGCAGAACAGAATTGCGGACGTGTGAATGGACCCTAAGGGTGTTATCCTGGCAGTCCCCTGGTATTTACCCTTTAACCTCTATTGAGGGATCTAGACTTTGCTGCAGGATAGCCACAAGGAAACAACCTCTTGGAGTAGTCCTGGTGTGGATGATAGCTGACCCACGGGACTCAGAGACATCGATTGTAAGCACCGAGGGATTAAGCAAAACTTGTTGTCAGAGCAGGAAGGATTCGTGTGAATATGTGAAACAGGTATGAGGTCAGGATTGGCAGCAGAGTGTTAGGGAAAATGTAGTCACCGTCCGGACCACCACTACTGTGCCTAAAACCTGCTACCAGCTTTCTGAAACCTCATTAGTTGGCATGAAACTAAAGGTACCCTTAGGTGATCACCAGATGTCACACTTCGGTGTGGGAGGAAAACACCACACCAAGCATAGGAGGGAAGGGGGAACAGGGAATCAGGCCTGGGAACTAGGGAAGGAAAATGGACACCTGCTAGTGAAAACCCTAACCACAATCCTGACTGACTACCAGTATGAACAGACCCCAAAGATAGGTGAGTTCATATGCAGGAATACCTAAAGTCCTATAGGACCCTGGACGAGCAGGAGTCTCCTTCAGGGCTATTACAAACAATAGGGAAATGCAACACACAGAACCCAAACAAAATGCAAAAGGGAAAGGAAAAACTTAACTTCAAAGGAGCAATGGAAGCCCCAGGAACTCAGCCGAGATCCAACCACAATCTATCTAAAGGTCCAAACAGAAGCTATAAACCGCACAGCAATGTGGGAGAAGCAACTATAAATAGAGAAGGTTAAATTACCCTAATAGCCACACCTGGGGAAAGAAGGTGTGGCAAGCACTAGAAACAACACAGACGTCATTTGATCCAAACAGAAAACATGTCAGATCAAACCACATGTTGCCAGTCTCACCGATCTCCTGCCACTTGTCGTGGTAACGTCCGTGACACTAGAGCCCACAGCGAGGCAGGATAGACTTCGCTGCTAAGGACCCAGGATATGTCTGTGGATCCAGATAACAGATTATGGCTGCCGGTACACTAGTAGCAGAACACTAAGGGCTGTTTCACATGGGGGAGTCCATTGTGGGAATCACGCTCTGTCTGAGCATGATTCTCCATTCTGGACTTGCAGGAGCGCATGGCATTATCATGATTTATTATGCTATGTGACTCTGCGTGACCTTACTTCTACAGAATCATACTCACCATTATCCTATAGAAATAAGGTCATGCAGAGACATACAGCATTATAAATCAGTATATTGCCAAGTGCTCCTGCAAGTCGAGCAGTGTCCAGAACGGAGGATCACACTCACACACGGAGCATGACTTCCGCAATGGACTCACTCGTGTGTAACAGCCCTAAGAGTGACCAGGTGAGGTAAAGAAGTATCTGCATGCAGAACCAGGAGAGACAAAAAAACGATGAATACAGCAAAGAAATGGATATCCAGGTAAAAGCCAGAGTCAATGTCAGGAGAGTCAATTAGAGCAGAATTAGTAGCAGAGGATAATCCAAAAACAAGCTCCGGGTCAAAACCAGAGAAAGCAACAGTAATATACAGTATAGAGCCTAGACAAACAAAATACCAGACCCTAATGATTGAGACCAGCTGATTTAAATACCCGACTTGCTTTCTGAATGGTCCAGCAGCCGAGGCTTGTCTGGTTAGCATAGCAGCCCTCAAGATTGACTCTGCACAGCAATACAAGGTGAGCTCCTGACACAGAGGATCACTATAGTAAACAGGCACAGGTCGTGTCAAAGGAAAGTTTCCAAAACTGGCATTTCATCCATAAAATTACGATCTTTATTTTAATCCATTAAAAGCATAGTGTAGCTGGCCAGCTAAGACCTATCCTAGGTTGCTAATACGCCTTGAATGTTTATACAGCTAGACATGCCAAAAACCTCAATACAGTTCCTATGTTTATATGTTAAAGACAAAAGCAGAGTTATTTACCGTGACTTCATGTTTGGATGTCATGTAACAGTTATATATTGTGTTCACAGAAGGAGAAAAGATAATATGCCTTTAAGATTCAGTAAAATGAATATAAGGCAAGCTCAATGACACAGCAGAATTATCAACAAAAAGCATAGAGTTAAAGTGTTGTTACTGCCCAGGAGTCTTGACCAATCACTGCCAGCCTCACACTAAGCAGAAGTCTTGACCAACCACAGCCAGCCTCACACTGAGCCTGTGTGGGAAATCCCCTAGCAGAAGCTGCTAGAATCAGTATAGACCAGGAGAGGAGCTGAACAGACATTCACTCCACTAAGAGCTGAGTTTTATGGAAGCAAAGAGGCCAAAATAGGTATTTAACCCCTTAAGGACGAAGGGCGTACATGTACGCCCTTCGTCCGCACTTTAACCACTCCCGGACCCCCGTACGCAGGATTGCGTCCTGCGGGCGGCCGGGATCTTCTGAGTGGATGCATCGGCGCGTCCTCTCGCGAGACCCGTGAGTTCCTGTGAACGCGCGCGCGTCACAGGAACGCGCGTCTGGAGAGTTAGACTACAGCCTGCCAGCGATGATCAATCGCTGGCAGGCTGTAGATGCGATATAAATCGCATCAAACATGTATACCAGGCAGCTGTTTTGTGAACAGCGTCTGGTATACCTGCTACCTGGTCCTCTGGTGGTCCCATTTGCTGGGATCGACCACCAGAGGACCAGGTAACTACAGTAAGTTGCACCAAACACTACACTAACCCCCCACCCCCTCACCTATTAACCCCTTGATCACCCCATCTAGACCCCTGATCACCCCCCTGTCATTGATCACACCCTTGTAAGGCTCCATTCAGACGTCCATATGTGTTTTGCGGATCCGTGGATTCACGGATCCGTGGATCGATCCGCGGATCCGATCCGCAGATCCTCAAAACACGGACACCGGCAATGTGCTTTCCGCATTTTGCAGATCCGCACATTGCCAGAACTATATAGAAAATGCTTTTTCTTGTCCGCAGTGCGGACAAGAATAGGACATGTTCTATATTTTTGCTGAACGGAAGTGCAGACCCGGAAGCGCGGATCCGTAATTCCGGATCCGAGCGGGACAAAGTCTGTCCCCATAGAAATGAATGGGTCCGCAATTCCGTTCCGCAAACAGAATTGCGGACGTGTGAATGGGGCATAAGGGTCCCCTATCACCACCAGTTAGTTAGCGCCCAGCCCACTGCACCGCAGTCACTGATTTTGGCAGAGATTTTTTCATCCACATTGACCGATGCGAATGAAAAAATCTGTGCCGTTCATTTTTTTTTTTCAGCGCAGAGGCTGAACGGAAAAAAATCTCATTACCCGTATGCTCAATATACGGAGAATCGCAGAAACTCCTAATGCTGGCCATACGTGTAATGATTGCGGAGACCCTCAAATGCCAGGGCAGTACAAAAACCCACATGTGACCCCATTTTAGAAAGAAGACACCCCAAGGTATTCCGTGAGGGGTATGGCGAGTTCATGCAAAATTTTATTTTTGTCACAAGTTAGTGGAATATGAGACTGTAAAAAAAAAAAAAAAAAAATCTCCGCTAACTTGTGCCAAGCGAGTACCTTTAGGTTTTACATGGCGGCTCACAATTTAGCCCGCCCAAAATGCCAGAACAGTAAACACACCCCACAAATGACCCCATTTCGGAAAGTAGACACCCCAAGGTATTCACTGAGGGGCATAGTGAGTCCGTCGGAGATTTTTTTTTTTTGCCAGAAGTTATCAGAAATTGAAACTTTTTTTTTTTTTCTCAGAAAGTGTCATTTTCCGCTAACTTGTGAAAAAAATGAAATGATACATGAACTCACCATGCCCCTCCGCGAATACTTTGGGGTGTCTTCTTTCTAAAATGGTGTCATTTGGGGGTATTTATACTATCCTGACATTCTAGCACCTGAAGAAACATGACAGGTGCTCAGAAAGTCAGAGCTGCTTCAAAATGCCGAAATTCACTTTTTTGCACCATAGTTTGTAAACGCTATAACTTTTACCCAAACCAATAAATATACACTTATTGGACTTTTTTTATCAAAGACATGTAGAACAATAAATTTAGAGAAAAATTTATATAGAAATGTAGTTTTTAAAAAAAATTTACAACAGAAAGTGAAAAATGTCATTTTTGCAAAAATTTCGGTAATTTTTGATTAATAGCAAAAAAGTAAAAATGTCAGCAGCAATGAAATACCACCAAATGAAAGCTCTATTAGTGAGAAGAAAAGGAGGTAAAATTCATTTGGGTGGTAAGTTGTATGACGGAGCAATAAACGGTGAAAGTAGTGTAGTGCAGAATTGTAAAAGTGGCCTGGTCATTAAGGGTGTTTAAGCTAGGGGGCTTAAGTGGTTAAAGATGGCGCCCGCACGGAGCGGGCTGCATGAGCTGCGGGTAGCGCTTGATTCATCAAGCTGACACCCGCAGCTCATGTCAGCGACCGGCAGCGATGCCGATCGCGGACATTTAACCCCTCAGATGCCGTGGTCAATCCTGACCACGGCATCTGATCAGCATAAACCGAAAGTTTCACTTTCGGTTTGCTCCGGCTCCCTGATGGCCACAAGGGGAGCCGGAGCATGCATGTAGTACCCTAGGTTTCTGTGAATGAAGCCTAGGTTACTACATAGTATTCCTATGGAGCCTATGACTGTAATAGGCTCCATAGGAAATATGCGATTTTCTCATATATTCCAATGCTATTGCATTGGAATATATGAGAATAGCAATCTGATGATTGCATCTTATAGTTCCCTATGGGAACTATAAGAAAGTGTTAAAAAAAAAAAAAAAAAAGTTTAAAAAATAAAAATTAAATAAAAAAATATAAAAATTCAAATCACCCCTTTCCCCAAAATGAAAATAAAATAAATAAAAAAATAAAAAAATTACACATAATGGGTGTCGCAATGTGTGAAAACGCCCATACTATAATAATATTAAAAAATATTCACCATACGGTAAACATAAAAACGGAAAGAAAGCGTCCAAATGGCTAATTCGCCATTTTTGGGCGCTTCATTTCTAAAAAAATGAATAAAAAGTGATCAAAACATCATACGCACCCCATAATGGTATCAATTAAAAGTTCAGATTGCCCATAAAAAATGAGCCCCTACACTGCTCCGTACGCATAATTACAAAAAGTTATAGGGGTCAAAACATGGCGACAAAAAAATAAAATAAAAAAATTCCCACTTTTAATTTTTTTCACTATCAAAACACAAGAAAAACTATACATATTAGGTATTGCCGGATTCGTACTGACCTGAAGAATAAAATTAACCAGTCAGTTTTATCGCAAATCGAACGTTGTAATTTAAAAACACGTAAAACTGTGGTGAAATTGCTTTTTTTTTGCAATTTCACCCCATTTGGAATTTTTTTCCCGTTTCCCACTACATCACATGCAAAAATAAATGGTAGCGTTAAAAAGTACAACTTGTCCCGCAAAAAATAAGCCGTCATATGGCTATGTGAGCGGAAATATAAAAATGTTAGGGCTTTTGGAAGGCAGGGAGCGCAAAACAAAAACGCAAAAATCCCAAAACCCCCGGTCCTTAAGGGGTTAAAACAGTTATATGATGCTCCTATTGTTAGTATTGTGTTCAGAACCTGTGTTTTGCTGAAGCAAGTAACATCGGATATTGTCTGCTGAGTTTGGATCTGTCTTCACTGCTGCTGCAGCTCCTACAGATAAGTTTGCAGACATTGTGTGTTTTGGTTTGTTTGCTGACTGGATCCGAGGCGACCCCGGTTCCGTCCGTGTTCTGAGCAGGGCGCCGGTGGCCGTGCCCCTCCCACTTTTGTAGGGGTTTCAGCTGTCAACAGCCTTAGGTACGCGGGCATGCCACGACCCACCATCAGGGTCTGGGCATGGGCATAGGAGCATAGGGAGAGCTCTTAGGGTCTGACAGGGGTCACCCTTTATGCTCCCTAGTTTGTGTCCGGTCAGTAGCTTCAGCACTGTTTATGCTCCTGTTGTTCACATATACCCGTGACACTATAATCCGCCATAACCGTCTTTTGACATGGATCCGCTTTCTGTCCTGGTTGACCGCATGCATGGTCTTTCTTTGGAGGTAGCGGATCTCCGTCAATCTATGACTCAGCTTCAAGCTTCTGGCTCTGCTCGGGTCCATGGAGTTTGTTGCGAGCAGAAGGTCTCACTTCCGGAAACGTTCTCCGGGGGCAGTGAGAATTTTGTTCGCTTCAGAGAGGCATGCAAACTTCATTTCCGCTTGCTTCCCATTCCTCTGGTGATGAGGAGCAGAGGGTGAGGATTGTCATCTCCCTGCTCAGGGGTAATGCTCAGACTTGGGCTTTTTCGCTGCCATCGGGGCACTCCCCTCCGATCAGTGGATGGATTTTTTGTGGCCCTGGGGCAGATATATGATGACCCAGATCGTGTTGCTCTGGCTGAATCTACCTTACGTTTTTTATGCCAGAACAAACTGTTTGCTGAGCTTTATTGTTCTGAATTTCGGAGATGGGCAGCTGATTCAGGTTGGAATGATGCTGCACTCCGGAGTCAGTTCTGTCATGGTCTCTCAGAGAGATTAAAAGATGCATTTGCTTTCCATGAGAGACCAACGTCCTTAGAGTCTGCGATGTCACTAGCGGTACGCCTTGACAGGCGCCTAAGAGAAAGAGAGGAGACCTCTCTTTCCTGCCATTGTCAGTCTAAGGGCAGTGGTGCGGACTCATTCAATGTGCAGGGGCCTCATCCTGTCTCTGTCCCCTCTGAGGAGGAGGTTATGCAGCTAGGTCGACTTGCCCCTGATAAAGGAGGATTTACTCCTCAGAGAATAATGTGTTTCTGTTGTGGGAGCATTGGTCATTTGGCAAATGTTTGCCCCTCTAGGGAATTCATGAACTTTACTAAGGGTAAAAATAAAAGAAAAATCTCAAAAGGTAAAAAAAAATCCTCAAGGTTTGCCCCATCTGCTACCCTGGGCAAAGTTGATGTAGGAATAGATGCTTTTCCTCTGGCCTGCAGTTCCCGTTTTCTCCTTTCTGCCAGGGTGGCGCTAGGGAGCAAAGTCATTTCTTGTGAAATTTTTGTTGATAGTGGAGCGGCCATCAATCTTATTGACAGTCAATTTGTAGCCATGCATGGTTTTCAGGTTTTCATTAGAAAAGGTTATACCTGTTTTTGCTATTGACTCTGCTCCACTCTCACAGAGATCCCTGAAGGGCATTGTTCACAATATCCGGTTGGCTGTGGGTGACGCTCATGTGGAGGATATATCTTGTTTTGTCCTTAACGGATTGCCTACTCCTCTAGTCTTGGGGTTACCCTGGCTCACTAGACATAACCCCACTATTGATTGGCAAGCAAGGCAAATAAACGAATGGAGTGATTTTTGTAGAGAGAATTGTCTCACAGCGACTTTTGCAGAGGTATCTACTATGTCTGTGCCATCATTTCTCTCTGAATTTTCGGACGTGTTTTCCGAGAGTGGTGTTCAGGAGCTACCTCCTCACCGGGAATATGACTGTCCCATTAACCTCATTCCCGGCGCCAAGCTGCCAAAATCACGCCTGTACAATCTCTCTCAACCGGAAAGAATCGCGATGCGTACCTATATTTCTGAGAGTCTGGGTAACGGACATATCCGTCCCTCAAAATCACCTGTTGCTGCTGGCTTTTTCTTTGTTAAAAAAAAAAGATGGCTCTTTAAGACCTTGCCTAGATTTTAGGGAGCTGAACCGTATCACGATTCGTGATCCCTATCCCCTTCCTCTGATCCCAGACCTTTTCAATCAAATTGTTGGGGCCAAGGTTTTTTTTTAAATTGGATTTGAGAGGCGCGTACAACCTGGTCAGGGTCAGAGAGGGGGACGAATGGAAAACGGCCTTTAATACCCCTGAGGGGCATTTCGAGAATCTCGTTATGCCTTTTGGCTTGATGAATGCTCCGGCCGTCTTTCAGCATTTTGTTAACAGTATTTTCTACCATTTAATGGGGAAATTTGTGTTGGTGTATCTTGATGATATTTTGATTTTTTCCCCTGATGTCCAGACCCATCAGGATCATCTTTTTCAGGTTCTGCGGATTCTGCGGGAAAATAAATTGTACGCCAAGCTGGAGAAATGTGTGTTTATGGTATCGGAGATTCAATTTCTGGGTTTTCTCCTCTCTGCTTCTGGTTTTCGCATGGACCCGGAGAAGGTCCGTGCTGTGCTTGAGTGGGAGCTTCCTGAGAATCAGAAGGCATTGATGCGCTTTCTGGGTTTTGCGAACTATTACAGAAAGTTCATTTTGAATTATTCCTCTGTTGTCAAGCCACTCACGGATATGACAAAAAGGGGCAGATTTTTCCTCTTGGTCGGAAGAAGCGCTTACAGCTTTTTCTAAGATTAAAGAGAGTTTTGCGTCTGCTCCCATCTTGGTGCATCCCGATGTTTCTTTACCTTTTATTGTTGAGGTGGATGCTTCCGAGGTGGGTGTGGGTGCGGTTTTGTCCCAGGGCCCCTCTCCTGCCACCCTGTGCCTTTTTCTCTAAAAACTCTCCCTGCAGAGAAAAACTATGATGTGGGAGATAGGGAGTTGTTGGCCATCAAGTTGGCTTTCGAGGAATGGCACCATTGGTTGGAGGGGGCCAGGCACCCTATCACCGTTTTTACCGACCATAAGAATCTGGCGTACTTGGAGTCGGCCAAGCGTATGAATCCGAGACAGGCCAGATGGTCACTGTTCTTCTCCAGATTCAATTTTGTGGTTACATTCCGCCCTGGGATTAAAAATGTGAAGGCGGATGCCCTCTCTCGCTGTTTTGCGGGAGGGGGAAACTCCGAGGACCCAGGTCCCATTTTGGCGGAGGGGGTAGTTGTTTCTGCTCTGTATCCTGATTTGGAGGCCGAGGTCCAGGCTGCCCAGACAGAGGTACCTGCTCGTTGTCCTTCTGGGAAGTTGTTTGTACCTCTTGAGTTATGTCACAAACTTTTCAAGGAGCATCACGATACTGTTCTTGCTGGTCACCCCGGGAGTAGAGCCACTGTAGATCTCATTACTCGGAGATTTTGGTGGCCAGCTCTTCGTAAGTCAGTGGAGGGTTTTGTGGCAGCTTGTGAGACGTGCGCTCGCTCTAAGGTCCCTTGTTCACGGCCTTCAGGTGCCCTTCTACCGTTACCCATACCTTCCCGTCCTTGGACACACCTGTCCATGGACTTTATCACGGATCTTCCTCGTTCCTCAGGGAAGTCAGTGATCCTGGTGGTGGTGGACCGTTTTAGCAAGATGGCTCATTTCATACCCTTCCCTGGTTTGCCCAATGCTAAGACGTTGGCGCAAGCTTTTGTTGACCACATTGTTAAATTGCATGGCATCCCCTCTGATATTGTTTCCGATAGAGGCAGGCAGTTTGTGTCCAGATTCTGGAAGGCTTTCTGTTCTCGCCTGGGGGTTCGGCTGTCCTTCTCTTCTGCTTTTCACACGCAGTCGAATGGTCAGACTGAACGCCTCAATCAGAATCTGGAGACATATTTGCGCTGTTTTGTGGCAGAGAACCAGGAGGATTGGTGTTCGTTTCTGCCTCTTGCTGAGTTTGCTTTGAACAACCGTCGTCAGGAATCTTCTGATAAGTCACCATTCTTTGGTGCATATGGGTTTCATCCGCAGTTTGGGACATTCTCAGGAGGGGGCCCTTCTGGTTTGCCTGAGGAGGAGAGATTTTCCTCGTCTTTGTCTACTATTTGGCAAAAGATTCAGAGTAATCTAAGTAAGATGAGTGAGAAATACAAGCGTGTGGCTAATAAGAGACGTGTGCCTGGTCCGGACCTGAATGTGGGTGATCTGGTGTGGTTGTCTACAAGAAATATTAAACTGAAGGTTCCCTCCTGGAAATTGGGTCCCAAGTTTATTAGGCCTTATAAGATCCTGTCCATCCGTCTAAGATCCTGTCCACAGGTTTGGAAGATACATACACTGGATTTGATCCCGTGCTGAGCCACTCCCCCTGCACTGATCACATGACGGTGACGTCACCCCAGGTCCTTCGGCTGTTCAACAGTTCGGGTTGGTGGAAGCCGCCCCTTATGGATTCCATATGCCGCGATAGTGGAATCCATAACGGGATGCGCGAGTTACCACAACCCGAACGCCGAACTTTTTTTTAAAGTTCGCTCATCTCTAAACTTGAGTGATATGGTAGAAGAATCTGAATCAGAGCTTATGGCAGCATATGTCAACCTGCGGTCATCTGCGACACTTTCCCAGGATATTGTAAGGTACATGGACACATGTATTGCAGTCACTAAAGATTTAGTAAAGCTCATGAAAACTATCATCTGCAGCTAACTATGATGAAGTTAAGGCAAAAAGTAGAATGAACAAGCTTTTTTCGAGCTTTTTACTATGCTAAATCCTTAGGTGGAACCACAATCTCAAGTGGGACTTCCTTCGCTAGCAGAAGTGCCAGCCAGAAGTCCTCAAATACTTCAGCCAAAAGAAAAGAATTAGCTGAACAACTTGCTGTCAAGAGAGCAGAAATTGAGATGGAAGCTGCCATCAAGGTGGCTGATGGCTGAAAAGGATGGCTGAAAAGGATGCACAACACCATCAAATGGAAGCTAAAATGGATGCCCAGCGCTATCAAATGGAAGCACATCGCTGTCAAATGGAAGTAGAAAAGGATGCACAACGCTATCAAATGGAAGCACAGCGCTGTCAAATGGAAGCTGAAAAGAAGGAAAGAAAGTTCTTGAAGGTAACTTCTATAGAAAAGACGAAGAAGCCTACAAGCAAGCTTCGGGAAAATTAAATGCAAGAAATGGTCATCCTTTCTTAGTACAAAAAGATTTTAAAAAGAAATTGAATAACTGGCCTAAAATACAGTGGATATAAAAAGTCTACACACCCCTGTTAAAATGTCAGGTTTCTGTGCTATAAAAAATGAGACAAAGATAAATCATTTCAGAACTTTTTCCACCTTTAATGTGACCTATAAACTGTACAACTCAATTGAAAAACAAACTGAAATCTTTTAGGTAGAGGGAAGAAAAAATATAAAAATAAAATAATATGGTTGCATAATTGTGCACACCCTTAAACTAATACTTTGTTGAAGCACCTTTTAATATTATTAAAGCACTCAGTCTTTTTGGGTATAAGTCTATTAGCATGGCACATTTTGACTTGGCAAGATTTGCCCACTTTTCTTTAAAAAAAACACTCCAAATCTGTCAGATTGCAAGGGCATCTCCTGTGCACAGCCCTCTTCAGATCACCCCACAGATTTTCAATCAGATTCAGGTCTGGGCTCTGGCTGGGCCATCCCAAAACGTTAATCTTCTTCTGGTGAAGCCATTCCTTTGTTGATTTGGATGTATGCTTTGGGTCGTTGTCATGCTGAAAGATGAAGTTCCTCTTCATGTTCAGCTTTCTAGCAGAAGCCTGAAGGTTTTGTGCCAATATTGACTGGTATTTTGAACTGTTCATAATTCCCTCTATCTTAACTAAGGACCCCCTCTATCTTAACTAAGGACCCAGTTCCAGCTGAAGAAAAACAGCCCCGCAGCATGATGCTGCCACCACCATGCTTCACTGTGGGTATGGGGTTCATTTGGTGATCTGCAGTGTTGTTTTTGTGCCAAACATATCTTTTGGAATTATGGGCAAAAAGTTTAACCCTGGTTTTATCAGACCATAACACCTTTTTCGACATTCTTTTGGGACACTTCAGATGTGTTTTTGCAAAATGTAGCCTGGCTTGGATGTTTTTCTTCGTAAGAAAAGGCTTTCGTCTTGCCACTCTACCCCATAGCCCAGACATATGAAGAATACAGTAGATTGTTGTCACATGTACCACACAGCCAGTACTTGCCAGATATTCCTGCAGCTCCTTTAATGTTGCTGTAGGCCTCTTGGTAGCCTCCCAGACCAGTTTTCTTCTCGTCTTTTCATCAATTTTGGAGCGACGTTCAGTTCTTGGTAATGTCACTTTTGTGCCATATTTTCTCCACTTGATGATGACTGTCTTCACTGGGTTCCATGGTATATTTAATGCATTGGGAATTCTTTTGTACCCTTCTCCTGACTGATACCTTTTAAAAATGAAATCCCTCTGATGCTTTTGAAGCTCTCTGTGGACCATGGTTTTTGCTGTGGGATGCAACTAAGAAAATATGAGGAAAGACCAACTAGAGCAGCTGAACTTTATTTGGGGTTAATCAGAGGCACTTTAAATGATGGCAGGTGTATGTGTGACTCCTATTTAACATGATTTTGAATGTGATTGCTTAATTCTGAACACAGCTACATCCCCAGTTATAAAAGGGTGTGCACACTTATACAACCACATTATTTTAGTTTTTTTTGTTTTCTTCACTCCACCTAAAAGATTTCAGTTTGTTTTTCAATTTAGTGGTACAGTTTACAGGTCACATTAAAGGTGGAAAAAGTTCTATAATGATTTATCTTTCTCTTATTTTTTTACAGCACAGAAACCTGACATTTAAACAGGGGTGTGTAGACTTTATATATACACTGTAGGTCCTGAAGGACACTTCAGACTCCAGGAGTATGGTGACTTCCTGCAAGCATGTAGCAATGCCATCCCACATGTTCAAGGACTAGAAGGAAGGACTAGAAGTACTTAACGACTATCTAGTAAACCACAGGATGCTAGCTAAGTTACCTGAATAAGTGGCTTCTAGATGGAATCGCTATCTGACTGAACAGTTAGATCTAGGTAAGAACTTCCCAAGTTTTAAAGAGGTCTCTGAGTTTGTCAATAAGGAAGCACAAATAGCATGTAATCCAGTAACAGCATCTTATGTCTTAAAAACCTTAGAAGGCCTGCGAGAGATATAAGATGCACAAGAGCAACTAGCTTTGCAACCAACTCAGCAGCTAAAGGTCTACATACCTACGAGAGCAAGTTCAAAGTCACTACAGGGATCAGTAGAGAGACAGAACCGACAAATCTTCAGACTACCTTCAAATGTAAGTTCTGTGGAGAGAACCACTCCATACACAAGTGCCAACAATTGAAGGAGAAGTCCGCAGATAAAAATATAAAATTTGTACTTGATAACCAACTGTGTTTCAGATGCCTAAGAAAAGGCCATGTTACTAAGGAGTGTAAGAAAAAGGCCACATGCAGCGATTGCAAAGGACACCATCCTACACCAATACATAAAGAACGTCCAACGGCACATCAATGGTTGTACCAGTGTGAATTTCAAATCCTAAAAGGAGGAACAAGAAGGTATACGCCTATGCGCTACTGGATGCCCAGAGTGATGTCACCTTCATTGATCAAGAAATCTGCCAGAAATTACAAGTGGCTACAGAACCAGTGAATCTCAAACTCACCACAATGACAGGAAGAGACACATTAGTGAACAGTCAAAGGGTCAAAGGACTGAGAGTTAGAGGCCTTCATTCAAACTTCACATTAGATCTACCTCCAGCTTATACAAGAGACGATATACCTCTAGATCGAGATCACATACCTACCTGTGAAACAGCCAATAAATGGGAGCACCTATCTGTTATATCTCATGAAATGTCCCCGCTGAAGGAGTTTGGTGTTGGACTGTTGATAGGTTATGATTGTCCTGAAGCCTTAGTACCACGAAAGGTAATTACATGAGGAAAGGGAGAACCCTACGCTGTTCAAACTGATCTAGGATGGGGTGTTTTTGGAGGCAAACAACAGATTGCAAACTCAAGACAGGTGACAGGATTGTGTAATCGAATATTTGTCCAAGAGCTACCAACCGTTAGTCCAGCGAAAGTAATCAAGATTCTTGAATCAGATTTTGAAGACATAAGTTCTAAAGAAAAGAGTGTATCCCAAAAAGACATAAAGTTCGTACACACTCTAGAAGAAAGTATTAAGCAAAATCAACAAGGTCATCTTGAAATGCCCTTACCATTTAGGAAACCACCTTGTCTGCCAAATAACAGAAATCTTGCCCTAGCAAGGTTGAATGTTTGAAGAAAAAGATGGGAAGAGATCCCAAATTCAAGAAGGATTATTTGAAATTCATGGAAGGCATCCTCGAAGAAGGAATAGTCAACTTAAAGAGGAAGAAGTGTGGTACATCCCACAACAAGGAGTTTACCACTCAAGAAAACCAGATAAGATTAGAGTAGTATTTGATTGCTCAACAAAATATGATGGTGTTGCTGTTGAATGATCATCTATTAAAAGGACCAGATTTTACAAACACTCTGCTTGGAGTACTCTGTAGATTTAGAAAGTGTCCTGTAGCACTCATGTGTGACGTTGAAAAGATGTTCCACCAGTTTCATGTGAAGAATGAAGATAGAAACTTCCTGAGGTTCCTATGGTGGGAGGACAGAGATACAGATACAAAGCCAGCAGAATACAGAATGAAAGTACACTTGTTCAGAGCAGCATCATCTCCAGGTTGCGCCAATTATAATGTGAAGTACCTGGTCAATCAGAATGAAAAGGATTGCCCATCAGCAGAAAATTTTCTTAAGAAAAACTTTTATGTAGATGATGGTCTTGTAAGTCTAGAGGCCACAGAATGTGCAATCAAACTAGTGAAAGAAAGCCAAGAGTTATGCGCAAGAGAAAACCTGCACTTCACAAATTCATCTCAAACAACAGAGAGGTACTGGAATCCATCAGTGACTCTGAACGTGCATCAACAATGAAGAATGTAGATCTCAATTATGATTATCTTCCAGTTCAGAACGTACTTGGATTGGGATGGAATGTAGAGAATGACAAGTATCTGTGGAAGAGAAAGTTGCAACTAGACGTACCATTCTTTCCGCAGTGGCTTCTATATTTGATCCATTGGGATCCTTGGCCCCAATTATCCTCAGAGCAAGAGAAATACTGCAAGAATTATGCAGACAGAAGTTAGGATGGGATGAACCCATACCTGAAAATTTGAGGCCAAGGTGGGAGAGCGTTAAACTGTTGTTACTGCCCAGGAGTCTTAACCAATCACAGCCAACCTCACATTGAGTATGTGTGGGAAATCCCCTAGCAGAAGCTTCTGGAGTTAGTATAGACCAGAGAAGAAGAGCAGAACAGACATTTCCAGTCAGAGCTCTGTTTTATGGGAACAAGAGGCCAAATGGGTATTTAGGACGGTTATATGATGTTCATATTGTTAATACTGTGATTAGAACTGTATACTGAGACCAGTTATATATGTTTATTTACAGTTCCACCAAACTGCGCAAATCATATCGCAAACCGTACAAACTGCTTATCAGAACATTATTGGTTTAACATAACTACTGGTTAAATCTCAGATATGCCTCTCAGAGCCATTATAAAGTGCTTAACTAACTTAGAGTGCAAGTACAGATATTGAAGAGAGAAATATTTCCACCATTTATGTTGAATGACAAGATTAAATAGTTATACCACCATTTTATGCATACCGCCATTTTTTGATACTTTCTGCAACACGTGTTTGTACAAGGACTATCTGTTGCGGAGGTGGCAGTGTTATATATGGAAGAAAAGTAGAAGTTAATAATTAAAGAAGTTATTTTGAGCATTTGGTGTGCTCTTTAAGCCTACTGTTTCCATAGAACAGCGCTAGAAGAATTAGCTCAAAAGAAACAAGACTGAAGCAGAGTAATAGACAGTCTGGTTGAACTAAAACGTTAGAGATATTAAAAATCTTCTAATGCCACAGCACAAAAGGCACGTCATAGTGCTGTGCCTGTCACACTCATGAAGCCATGCTGATATGGCTTTATTTGCTCATTTTCAAGATAGCGTCTCTTAGAAAACCTTTAAACAGTTTACCCATGACAGATGTTAAACTTACTGGCCTATAGTTTCAGGGCCCTTTTTGAATATTGGCGCCACATTTGCTATGCGCCAATCCTGCGGAACACTCCCTGTCAGTATAGAGTCCATAAATATCAGAAATAAGGGTCTGACATTACTTAATTCTCTTAGGATACAGGGGTGTATGCCATCTGGTCCTGGCAATTATTTTAATCTTTCTAAGACGCCGCTGTACTTTTTTCAGGGTCAGACAGGTCACTTTTAATGGGGAATTTACTTTTACATTCTGTATTTCATCTGACAGTTTATTTTCCTCAGTAAATACAGTGGGAAAAGAAAGATTTAAAAGCTTTGCTTTCTCCTTATCGCTCTCTGCAACTCCCCCCTCATCACTCTGTAAAGGGCCGACCCCTTCAGATTTATACTTTTTAACATTTATATAATTGAAGAACATTTTATGGTTAGTTTTACTCTCTTTGGCAATAAATCTCTCGGTCTCTAGTTTGGCTGATTTTATTTGTTTTTTACATATTCTATTTTTTTCCTTATGGTTTTTCAATGCTTCCTCGCTACCCACCTGTTTTAGTGATTTAAATTCTTTCTTTTTGTCATTTATTGCTTTCTTTACATTTCTATTTCTCCACATTGGTTTTTTCTTGTTCTTTAACTATTTATTCCCATAAGGTATGTACCTCTCACATTTAGATTTTAGGATGCTTTTAAAAATATCCCATTTTGTGGCTGTATTTTTATTTTTGAGGACTTTTACCCAGTTAGTTCTATGGCCTCTCTTAGTTGGCTAAATTTAGCTTTTTTGAAGTTTGGTATTTTTGTTCCTCCCTGAAGAAACACTCTTTTGAATGACAATTGGAAGGTTATTACTTTATGGTCACTATTTCCCAGGTGACCCCCAGCCTGCACATCTATTGTTCTGTCAGGTCTATTGGTTAATAATAAGTCCAGTATGGCTGTCCCTCTTGTCGGGTCCTGAACCAGTTGGGAAAGGTAATTGTCTTTGGTTATTGCCAAGAACCTGTTTCCTTTATGAGATATACAGGGTTCAGTTTGCCAGTCTATATCTGGGTGGTTTAAGTAGTTTTGTGATTTGCCGCCTTGTCTATCTCGTTTAGTAATAGATTTTCTGTGGACTCTACCCACAGTGACTCCACATGTTCATGTCCCTCACTTATATCTTCTTGTAGTGTGGGCTTTAGACAAGACTTTACATAAAGGTAGACCCCTCCCCCTCTCTGGTTTTGACGATCCTTTCTAAACAGACTGTAACCTTGTACATTAACTGCTCAGTCATAGCTATCATCCAGCCATGTCTCAGTTATTCCCGCTATGTCATAGTCCTCTTCAGACACCACAAATTCCAGTTTTATTAGTCAGGCTTCTGGCATTAGTGTACATTCAACTAAGAGGTTTATGTATCTTTTTTACCCTACTTCTTTCCTTCTGAACTGTTCTAGTCCCTCCAGTTCCATTTTCTCCCCCAGTTCCATTATCTTGCCCCAGTTCTCTATCTGTACAATCTTCCCCTCCTATAATGTAATCCCCCCCCCCCCCCGGTCCCTAGTTAAAACATTTCATCAGCCTTGTAGCCATCTTCTCCCCCAAAACAGCTGCTCCTTCCCCATTGAGGTGCAGCCCATTCCTATGAAAGAGCATGTAGCTGACAGAGAAGCCGCCCCAGTTCTCCAGGAACCCAAACCCCTCTTTCCTTGAGCCAATTGTTACCCTCCCTAATCTCTCACTGCCTTTCTTGTGTGGCTCGTGGTACAGTCGGTATTTTGGAAAACACTACCTTTGAGGTCCTTGCCCTAAGCTTGTGACCTGAATCCCTGAAATCATTTTTAAGAATGCTCCACCTACCTCTAACTTTGTCATTGGTTCCGATATGGACCATGACTGCTGGATCTTCTCCAGCCCCACCCAGTAATCTGTCAACCCAATCCGCGATGTGTCGAACTCGAGCGCCAGGAAGACAACACACCATTCGAAGATCCCGGCCTTTGTGACAGATCGCCCTATCTGTACCCTTAAAAATGGAGTCTCCCACTACCAGCTCCTGTCTGGCCTGCCCTGCTCTCCTGGTCCCCTGCTTTCTGGAGCTGACATTACCTTGACTGGCAGAAGAAGTGTCTGGCTGCAGCAGTGCTCTCCCAGAACTGATTATCTTTCACCTCACCACTAGGACACCCTGCTTATCACTGTTTATAGTATAAGGACAGGAGAGAACACAGGAGAGGGGAGAACTGATTATCTATGACCACTAGAACACTCTGCTTATCACTATTTATAGTATAAGGAGAGAGGAGAACACATGAGAGGAGATAACTGATTATCTATCATCACTAGAACACTCTGCTTATCACTATTTATAGTATAAGGACAGAGGAGAACACAGGAGAGGGGAGAACTGATTATCTATCACCACTAGAACACCCTGCTTATCACTGTTTATAGTATAAGGAGAGAGGAGAACATAAGAGAGGAGAGAACTGATCATCTATTACAACTAGAACACCCTACTTATCACTGTTTATAGTATAAGGACAGCTGAGAACACAGGAGAGGAGAGAACTGATTATCTATCACCACTAGAACACCCTGCTTATTACAGATTTTGATAAATAAGGGCCTTAGATTGATAAAACATAAAATATTTTTATGATTAACATTTCTAAACTTTTCTAAATTCATATGAAAGTTAATATATTTAGGGGGTTCTCCGGGAATTAAGAAAATGAAAATACTTAAATATTACTTTATTATAAATATATTCCCAAGTATCTTTCATTAGTTATTTTTTCTTTTTATTTTTTTTCTTTATAAGAATTTTATTGTATCCCAAAAAAAAGCATTAATGGTACATCGAAACAATGCATCTAGGCAGACAATAAAAAGAAGGTACATGTAATAGACATTGTTCAAAATGGCTGTCATGGTGTCTAGGGGGATACATTTTTCTATATATTGAGGCATAACAGTATTCAAAGATCTAATAACATAAGTATGTTTAGAAAACAGAGGAGAAGAAGAAAGCCGTAAGAGAGGAAGGAGGGGGGGGGGAGGGGGAAGGAAGGGAGGGGGGGGGGGGGGTCATACCGCAACACTAAAGTGCTCCATATTTCCTCCAAGCATACCATATTTTAGTAAATCTGTCTACTGAGCAGTTTTCCCAAGCCAGCAACTGTTCGAATCTGAAAATCTTGTCACCTTTATGTCTCCAACTTAGTACGGAGGGGGGTTCGGGAGATTTCCAATGGCCAGCTATCAATAGGCGGGCCACACCAAGTAAAGAGTGCAGCAGCTTAATCTCGATGTTAGAGAAAGAGTGATTAGTAAAAAGGCCGAGGAGGTATGATACCGGATCTAGAGGAACGTCTCGACCCATAACTAAGGTCAGTTTATCATGGATGCGGTTCCAGAAGGAAGTGATTATATAGCATTGCCACCATATGTGTAGCATTGTACCCATTTGCTTGCTACATCTCCAACACATAGGATCACAACCAGGGAAGATCTCAGAGATTCTTACCGGGGTGTAGTACCACCTTGTCAGCAGTTTATACTGGTTCTCTTAGAGTTTCACACATCTGGAAACCTTCAAGTAGCACCTTGAGTTCCCTACTGGTGAATGTGAGTCCTAAATCCCCAAAAAACAGTATTCCGATGTTTGGAGGGAGGGCAAAAGTAGTGAGTAGGGCTTAGACATTTTTTTGGTCAGTTCAGCTTTTTGCGAGACCATCTTCCCAAAGGGAGAGAGTTCATGTGGCGAATAAGTTGGGGCAATATGCTGTTTAATATACATATAGAGATAGTTTAATTGTAGCGTAGTTAGATTTGAGAGGGAAGTATGAGCTTGGAGTTGAGTCATAATTGGTAGATCCCCGGGGCTCCAGATATCCATTAGCGCGGTGTTGTTTCTTTTGAGTGGGTGGTGCAGAGAGAACCCAAAGGAGCTAGGAGAGTCTAAAAATACATCAATAACTCGTAATAAATCAGTAGGGTAGGGCAGCAGCTCACCTCTGAGTCCACCCCCGCACCAAACCCTCAGCGTGAGTGAAGTGAGAACATTCTGAATTTTACAAGTTTGGGGATTCCAGGGTTGCATGGACAAAATCAGAGACCTTAAGGGGAGCTCACACATGTCCAGTTCAGCCTGAATATCTAGGCGGTCCACGGAATTGCATAGCCATTCCAAGCATCTAGAGCCATGAATAGCTCTGTAGTAGGCTTTGAAGTCAGGTATTCCCATACCCCCGCGGTCAGAGAGTTGAGATATGAATGAGTGATCTAGCCTGGGTCTCTGGCTCTTATATAAAAACCTAGAGAGGACAGATCGTCATTTACAAAAGAAGGCATTTGGTAGTTTGATGGGCAAGACTTGAAGGTAATACAATACCTTGGGCATGACCACCGTCTTGACCAGGGCACATCTCCCAAATCATGATATGTACGGGATGTCCCAGGACTGCAATTCCTTCCAGATTTAGTCAGGCAAATTTTGAAAGTTAGCTGTATATAAATTTGAGACATCTGGTGTTATATTTACTCCTAGAAATTTTAAGGAGGTTGAGGCCCAGGCAAAGAAATATTTATTTTGCAACTCAATATTAGTTACAGCGAGATTTATAGTAAGGACGACGGATTTTGTAGAGTTAATTTTGAAGTTTGACATTTCTCCAAAATGCATTAGAAATGGTCTCGATGGCTGGGAAGGCCTCACTTGGGATAGAGACAAAAAGTAGGACATCGTCAGCAAAGGCCGCCAGACAGTGTTCCCTTTGTCCTATGCTGATTCCCTGTATCCTGTCATCACTTCTAAGAGCCTGTAAAAGGGTCTCAATGGTGAATACAAATAGCAAGGGTGACAGGGGGCACCCCTGTCAGGTACCGTTGCTAATGCAAAAAGGAGGTGACAGAGTGTCATTTACCCACACCTGTGCAGATGGTAAGCTATACATGGACATGATGCCCATCAGAAACTGTTGGGGTATGCCAAACTTTAGTAGAGTCCTGGACATGAACAACCAGTTGACCCGGTCGAAAGCTTTCTCCGAGTCGGTGCTAAGGAGCACCAACGGGGAGGAAGCCAGCTTTGCTCTCTATATTACGTGGAGCACCCTTGCCGTGTTCATTTTTCCTTCCCTGCCTGGGATGAAGCCCACCTGTTCGGGATGGATGAGAGAAGGAAGAAGGAGTTTAAGTCTATCCGCCATCATGCTTGCGAAAAGTTTTAGATCGTTGTTTAACAGGGAGATTGGTCTATAGCTGGAGCACTGGGAAAGATCTTTCCCTTCTTTTGGTATAATGGTGATGTGTGCTAAGAGCATATGTGGCGGGAGTGCATGTCCATGCAGGGTATCATTGCATACCCGTAACAAATGCGGTAAGAGTACATCTCGAAACTTCCTATAATATAGGACAGGAAGTCCGTCAGAGCCTGGGGATTTGTTCAAGGGAGCACGCTTAAGAGCAGATTCTAGTTCGGTTAGGGTGAACATTTTCAGCAACCGCGAGGACTGTTCATTGGAGAGAGATGGTAGCTTCAGAGCATTTAACCATGAGTCTATATGAGCTGTCCTTGAAGTGGTCTCCTCAGAGGAGGGGTGAGGCCTTAAGTTATAAAGCTCAGTGTAGTATTCAAAAAATCGTTGGGCTATAAAATCAGTTGTATGGAGATCTACCGCTTGTTTGGATTTAATGCGTGTGATGAAAGATTTGGCTTTTCTCTTTTTGATCTGAGCTAACATTAGTTTAGAAGCCTTATTACCGTGGGCATAATACTTGCATTGCGATGAGAGAAAGGATTTAGCAGTGTAGACATTTAATACATTTTGGAGGTCTGACCTACCCGAGGAGAGTTGGTCAAGCACCGAGGGCGAGGTGGATTTCTTGTGTTGGGATTCTCCTGAATGCGTGAGTGTAGGGATTTAATCTTCTCTTGTCTAATTTTGTTGATATGAGCACCAAGAGCAATAAAATGCCCACGTATCACGGTTTTGTGGGCTTCTCACCTGGTCCCATTAGAGATTTCAGGCAAGGAGTATTCTGTCAAGGAATCTGTTATTCTTTGTACCTGAGAGGCTTTATCTAAAAGGGTGCAGTTAAGACGTCATCTAGTTGCTGACCTGGGGAGAACCTACAGACTATAGCTCAGAAAAACCGGGGCATAGTCAGAAAGAGTTATAGAACTAATTACTACAGACTTACATAGGTGTAGTTGGTTGTGCGGGACAAATAAGTAATCCAGTCTATGGTATGTTTGGTGGGGATTCAAGAAGAAGGAGTAATCCCTCTTGTTGGAATGAAAGAAGCGCCATGTGTCAGCTAGGGCAGAAGTAGGCAGTTTTTGAGAGACCCTGCGGGACTTGTTGTTCACAAGCGACCAGCCTTTAGAGGAGGAATCTCGTGAGGGGTCCAAAGCCAAATAAATGTCACCGTCCAGGACTATGAATCCTTCAGCGAACACAAATTTATCGATGATATTAATGAGCCATTCCGCCTGGTGGGTATTGGGAGCATAGATATTTCCAATGGTGTACATTTGAGAGCCGAGAGAAATCTGCCATCAGGGTCTGTCTGAGAGGAACAGAGCGTGAAGGGGAGATTACGGTAGATCGCCACAATTACCCCCCCTGGATGCCATGGAGGATGATGGGCTATGGTACCATTGAGAATATATATGATGATTGAGTCTAGGTATATGATGTATTCTAAAGTCAGTTTCCTTTAATAATGCTATCCCCATCCGATTCCTTTGCAAGTAACGGCATAACTGGGAACGCTTCTCTGGAGTATTGAGTTCCTTAACATTAAAGGAACAAAAGACTGTTTCAGCCATCAGTAGTACTTAGATGCGATCACCAAGGCTTCGAATAATAACGGATTGGGACGGCCTCCAGGTGCATGGCTCATCGATCTCCGTGGATATCTGTCATTCTGGTACAACTGCCCTGGGAGAGAAGAGAAGGGGAGGATAATGGGAGCAGGGGGGAGGTGGGGGGGTGGAGAGGAAGAAGAAGGAAGAAAAGGAAAGAGAGAAGAAGACAGCAAACATCTGAAAGAAACATAAACAAAGGCACGTGCAGTGAGAGACAATCATATGAAATGTGCCGTAAAACAGGGGTAAGTATTGCGTAACAGACCACCTAAGAGTAAATCTCTTAGAGTAGAGGAGGAGGGATACTTCCATCAATAAAGCCGAGATCCATTTTCCAGACTCTCGGATGATCATGGGCTATGGAAAGGTGAGGAAGTAGTCAAAAATTTTGAATCTAGAAATAATTAACATGTAAACAGAATATGTGAAGAGATGACCATTATTAACCTCTTAAGGACACAGGGCGTATGGGCCCCCCGCTCATTTTCAGGATGGCCGAGCTTAGCAAGCAGAGGGTCAGCATGTTGCTGACACTCTGCTTGTAACGGCTGACATCCGTGCAGCTGTGGGGGGCTGCTGTGCCTGTGCAGCCCCCCTAGTTCCAGCCCCCAGCTTCCCTCCCTCCCCATCCTCCGCTGCTCTGTTATAGCAACGTAGGAGTGTAACCATGGTAACAGACACATTCAAAGGCGTCCTGCTTGCCATGGTAACAGAAATCTGATCAGACGTCTGCTAAAGGCAAAAGTCTGATCAGACTAAGTGTCAAGTAAAAAACTGTATTATACAGACACCAGATACACTGGATCTTCAAGATGTAAAAAAGTGAAAAAAGGTAAAAATAAAAAACACATTTATCACCAATAAAAAAATAAAAAAAAATACACTACACGTTATATATCACCGCGTCCGTAACGACCTGATCTATAAAATGGGTTTGTTACTTTCCCAGCACGGTGAACATCATAAAAAAAAAAACTATAATAAAATTTAAATTTTGCCCACCTCACTTCGCAAAAAAGTTAATAAAAGTGATCAAAAAAGTTGCATCTACACCCAAATGGTACTTATCAAACCATCACCTCATCCTGCAAGAAATGATACCTTACCTAAGAAAATCACCTAAAAAATTAAAAAATTATGGCTCTCAGGCTATGCGGACACTAAAACATGATTTCTTTTTGTTTCAAAAATATGATTGTGTAAAACCTAAATAAATAAATAAAAAGTGGACATATTAGGTATCGCCACATCCGTAAGAACCTGAACTACAAAAATAACACATGACCTAACCCCTCAGGTGAACACCGCAAAAATAAATTATAAAAACTGTGTCAAAAGCCATTTTTTGTCACCTTACATCACAAAGCATCTAATAGCAAGCGATCAAAAGTCATATGCACTCCAAAATAGTGCCATTAAAACCGTCATCTCATCCCGCAAAAATAATACCCGACCTAAGAAAATCGCCCAAACAATAAAAAATTATGGCTCTTCAGGCTATGCAGACACTAAAACATGATTTTTTTGTTTCAAAAATTATATGATTGTGTAAAACTTAAATAAATAGATAAAGTAGACATATTATGTATCGCCACGTCCGTAAGAACCTGAACTATAAAAATAACACATGAACTAACCCTCAGGTGGACACCGCAAAAAACAAAATACTGTAAAAGCAGTTTTTTGTCACCTAACATCACAAAAAGTGTAACAGCAAGCGATCAAAAGTCATATGCACCCCACAGTAGTGCCATTAAAACCGTCATCTCATCCCGCAAAAATGAGCCCCTACCTAAGACAATTGGACAAAAACTAAAAAGAAAACTGACTCTCAGACTATGGAGATACTAAAATGGTTTTTTGCTTGTTTAACAAAGGATATTATAGTGTAAAACCTAAATAAATTTAAAAGAGTAGACATATTACGTATTGCGTCCGTAAGAATATGCTCTATAAAAATAACACATGACCTAACCCCTCAGATGAACACAGTCACAAAATAAAATAAAAACGGTCCCAAAACAGCTATTTTTTCCAAATTTTCCAATTTAATCATTTTTTTCCAGTAACAAAGCAAGGGTTAACAGTCAAAAAAAACCTCTATATTTATTGCCATGATTCTGTAGTTTACAGAAACACCCCATATGTGGTCGTAAACTGCTGTATCGCCAAACGACAGGGCATAGAATGAAGGGAACGCCATATGGTTTTTGGAAGGCAGATTTTGCTGGACTGGTTTTTTGACACCATGTCCGATTTGAAGCCCCCCTCCCCTAGAGTAGAAACTCCATAAAAGTGATCCCATATAAGAAACTACACCCCTCAAGGTATTTAAAACTGATTTACAAACTTTGTTAACCCTTTAGGTGTTCCTCAAGAGTTTATGGCAAATGGAGATTACATTTTAGAATTTCTATTTTTTATTAACTTGTCTCACAAAAATGTATTATAGAGCAACAAAAAATCATATTTACCCTAAAACTTATACCACCAAAACTGCCACCTTATCCAGTAGTTTTCAAAATGGGGTTACTTTTTTGGAGTTTCTACTCTAGGGGTGCATCAGGGGGGCTTCAAATGGGACATGGTGTCAAAAATCCAGTCCAGCAAAATCTGCCTTCAAAAATCCATATGGCGTTCCCTTCCTTCTACTCCCCGCCGTTTGGACATACAGCAGTTTACAACCACATATGGGGTGTTTCTGCAAACTACAGAATCAGGGCAATAAATATTGGGTTATGTTTGGCTGGTAACCCTTGCTTTGTTCCTGGAAAAAATTGATTCAAATGGAAAATTTGCCCCCTCAAAAAAAAATCGAAATTCTGAAATTTTATGTCCATTTGCCATGATTTCTTGTGGAACACCTAAAGGGTTAACAAGGTTTGTAAAATCAGCTTTGAATACCTTGAGGGGTGTCGTTTCTAGAATGGAGTCATTTTTGGGTGGGTTCTTTTATGTAAGCCTCACAAAGTGACTTCAGACCTGAACTGGTCCTTAAAACGTGGGTTTTTGAAATTTTCTAAAAATTTTCAAGATTTGCTTCTAAACTTCTAAGCCTTGTAACGTCCCCAAAAAATAAAATGGCATTCCGAAAATGATCCAAACATGAAGTAGACATTTGGGGAATGTAAAGTAATAACTATTTTTGGAGGTATTACTATGTATTATAGAAGTGGAGAAATTGGAACTTGAAAATTTGCTAATTTTTTGGTAAATTTAGTTTTTTTTAATACCAAAAAATGAACTTTTTTGACAAAATGTTACCAGTGTCCTGAAGTACATTATGTGTTAAAAAGACTATCTCAGAATGGCCTGGATAAGTAGAAGCGTTTTAAAGTTATCACCACATAAAGTGACATTGGTCAGATTTGTAAATAATGGCCTGGTCCTTAAAGAGAACCTGTCACCAGGAAATTCACTGATAAACCAGGCATGCTGCCTTGTAGGACTCACCCTGCTGAATATAATGATACCTTTCACTTGGTGATCTGGTGCTTTATTGTGGAGAAATATTACTTTTAATCCATATGCTAATGAGCTGATATGAGTCCAGTAGTTGATATGAGTCCAGCATTTTTTCTATTCAGAGCAGTAGCCACTCCCCTATTTACTTCTTCAGTTGTAAAAGGGGCGTGGTTTAAAAAAATGACCTGCATTATAGCCAATACAAGCCTTGCTGCCTTTCACTTTAAAGCCTAACTGCCATACCCACGGCGACATGTCCCTTATCAGCCATCATGTGTTTATCACCCCATGAATAAACTAGCCCTTATTATAATTACTAACTTCAATAATATATTCCTCCCCTTTTTTACCTAAGCATTCCCTGTTATTCATTTTCCCTCCAGTTATTAAAATGAATGAATGATGTAATAAACCACGCCCTTTACAACTGAAGAAGTAAATAGGGAGGGGCTACAGCTCTAAATAGAAAAAACGCTGGACTCATATCAACTACTGGACTCAAATCAGCTCATTAGCATATGGATTAAAAGTACTATTTCTCCACAATAAAGCACCAGATCATCAAGTAAAAGGTATCATTATATTCAGCAGAGTGAGCCCTACAAGGCAGTGTGCCTGGTTTATCAGTGAATTTCCTGGTGACAGGTTCCCTTTAAGGTGAAATAGGGCCGTGTCCTTAAGGGGTTAAAGTCTAATCTTCAATAGAGAGGACAAGTCCCACTCATAAAAACAGCGTAATTGGGGGAAAAGCCTGCGGGCATATGTCTTTGAAAAGGAGGTCAACAGTGCATGTCGGCAACAGATTGTAGCATATGCTAGAGGTGGAGGATCAATCAAATAAAGATATGTTGTCATGTGTCATCCATGCTGATGCGGTCAGAGCAGCGAAGAAGCAGTATGCTTAAAGCCCGCATTAAAGGGACACTGACAGGCCGTTAGAGCATATACAGCTATACATATCCTTCTATTGGTCTCCTTTTGCTAATTAAAACTATACTAATATTACCCCCACCTTGCTTTGCATTATGTATAAAAAACGTTTTTATTGATATGGAAATTATCTCACTTTGTGACCAAGGGGCTGTCCCTCAGTCCGTTTTGTGCCCAGCCGCACCCCGAATGCATCTTCATAGCTCATTAATATTCACTTCACTTGACTTCTTTTTTTTTTCCTCCCGACGCCCCGAAATCCCGCGCATGGTCGCTGGCAGCAGCCTCGTCCTGTACAACTGGAGAGGAGAAAGCTGGCGCAGCCTCAGTTGTACAGGACGAGGCTGCTGCCAGCAACCTCTAAAGGCGCATGCGCGGGATTTCGGCGCGTCGGGAGGAAAAAAAAAGAAGCTAAGTGAAGTGAATATTAATGGGCTAGAAAGATACATTCGGGGCGCGGCTGGGCACAAAACGGACTGAGGGACAGCCCCTTGGGCACAAAGTGAGGTAATTTACATATCAATAAAGATGTTTTTTTATACATAATGCAAAGCCAGGTGGGGGTAATATTAGTATAGTTTTAATTAATAAAAGGAGACCAATACAAGGATATATATAGCTGTATATGCTCTAACGGCCTGTCAGTGTCCCTTTAAGCTTCAGATATTAGAAAGCTGGTCCGTATGTATCCTCTTTTTAGGAGTGGACCTGAAGGAGGTATTACGATGTTTCCCAGATTTTGCAGGGCTGACTAGTGACCATGGTGTGTATGGAGGGAGGGATGGTAATTCCGCGATGTTTTGGGCTGGACAACAATCATCAATGTCTAAATCTGCGACTCCCAGCGCCTCATAAGCCTTCCTCAGATCCGCATGTGAACGGATAATGATTTTCCTGCCAGGGACATTGGCTAACAAGCCGAATGGATGGAGCCACCTATAGGTAATATTTCTGTTCCTCAGAACATCCAGCATGGGTTTTAGGTGGCGTCGCTTTTTGAGAGTCATTGTCGACAAATCCTTGAAAATCGCAATCTGTGCCCCCTCGTATTCCAGCTTATTTGTATTCCGGGCGGCAGCAAGGATCTCTTCTTTCGAATGAAAATTAGAGAGCCTACAAACCACATCTCGTGGTGGCTCATGAGGTTGAGGGGGAGGACGTAGGGCCCTGTGTGCCCGATCCATGGAGAGATCTCCAGCATCTGTTCCCAGCAATCTTTTAAAAATCCTGCTCAGTGTGGACATAATGGCATCTGGGGTCACGGATTCTGGCAGGCCTTTAATGCGTAAATTGTTCCGCCGACCGCGGTTGTCTTGGTCTTCAACCAGTGAATACAAATAATTTACATGGGCCTGACAATTATCCATGTCAGTGATGACAGCGGAGCAAAAGTCAGTTAATGCGGACTGGGAGGATTCTATGGCGTCCAATCTACATGTTATGGCGCGAGGTCTTGTCTTATATCTTTCATTTCGGCCACTAGCGGCTCAATGGACGAGGTCAGGAGGTGTTTCAGGTAAGATTTAGAGAGTATCTGGTCTCCCTGTGCAGGTTGGTCGTCTAGCTCACTGTCTCTGTCTAGATCTGAGCCATCCTCTTCCCGTGCTGCTGCTGCCGTCTCAAGAAGTCTTGCGGGCGCCATCTTGGGAGCGCTGTGGTCGGCCTGCACCGAAGGTTTCTTTATAAAACGCTCGAACTCCCCTTGTGAAGATACAATTCTAGGAGTGCCAGCAGGTCCTTGGACTTGTCCCTCGTGGATTTGCCCATTTCCAGCTTTTATACAGCAAAATTGAGCCTGGAATGGATCGGCAAGCGACGGAGCTCAGGCAGACATGTGTGGCCGGCTCAGCCGTGAAGCTCCGCCCCCATCTTTCATTAGTTATAATGGCTTGTTTTGTTTGGGAAGCAATCAGGTGAAATAAAATGGCAGTTATCCTAATCACACAGCAGGACAAGTTACTTCATAACACTGAGAGAAAGAGCTGCCTCATCCTCTTATCTGCTCTGCTTGTCAGGGGTTATAATCCTGAATACAGCTGATAAGATCGTCAGATGAATCGCTGTAGGAATGGAGCTCATGAGGAGACATGAAGTATAGAGAGGGGGTGGGGGTAATGAGCAGCAGCACTTGTATACAGTTTTCTACATTACCACAGCCTCTATTACCACAGCCTGTCCTCTCCATCCTCTCTGTACTTTGTCTCCTCATGAATGGGAGGCGCAGGCTCCAGCCCGTACGTCACATTACAGCAAGCGCCGCATCAGAGGGCTGTCCTGGACTTCAAGAAAAGGCGTGTCGGAGCTGCATAACATCTGATTAGAGTCATATCATATTGTCATAGTACAAAAGTACATGTCCCCTAATTTTATATATATAAAAAAAAGAGCCCCACAGTTCTGTACTTCTGCTAGTAACTTCTGCCACTAATGGGTAAACCAGTGCGCAGGCGCGGACCTCCCGTTCGTCGGCGCCGGTGCGGGATTTGGCTACGGACGAAGGAGGTGAAGCTCCAGACAAGGGGAGGGCCGAATGGGTGAAAGGGGAGTGGTTGCTTATGAAAATCAGCGTGGGGCCTGGGCACCGGCCGTTTGAACGCCGCCTCTGGGCACCTTCACACACTGATTTGCATATGGAATAAAAGTGTTTTTAGGCGACCTATGGAACGGACAACAATATGGTAAGATGCATTGTAATGTGGGGGCTGTATTAGACACAATAGTGTAAGTGTTAGATATTGCAATTTTGGGGTGAAAGACTCCCTTTAATAACTGAAAAACAGATAATATTATTTTTAAGCTGGAGTCGGTACATTTCTACTGACTCCGACTCCTGCAAAGTACAGTAGCTTCAACTTCACCACCTTGACTCCTGGTCCTTATCAACGCTATGTTGCTTCTGGCCCGGAGCTGTAGTGGTTAAACTGTACAGCGTTTCCCAGATGGCTGCCGCATGTCCTGATTTTAACCATATCTAAATCCATGGTAGATCCAGTTGAATACAATTGTGGAGCAGAGAACTCTCTGCTCCACCAGGCACTGGTGCGGTCCCGTGCAGGCAGGCATGATGCAACGACGTCATTGCGCCTACGGAGCTGAGCAGGAGAGAGCACAAGCCGGGTATGATGTGTTCACTATTGTGAGGGGGCAAAAATACATGGGGTGACAGCACCATTGTAGGTAAATACCCAAAGTCCATATAGTGGCGGTGCCTGCGATGTTAGGACCTGACCATTGGTCCCCAATACGATACCAAACAAGAAAGGATCGCGGCACTCCTTCGTCTGTAGAAAATGTTCTTTATTCCACCTTAAAGTGCGACGTTTCGACTTTAATCAAGTCTTTATCAAGCATACACAATTGAGTAAGTGACAGATATATATACCCCACCCCCAGACATCATTGGTAAGTGGGAGGAAAACACCCTCCCTCTTCCTGTGACATCATCATGTAAAAGTAGTACACAATATAAAAATATATATGAATATGTAACATAAGAGCATCAGGGTTAAATCCAACCGTGTCATGAAAGTCTCGCTGATCAAAAATCGTAGCGCAGCGATATATAAGTAAACATAAGCAATAGCCTTGTCTATTCCTTCCGGGTCAGGAGTTCAATTATCTTCATAGCAGGTCACGTGTCCACACGCATCAGAGATGATGTCACTGCCACTTCGATCATGTGACCATCACATGACTGCACATAGTAAACATGTCATTCAGGATTTTAACACAGTTTCTGTTATCATAAATGATCGCCCGATCTCCGTGCCATATCATGATCAAGTTCATCCAGGGACCGGTAAAGAGGTGGGTGAATGCCATCACACAGAGAACAATGATCTCATATATAATGAATCAATGACAGATGTCAGTCAATAAAGCACTCTTCATACATGGAGAGAAAAGACCCATGGAGCAATCAGGACTTGCTGAAACATTGATGTAAAAAGAGCTTATGCGGATATACATGTATAAATACATATATCTCTCTCTAGCTCACGCCCTACAGGGTGGGAAAACCAAGCACATACTTTTTCTCATGCACAACCCATTCGGATATTACATCAGCATGTCTGCAGCCTTAAATCAGCCGCCTTGGCAATGATCAC